>OZ018327.1:38673723-39168723 GCA_963969495.1 Ceratothoa steindachneri
GTAAATTTTATAGAATGGAATAGAGATTTAAGGGTATTAAAAATATATTGATATCTTTCGACTTAAGTCATAAACAAATAACATCATTAATTTATGTAAAACAAATAATAGGACAACCATGAATCTGGGGCAAGAATCTAGCCTCAAAATATTCCATATAAATAATAAAAATGGTAGGTGATAAACATTTACCTATCAAATTTATTAAGGTCAACTTTCCCATTGAACGAGAAATTACAACTCTAAAAGAAGGGCACCAGGAGATCTGTAAGCTGTAATTTATCAACGAGGAGTGAAAGAAGATCGTTGAATGGTACTTTTGTAAAGAGCGAGCAAACATCAAAATTAGCACCTGTAAAATTATTCGACTAAAAAATGGCGTTAAGCTTGTCAATATCATAACTATTTTTTAAATGCGATTAGGAACTAATATCAACAAGGGAGTTTGAATCTCTCACGATGAACAATTATACCTTACTTGATTCTTTTGAATTTGCAGTTTATTTACTAATAAATCAATTATGGAAACATGTAATCTTATATAATTATATATATATCCACACTTGCTACTAAAAGTATTCATATCACTACCTAATACCACAATATTTGCTATATTTCATAAACTATTTATTTCATGGAGAAAATATATTAATAAACACATCTCCCAAATCTCAGCAAGATTAATGGGAAAATATTGGAATAATAACGCTTTTAACGAAATTTGCAATAAAAAACTAGTCACTATATACAATTTGATAAATGATTCACTGGGTTACAAAAAATATTTATAAGTTTTTTTAACAATTTAGGATAATTTTTCACCGCTAAATCCCCAAATGATGTTTCTTCCGATCAGGTTAGGTTTCTGTGCGAAGTGGATTTTTAAAAATTCGATCTTATAACTCAAAATATTACATGACATTCGGCTGATTATTGGTAAAATTTCCACTCCGAAATAAGTTTTTAAGATAATAAACATCGTTTTCTAATACAATTTATTGATTAAATGTTATAAAAATAGATTAGTGTACATTGTATAGTAAACATTGATAAAAGTAAGTACATGTAAATTAGATATTAAGTAATTATTGTTCAGAATTCAGGGCGTGAACTTCCGATTCTTCGAACTTCTAGAATGCTAAGCGGTAGGAGTGTCTCTCTCTCTCTTTACAACCCCAAGGTAATCAACCATCAGGACTGCATCCCAGCGTCATTGTTACCCGGTCTCCATTTCTTTAATGTCCTTATGGAATTTCTTTCCCTGCTCGTCGCTCATTAATCTCAGATTCTCAGAAAACCGATCCATATGTGAGAATAAGTAATGCATTATTGATGCTCATGTTGCATCCGAGGTTAGTGAGAGCAGCCAGGGTATTGGTGGCAAGTTCTGTACAGTTCTTGACCTTCTTGTTGCCAAGAAATTCTTCACGATCAGACCAAAAGAGTTCCACGCTTTCAGTTCCACTTCGTTCATTGTTTTTTAAACTTTGGATCTCTAATGAACTAACGCAGGTGAGGACCATCAAAGATGCCAGCTTTCAATTCTTCTCTAAGGTCAATCCTGGGAAAGTGTGGCACAAGTAAGTGAAGTAACCATTAACCTTGTTCAGAGCTTTGGTGAACATTTTTTACCAAGGCAAGCTTGATGTGCAGCGCTGGAAAGAGTATCCTGTATCTGTTCACCAAACGATTGTTATTACGTTTCTTGCTTTGCAATGCACCAATTTATCCCGTACAAGCCAGGCCTTCCTTGATAAACGCTAAGCTCAGTGCCTACTGTCCCACCTGCACAGAAAGCACAAGTGCTTGATAAACCTGGACTGTTGTCCCAACAAAATTTGACCATATTTTGGTTAACACAAATCAACCCCGCCTGCTGATCATAACGAATTTTCTCCAGTACGTACTTCACCACTTCATACTTCTTTTCAGTGTAGTCGAGTAAGCGATGTACATAGGCAAACTGGTTGCTGCTGTGCAGCAGGACACATTTCAGCGAACGCTTGATGCTGTCACTGAACAGTCTCCAATCTTCTGGTTGGTACTGTGACACTACAAGCTTGTGCAGAAGCTGTGGAATATATGTACAGTACACAAGCCCTTCTCTTAAGAGAAAAAAACGCAGGTACTCTGGATGTCTGTTGCAGTAGAGGTGATGGAGCACTGTCAGAGAGTAGATTTTGTCCTTCAATCTGGGTGTCAAATGTTTGGCAGAGGACTTTGACAACCTAAGATAGTGAACTATATCATTTAGCTCCTTTTGAGAAAAAGGATGTGTAGCATCATCGTAAAATCTACTTCTTCTTTATTACTGGTGGAATCTTCGGCACCAATGTCAGGAAGTTCTCCAAAGACAAGCACTGGAAGTTCATCACAATGAGCAACAAAACGACGTTCTGATTAAAGAGCAGGATACTTGAGGCTGCTTCGGTTCTATCTGTTGATCCCAGGCAAATCAATAGCGCAGAAGTAGCAGTCAGTGTCATGGTTTGGAGGCTGCCTCCAAACCATGGAAATTCTAAACTCCAACCAACTCTTCTTACCCTTGCTCCAACGACAGTCATTCGGTGCATGTCTTGCATACCATGTGCAGTGCCCAAGTATATCCTAGTCACAAATCTCCTTCCTAAAATGAACATGATAAGCACACTTTATGGAACTTGTAACTGTATTCCTGTGTGGAAGAACGTTGCAGTCGCCATAGATGTAGCAAAATACATCGGGCTTATTTTTGCAAGATTTTCTGGCCGAATCTATTTCATTCACCAGGAAACGAAAAATACCAGTTAGTCAAAGATTTTCGTATGTAAACTCTTCAGAATTCATTTATTTAACGAGATAATATAGGTTTTTGCATTATATAATAAGAAAACCAGGCAATGGCTTCACCACTCCCACCTACGGGGAGCTTGCGCTTCGCTACTGAGATTAAAATTTAAAATCTAAAAAATAGCAGCCATGGTTAAATTTTTATAAATTTTCTGAACTTCGCCCATTATAATAATTTTAAAAAGGAACTCTATACTAAATTTCTTCCTTTCAAAATATCCCGTTGCTAAAATATAGTTATAGAAGAAAATATATAAAAATAAATTTTAGGAACTTCACCATTTGTAATTTTGGGGGTTTTAAAAATTCACAAAATTTCGATAATTATATTTATTTGTCAACTTTGATAAAAAAACATAAGTCATAACCAAACTAAGATGAAATTATTATTCAAATACTCAAAAAATTTCCCTTCTTAAATTATAGAGTTAGTGATGATGATGATGATGATGATGATGATGATACCCGTACATGTAAAAAAATAATGTGGCGATAAATCAAAAGGTTAACTGATTTAAGGATTCAACACATCAAAAATTGTGCTAAGTCAGCTAAAGAAACTTGGTGTTGGCTAGTGTAACAGATCCACCTCCATGTTTTACTATGGAAACACTAATTTTTGGAAGACCATCCTCAACTGTTCTACGTTAAACATACCCGGCACCATACGCACCGAGCTCAATATTCCTTTCATGGGTCCAAAAATTGAAATCTTACTCTAATGATCGTCGACGTGCTTCAGATAGGCTTTCAAATGAATATTTTCTAATAAAGGTCTTTTTCTAGGACAACTTCAGAGGATTTCTGATTTATGCAACATATTGGACACTGTTCAAACTAACCTCGACCCCTTCCTCTCTTTTTCCCTTTTGTCATCCTTGGATATTTTAAGACATCTAAGGATGCCCTGGACCCTGCAGAGTGAAATTTTCAGGGAAGTACCCCAACAAGGGAGATTTGCAGTTGTCCTAATTCCTTAAACACTCTTATTACTGACTGCAGTCTATATTTGGGAATATTTGGTTCTTTGAAAATCTTTTTGTAGCTCATCTTAGATTTGAATTCCGTAATTATTCTAGATTTGATATTGGAGGACAGCTTACTACACTTCGCATTAAGGTCGGAGGAGAGTTCACTACACTTCGCATTGATGTCGGAGGACAGCTCACTACAGTTCGCATTGATGTTGGAGGACAGCTCACTACACTTCGCATTGATGTTGGAGGACAGTTCGCATTGATATTGGGGGACAGCTCACTACACTTCGCATTGAGGTAGGAGGAGAGTTCACTACATTTCGCATTGATGTCGGGGACAGCTCACTACAGTTCGCATTGATGTTGGAAGACAGCTCACTACACTTCGCATTGATGTTAGGGGAGAGCTCACTACACGTTGCATTGATGTTGGAGGACAGTTCACTACACTTTGCATTGATGTTGAGGGACAGCTCACTACACTTCCCATTGATGTTGGAGGACAGCTCACTGCAGTTCGCATTGATGTTGGAGGACAGTTCGCATTGATATTGGGGGACAGCTCACTACACTTCGCATTGATGTCGGAGGACAGTTCAATACACTTCGCATTGATGTTGGAGGACAGCTCACTACACTTCGCATTGATGTTGGAGGACATATCACTAAACTTCGCATTGATGTCGGAGGACAACTCACTACACTTCGCATCGATGTCGGAGGACAGTACACCCCACTTCGCATTGATGTTGGAGGCCAGATCACTACACTTCGCATTGATGTTGAAGGACAGCTCACTACACTTCGCATTGATGTTGGAGGACAGATCACTACACTACGCACTGATGATTGCTTGCAGAATAAGATTGCCTCATTTGTGACGCCGAGCACGGGATAGTTAAAACGTTCGGACTATTCTTAATTAGTCCAACCGCTTATAAAAATTGAATATCGTGAAAAAGTTAATTTAATTTCTTAATTTAATTAAATAGTTTAAACTTTTAAATAAAATATATTCATTACACATAAAGTGAAATATTTCAGGGCCCTTTGTTTTAATGATAATCATTATGGCTTAAAGCTCTTTAAAATCAGACCCAGTATCTCACATTATTAAAATACTTCATAAGGTCAATCAGAAAAGGATGTTTAATGCAGAATTATCCAACTTCCGAAAAGTATGTTCACATACTCAATACATGGTTTATTTCTTTTAGCACAAAATTACTGCAGCAATGCGATATGGCATGTAAATGATCAACTTGTGGCCCTACTTAGGTATTATTGAGGCCCAGGTTTGTTTGAGAGTGGCTTTCAGCTTGTCTCTATATTTGAGTCGTTTTTTTCATCTTCCTCTTGACAATATCTTATTGATTCTTTAATGGCTTTAAGCCTGGATAGTTGGCTTGCCAATTAAACACTAACATCATGACTAACAAACAATTTGGTCATAGTTTAGGCGCGTCCTAGTGAAATAGGAACTCGGTATCTCCAGAAAGCTTTTCAGCAGATGGAAGCACGATGTTCTCCAAAATCATCTAGCAGTTGGCTTGTTGACTTTAAACTTAATAAAACCGAGTGAATCAACACCAGCAGATTTTATGGCATCCCAAATCATCAGAGATTTCAAACACATGAATTATGTGCCTCTTAATTGTTTCTACAGAGAAAAAAACCTTGATTCTAAATTATTAGGTTGAGGAATAAGTTCTTGCATTTTTTTTTAATGTTGTGTTGATTTAAGTTTTGTTGACGTGATTTTTGCACATATTAAGAAACAATAATAAATAATAAGAGCAAAATTTGCAAAGGTTAGGCTACATCTCTTAACAGCGTAGACTATTAGGCTTTTACTTAGGCTACGTCTTGAAGTTGAGTAATAAGTCATTGCGGTTTATTTAAAAGTTGTGTTAATTTAATTTTTGTTCTTTACCCTCAA
Source organism: Ceratothoa steindachneri (assembly GCA_963969495.1). NCBI lineage: Eukaryota > Metazoa > Arthropoda > Malacostraca > Isopoda > Cymothoidae > Ceratothoa > Ceratothoa steindachneri. Next base: position 38,679,469 of record OZ018327.1, read on the forward strand.
AATCGAAGGTCAAGTTGAAGGAAAGGCGCATTTTCGACACTCGTTGTTATTCATTTTCAATTGAGACGGGAACAGTGCAAACGAGGCCAAAGCTCGTCGCGATACTTGTGCTGTGTACGGAGCAAATGCTTTATCAGGAAGGACAGCTCAATGGTGGTTTTCACGTTTCAAAAACGGTCATTTCAATCTTAATGACGAAGAACGTTCTGATCGCCCCATTAAGTTGGATGAAGATCGATTGAATGACCTTCTTCATGAAAATCCTCGTCTATCGACTAGAGAATTGGCTGTACAATTGGCATGTTATCAAAAAACTGTAGTGAATCACCTTCATTCAAAGGGGAAAGTTAAAAAACTTGGTGCATGGGTTCCGCACGCTTTGAGCGAAAGCAACAAATTTCAACGCTCCACGATTGCCGCAAGTTTGCTTGCTCATCACAAAGCTACTCATGGATATAAGGAAAGATTTCTTCACCGCATCATCACTTGCGACGAAAAGTGGTGTGTTTATGTCAACATGAACCATCGAAAACAATGGCTTATCCCCAATAAAAAACCACTTCCGCGATTGAAGCAAGGACTTCATTCACGAAAGACGATGCTGTGTGTGTGGAGGGGGGGATTGTGAAGGCATCATTCTTTATGAGCTCCTTGCTAACAACGAGATTGTCATTGCAGAACTCTACCTTCAACAAATGTATCGACTCGCCGAAGCTATTCATGAAAAGCGACCTCATCGACGTTATCGAATCCTTCTGAAACACGACAATGCTCGTTCTCACATTGCCAATATGACAAAAGACGCCATCCAAACGCTTAATTGGGAAATCCTGCCGCATCCTTTATTTTCGCTAGACTTGACTCCATCGGATTTACATCTGTTCCGATCGCTCTCCAACAATTTGCGCGGTGGTTCGTTCAATACTGAAGTGGAATTAAGAACCTGGTTAGACAAATTCTTCGAGTCAAAATCCAGAGATTTTTATTGCAGAAGCATCGAAAAACTAGTTAAACGTTGGGAAGAAGTCGTAAATAACAACGGAGAATACATTATTGATTAAATTGCATATTGTTATCAATTAAAAATTAAGTTTTTACAAAATCGTTAATGGCAATGAATAAATTTGAAAAAACCGCAAAAACTTATTCCTCAACCTAATTCATTCAAAATTTAGTACCATCCGAAAAAATAAATTTAGATTACTGAACGACAACCCATTTAATTTTATTTTTATCCCCTATAAGACGCTTCTGAAGTTTTTTATGTTTCAGAAATGGCTTGATATTCGGAGGGCAGCTCTTTTAGTTCCTCTCCTGAAGAACTATGTGAGTGGTGGTTATAAATGTACTGACACCATCCTCAAACCACTCATTGTAAATATCGCACAAGTTCTTGTATCGACTTTTCCTGGCACTCCTCTCAAGGCTGCAGTATTCCTTGTTGCTAGAGCATGTTTTCCTGCCACACTTACTCCCCCCATCAACTTTACATTAATACACTTCGTTACAGCTCTCTGTAAACATCCAGTCTTATCCACAATGATCTTTTGCAGCCTACCTTCCTTGTGGAAGGTGTCGATTATCGTCTTCTGGACAACTCTCAAATCAGCAGTCTTCCCCATGATTGTAGTTGCTTGTACCAAAGTAGACAGAGAGAAACACATTATGTATATATTGCTTGAAGAGGAATTTACTCAAACTCAAAATAAAATATTCCAATAATATGTGGCATTTTCTTTCTGAATTTAATAAGCTAAAAGCCTTAATCATCAACATTATAAATATAAAGGTTTGAAATATTTCTCTTTACGAGCAATAATAGAGAATATATCAGTTTACTTTATTTAATTAAATTATAAATACATAGGAACTTTTCACGATATTATAATATTTTGAGCTGCACCAGCAAATAAGTCACAGAATCTAGTCGTATGATTTCGTCATGTAATCGTTATGTGGATGTGAAAATGATATCGTGTGGATAGATTCGAATGACATCATTTATTCGAAAGAAATCATTTCGAGGAACAGTTCCACAAATCGCTCGGGTCATACCAATCAAATCATTTACTGCGCATTAGAAGATAACATTTACGCAAGTGATTTTACATCAACACGAGTCTTATTCATTCATTGTACCAAAGCAAATAACATTGAAAGAGTTGTATTTAAGTATCATCAAAGATAATCTGGTGAAATCGATAATCAATCTCATTCGAACTCCTCCTCAATTTGCTACCCAAAGCCACTAAATAAATAGAACCACAGTCTTCTTGTTTCCATCACCATTTGCTTGAAGGCAAAATCATATCAGAATTTTTGATCATCAGCCAGCCCAAAATATTCATCCATTACCTTTTGGAGTCAGTTAATAATTTCTCTGAATGTTATTGTATCACCCAAATCCGGTTTAATGATCAACGTTTCGCAACAATCTTATGGGGAGCGCATTAGAAAAGAGGATCACAAAACGAGGTGGAATATAATTATATCTGGTGACCAACAAAGAGATCCATCCAAAACCATCCAAGAGCCCCCCCATACTTATAATAAACGGTTCATGAACTACGGCGAAAAATTGTTATTATTATTAGTGGGTGAATAAATAATTTCTGGAGTAAGTATGATATATGTAGCAATCTTGTGTTCCCCTTATCTCATAGTACGAGTGGCACTATCTGACACTCATCTTCCCAACACCACTATGCCTACACAATCACCTGATCTTCTCGCTTCCGGAGAAATCATCTGACTAATGGAACACTATAAACAATTCCTACGAGGTGACCCGAGAGAAACAAAAACAGATAGTTCTAACTCTACCGTTAGATACGCAGCGACAAACATTCGTCGGAAGTGTTCACACATAAAAATAGCATCGTATATCGTGATGTTACTAAGCCCCGGCTATTAATTCATCCGATATTTTAACTCCACCTCCTGGTTTTTGACATAAAAACCGAAGTTAACTCTTTGAGAGACATTCATTTGCGCCTGTTTAGCATTACAGTGTCCCACTATACTCAAGTGTAGTCATTAAAGTATCGACCGTGTTCCACCAGATTTCTATTCAGATTAAGAACAACTTCCAGCCACACTCCATTCATTTTGGGTCTCGATTGGAATTGAAGATTGATAAACTGGTGGAAATGCCAGGTCGATACTCTAAATCTTTTTATAATGTAGCATTAAATTATTTATAAGCTGGTCATATTTTATTATTATTATTTTACAGCAAGTAACAAAAGCTTGCAGTACACGGTTGAAAATGCAAATTTACATACTTTCATTTAACGCAGGTTAATAAAATTTACAATGGACATGGAACTATATGAATTAAATAGAATGCAATGATCAGAAAAGTAAATGGTATACATGAAGAACCTTATAAGGACAATAGTAAAATTTTACAATACACAAGTTTACAACACATTCTTATAAACATGGTTTAATACTTGGTTACATAACCCTTTGGTGTCAATTACAGCTCGTAGTTGCTTTGAGTAGTCTTCTACAATCTTTCTACGGGTCCTTGGACTGATTTTATTTCCTTCCTCTAAACATATTTTCTTCCAATCATATAAGTTACGTGGATCTTATTTCTGGACCATAAGTTTCAATTCTCCAGACAGATTTTCGATGGAAATTAGGTCAGAAATTTAACTTGGCCTTTCCAAAATATTAATTCTACCTGTATGCAAAAATTCCTAATTTATTTAGCTGTATCCTTTGTGTCATTGCTTTGTTGAAATCCTCATCCTGGTTTTAAGTTCAGAGAGATAAAACTAGATAATAAATTTATTTCAAAAATTCTTCTGTACATTTCGCCTTTCATTCTTTTTTTGACTACCTCCATTCTTCCACCCCTGATGAGCAAAAACAACCACATAACCACATAACATGATTGATGCACCACCTAATTTGACTCTATGGATTGTATTCTTTGGCGCTTAAGCTGCACACCTTTTCTCTAAAACCTGCTGATTGAATTTCGACCTAAAGGTTCTATTTTTGTTTCATCATACCAAAGGATTTGTTTCTAGAACGTTGCCGGTTTATTTAAATGTTTATTTTTACACGCAAATTGACCTAGACAGTAGGTAATCTTAAGGAATGGGTTCTTTCTTTTAATATGATAAAGGAAATTATAACGACTTAGCTTTCTACTAATTGTATTTTTGCTAACTTCAACTCCACTTCTTTCCAGATCTTCCTGAAACGCTCTCAGAGTAGTCTGTGGTTTATCATATACTATTCTAGCAAATTTTCGAGCTGCATGTTCGGTCAACATCCGAGACTCACCTGAATAATCCAAAGAATGAATTGAATTAGGAGATTTCCAATTGCGTATTATGGTACCAACGGAATTTAGCGGTACTTTAAGCTCTACAAAGATCTTTCTGTATTAAAGGCTACTGTTATGAAGGGCTACAATGATTTCACTAAAATCTTGACTGTTTTTTTTTTGTTTTTCCCAATGGTGAAGAGGTTTACGGTATGACTATCTTGTAAGGAATGACGCAGTTGCCTTACACGATGAAGAAAGAGACCTCCGATTTAGTATAAAATATTCTAGATATTCGGGAACAAATGAGGATTAGTTTTTAATGAGACATTTTGCAGATGTAGCCTATTTATATGAATTTATATAAATGTGTTGTAAAATATTGCGTTGTCAAATTACACTATTGTGCTTATGAAGTTTATGTTTTTCTGTTCATTAGATCGTATAAATTATATAAAGTTACAAGTGCGTCGTAAATTTCATTAATCTGCGTTAAATAAATGTATGTAAATTTGATTTAACAGTACGTTGTAAACTTTTGTGGCCCACTATATATATATATATATATATATATATATATATATATATATATATATATATATATATATACACGAGTAGTATATGGAATGAATCATAATGCAAAGAAACAGATGATAAACGGAATAATATTTGTATTGGGGAAAAATGTTGATGTTGTTTCCTAATTGCCAAAAAATCCGCGCTAGGAGTAAGGATCGAACCAAGCAAATTGAAGCACCGGGCAGCGCTTTAAACCCCTATAAAAAGCAATGCCTTACATCACTCGGATACAGCGTGATAACGAAAATCTCACTAATAGACAGGCTTTTTAGAATTGCTTCACAGAGTCGATCAGAAGGGCTTAGAAGAGGGAATAATTAATTGGGAATTCAAAGAACAAATGATAATTCCCAATTAGTTCCTCTTTTTCATAATCCTTTTTCTCAGAGACCATAGAGGGCATTTCTTTCTCGGAGTAAAATTGGAGGACAGTAAATGTATACTCTTTATTCTGAAAGATTGAAAAGAAACATATTGGCTTATGTAAAATGTAACAAAAATAATAAATAATTAATTAAACTATATCATTTAAATATGCACCAAGAAATAGTAACACATAAAACATTAACGAATGCACTTAATCTGAAGTTATTAATGTGATTTAATTTAGTATTTTTGCACTGAATATATCGCTTCACTTTAAGTATGGTAAAAACATTGTTATTAAATCGGATTTGATAATTATGATTTTTACCTTTTTTTTCAGGTTAATGAAAACGCATAGAGTAAATTAAATGTTCTTTGAGTTCGTTGAAGTTATAAGAAAAACGCGTGTTGACGTTGCGGAACAATGGGGGAGTAGGCTTCGAGATATCGTTCGTCGATGTAAGTAGAACTGAGCCAGCGAATATTGCCTTGGATTCTAGGGAGACAAAAAAGACGTGTCTTGAGGCAGGCGTCATGTTCTTTTCTAATTATCTTAAGAAGAAATCTATTTAACTGACTTGACTGGACTCTGACTTGACATTCTAGTATTACTTTCTATAAATTGAATGTTTCTTGCATGTCTTCTACTTAGAAAATTGCGTTCTCAGGACAAGTTACTTTGCTGAACAGAAAGGAAGATAAGAAGAATCTTATCTGAAGAACCTCAGCTGAGTTTTCATTCTCTTCTCGCTCCCAGATGCACCCTGAAACTAAAGCGAGAAATCTGCCTGACTGTTTGAGCATGTTATATTCGTGTTTCTAAATTATGTAGGAAGCTTAGGGACTGCGTCCTCCACACAGGTTTTACAAGTGATCAATCTAATTAAATATTATTTTTCTATTTAAATACAAATCTCGAAGCTATGCAACTCAAAGTCTCTTCAATTTAGATGATCCTACAACACATTGTACTGAATATTTTATAGTTCACTCTGAATTAATACATATGAATGATTTCATTATCTATCAGTGTTTAGATTATCAACTTCCATGGTATACACGTCTCGCGATTTTGGTGTCCTCAGTACACATTACTTTACACTAATCTACACTGATTTTCATCTCACATTTTTGGTCCATTTATTTATAGATCACAGCAATATTCAAAGGAATAAAGTCACCATAAATATTAATAGCACCTTGAATTTTGGGGTAAATTTGTCTTACACGTTAAAGATATTTAAAAAAGGTTTATTTAATGCTTTCACTGATCCTTATCGGCACATTAATTGTCTTAAAATTAATTCATTGATTGGTTTATGATTCTTAATGCATCAAAAAAATCTATTACATTCGTATTTCGTTATCAATGCTAGTACCTTTTCATGTTTACAATTAACTGTGTTTATGTTGCATTTTAGAAGAGGATAATAAAAAAATATCGGGTTTTGATTTTCAACACCATTTTCCAGGTTTATAATTTTATATTGTCAATTACGTACCCGTATCTATTTTATAAAGTCTCAAATTATTCGAGCTACTTCAAGATCTAGTAGGGACTCTAGATTTATAACACCCACGCTCATTATTTATCGTTAAAAGGATTGCTTAGATATTGCAAACATTCACTGTGAATCCTTCCCCCTCTCCAGTCGAAATATCGCCCCAATTCACTTAACTTTAGCAATGATGGAAAATCGGAAAAATACAAGTTTTAAACTCTAGTGTGAACTGAAACGTTGATTTTTATTTCGCAAAATATCTAAATTGAAACGAATTATTTAAGGATCACCATTTCACAATGATTCGCGAACATGCAAATTTCTACATTTTTTCACTGATAAAAATCAAATCCGAAACGTTATGGTCTCACGTCACATTAATCTACTCTTTCACGAGGAAAGTTATTTACAAATTCTCCGACATGTTTTACTTTCCAATTTATCATTTCGTCATCGAAATTTAAGTTGAGGAAATTATAATTGCCCCATATTACTGTTGTACTTTGTTGGTACTATTTCTTAATCTCGTATTGAGAATAGTTACGACATTATTGATAAAATTAACTCCATTCCTTACTCTAAAAATTTCTGTCCTGTTAGTTTCGATTTTTGTTCTCTTTTTACTAAAGTGCCGGTAATCGATCTTTTCCCTTTCCTTAGGGATAAATTGAGTAACTTTGATATTCTTTTGCCTGTTAATAATTTCATTAAACTCATATCATTTGTGTATTAAAAACTGTAAGTTACTTTTAATGGTAAATTTTACCTTCAAAAGTTTGGTTTAGCTATGGGAAATTGCTTATCTCCTGTCCTCTCAAATCTATATGTGGAGTTTTTTGAAACTACTTTACTCCCCCACCATCATCGATTTTCCCCCATTTTGGTTCCGATATATAGACGATATTATTTGTTTGTGGCCTACTTCTAAGGATGTCGATGGTTTTCTTACTGAACTAAATTTTGGTTCACTCTATTAAATTTACCCTTGAACTAAAACAAAATGGTTCCTCCCGTTCTTCGATCTACTAATTCATAGGACTCCATTTGGGATTTAAATTTTTCGTCTATCGGAAGCCTACTAACGCTTGTTGCTACATTCATTTTTATTCGGGTCATTTTGATAAATTCCAAAGTTCTGTATTTACTTCAATGTTTCTCCGAAGGTTGCGGGTCGCAAGCCCAGAATTCTGGCATATTGAGATATCAAAGATCTTTGAAATAGATAACAAACTCTGCTACCCCCCTCCCCCACAACTTTCGTGCCAAGTGCTTAGATTCGGTCATAAAGACGCTTGATAGAATTGAAATCCCTCCCTCATTCAATTTTAAGAACTGCCTTTTTTACCGTTTTCTGAAGCCTTTTCCTTTCTTTCCCGTCTCCTGAAATGTTTCAACATTTCAGTCATATTTAAGTATGAGTCTACTATGTACAAAATGTTGGTTCAAAATAATAGCAAGAATATAGGCGGAGAAAGGGAGGGGGGGGGGATTCTCTCGGGGTTGCAGTTTGCCCTTCGTGTGACCAAACATAAATACAATATTGGACGAGGTGAAAGCAATAGTGCTTTCTTTGTTCAATTTCTTGAAAATAGTCATCCTATCAATTGGAATTCGGCTAAATTTACTTACAGCTCAGGTGATTATTATGTTAAAATAAATATTGTTGAATGCTCGTTCATTAATTACACTCCTAATTTTAAACAAAATTGTCCATTTTAAATCTTAGCCCTTTGATTTATTAAATTTCAAGTACTTTCGAACTTTGTTCAGCTCATTTTAAATGTCAGGTTAATATATATATATATATATATATATATATATATATATATATATATATATATATATATATATATATATACAGAAAATTCCACAGGAACAATGAAAAGCAGATTCCAAGTACTTTTCGACTTTGTTCAGTTCATTCTCAATGAATATATAAAGAATTACTTTACAAGAATGGTATATATATAAGAAAACTAAGCGACGCTCCGCCCACGTACAACGAAAGGACACAAAATTGAGTAGGCGTGTAAAATAAAAAATATATATATATATATATATAGTATATATATTTCTTATTGAGAGATATATGCATAATATAAATATAAATATATATATATATATATATATATATATATATATATATATATATATATATATATATATATATATATATATATATACTACTCACGCGCTACTTTAACCATTTCGTTCTATTTGCTTATTAACACCAATCTGGTAGACTAAATCCTATAAAAATTTCCCAAACTTTCTTTCTTCTCATAAAATTCCTTTGATAGACAAGCTCTGATATCTCTCTCTCTCTCTCTCTCTCTCTCTCTCTCTCTCTCTCTCTCTCTCTCTTTCTCTCTCAAACACACATCAACGAACATTCACTTCATATAATGCTTCTCCCTTCAGAAACCCCATTGGTCACGCCCATCTTCTCTACACTTACAAAATAATCGGACATAACTCATACAGTCAAACTCACATTATCCACGCTTTACTTTGTACTCCATCCAAAGCGGAGGCTGTCCTCGGTGGATAGGAATCGCAAGTCTTCCCGTCCGTCGAGTTTAAAATAAAGTTATTTTCATCAACTTGTTTGTAAATCCAAATACGAACTTATTTGGTGCACACCCTCAAACGAACTTGAATCTCCACCTTGGATTCTTGTAGCATAGAATATATATATATATATATATATATATATATATATATATATATATATATATATATATATATATATATATATATATATATATGGCAGGAAAATAAAAAATATTAGCAGAGAGATTGATATTTATTTATTACGACCGACGTTTCCTTTCTTAATTTGGAACATGTTCAAGGGATTCTAGATAAATAATATAAGATTAGAAGTGAAAATTGATCTTTTTTTTTTAATGTTACATTTTTATGTAAATGTTGACATTATTAAATTAAACCAAACTAAAATAAGAAAATTACAATAATTAACAGTATTTATCAAGCTACCACAAAATTAAAATGATTGAGCCACATATGTTAAAGCGAACAAAAGGGGGATTTGAAGTATAGCAGAAAATGATACTCAACGAAGCTAATTTTATCTTATATTGCGGAATTCACTCGGAGTGTCAAGCAATGAGCGAGAAACGAAATTTAAAGTTACTTTCTGCGTCTACCAACAAGGAGGATGGAGGAGGGGAAGGGGTGTACATGTCTCAAATAAATTATAATATTTTAAGCAAAAGCATAGACTGGGCAGAAAAGAGGATAAAAAAAATTCTTTTGAGATCGACTGAACAGCATGTTAATAATTTCGTATTTAAAAAAGAACTATATTGGAAAGTGATTTGTTTGGGGAATATATGACCTATAGTATTATGATTAATGTATATATAATTAAACTTAAGCTAATGGTAAAATATTGCTTAAAATATCCTTTAAAGAGGTGTACTAACGGGATGTGGATGGGCCAATAAATGGAAGTTTTATAAAAATCTTTTGTTTTGAAATTTCATGGTATACAGTATCTGATTTATATAGTCTATTGAGGAATTCTTTTAGGTATTTATCTGAAAAATGGATAGGATACATGTTATATCTAAAATAAATTCTCACATATTCAATTTCGTTTTTTGAACTCTATCTAGTTAGATATGATTTTGGATATCCGAAATCTTGCAGCTTTTATACAACGTATTTGTATATTAGTTTAAAAAAACAGATTTTATCTCAGAGATAATTATATCGATTAAAATTGAGGTTAGCCTTAATGCTAAGTGCTTGCTTACATGCCTTCTCGCTTTCAGCTCTTGGCGCCGGCTAGTTACGGTGCAAAAAGGAAACCGAGTGCGTAAGGCTTCCCTACCGGTATATAGCCTCTCTTTTGTCGAGACTTTTGACATCCCCACAGATACTGTGTTCCTTGCATCCCCAAGCTAAATGTAAGGGGATCTCAGAGCAACAGATAGCCCTAGAGATACTATGTTATGGCCCACCGACGTGTGGATACGTCCTGGTACATTACCAAATCCTGACCTATTTCCTCGTGGTACACCCTTGGCTGGAATGAGGCTAGGAGAAGGAAAATTCCAAAATTAAACCACCTTTTGTCTTGTAGGGATGATGGTAGCGCACCATCACTGGGCGTTGGAACTGCTTTCCAAGCAGTCACCGGCCAAGGCGGAGGAGCCTGCTTTGGGCCAACGGCTATGTGCTTAGTAGCAAGGTTACCTTCTAAGGAGATACCTGCTGGGGTATAGGAGAGTTAACTCCAGGAAAAAAATCCGTGGAAGAGACTCGGATTCCTCACCGCATCGCAAAGCACCCTAGGATAGTCGAGGCAAGCCAAAGAATGAACAGAGTGAACGGCCTAATGGGGAACATATCAGATTTCAATGTTACCTCATCCAGTCGGAATAACTATGATCAACAGTTAGCTTCTGATCGTCAACCCATTACTGTTGAAAGTGATCTGAAAGATGGTAGAATGCAAGTCAATGATCGTATATGAGTGAGTACATGGAACATAATCCCTTTATATCAATCAGGAAATTTTGAAAACCCAAAATAAAAAATGCCTGAACTAAAAGTAGCCATTATGGAGCTAAGTGAAGGAAGGTGGGAAGGTTCAGGGATTTGCTAGGACAATAAAGTTACTTTCATTTACAGCGGTGAAGATACACATCAGAAGGGAGTAGGGGTCATGATGGTGACAAAGGGGGCTAAAAATGTAACTGTCTATTGGGAAATATCTGAAACATTTATACTAGTACAACTGGTGTGGAAACAACTCAGCTTACATATAATTCAAGTTTATGCACTCACATGTGGCTATTCTAAAGAGGAAATTGATTAATTTTATGAATCAATATCAGTAACTGAGGCAAAGAAGATGTGCAAGAAACATGACTTAACATTTGTTATGGGAGATTTAAACGCTAAAATTGGGAGGGGAAGTTATGGGGATGTAGTATGAAACTTCGGTCTTGGAAACAGAAAGGAAAGAGGGGACAAATGGATTGAGTGGTATAGTGCAAAAAACAGATAATTACAAACTTATTCGAAGATTATGGACATGGAAAACTCCTGGGGAGGGACGAAGTAAAAATAAAATAGACTATATAACCGTTAGTGGTGTTCTGGGGTGCGATCATGTCCCCAGTAATCGTAGAACTTAAGATAAAATTAAAAAGTGTAAAGAAAAAAAGAACTCAACCTAAGAAAGATCTACAGACATTACATAATAGTGACATAAAAGAAAAATATTCTGTACAAGTACAGAATAGATTTCAACTACTATATGCAGAAGAACAAGAAAATGAAGCTGTGGAAAGTGAAGTAGAAAAGGAAGGAAAAAGTATACAAGATGCACTGGTAGAGAATGGCAAAGAAATTGGCTCAAATGTACAGAGAAGAGAGAGAGAGACAAATGTGGATGACCGAAAAAATTTTTGTCATCCAAAAATAAAAGGAAATCAAGTCATTTATAACAGGTTAGATAAGGAGATAAGGGGTAAATGCAAAGAAAGAAAGGAATAATGGATATAGCAAATATGTGTAGAAGTAGAACAAATGAAAAAAGTGAACACAAATGTAAGAGTGAGTGAAAGAGATCTCTGGGAAGAGAAGAATTACAAGAAGTTCTACAGTCAAGGATAAAGACGGGAATATTCTGATGGACTGTAAGGATGTGCTTGCAAGATGGATGGAGTATGAAAGAGAGTGGAACTCAGAGTATGACGGGGAACTAGAAGGACCAGAGATACTGAGGTAAGAAATAGTACATGCAATGAAGATATGAAGAGCATAAAAGCAACAGAGAGTTATGAAATAGCCATAAAAATGATCAAAGGAGCAGGCATCATACAAATAGACAAAATAAACAACAAGAATATACAATAATGGATACATACCTGAACGAATGCAAGAATCCACTAACATAACCAGACTCAAAAAGACAGGAGCAACAGAATGTTCAGAACACAGAACCCTTAGTGTAGCAACTGCCCATAATATGCGTATTTCCTCAAAAGTAATATATAAACATGTGAATACTTTTAAAATATATATGTAATTAATAATAAGAAATGTCTCACAAATAAATAATTTGAGCCTAAGTAAGGAAAAATAATATAAAATCATGTTTTCTCCAGCTATAGGCAGATTATCACGTGATGCTTGTTTGCTTGTTAGCCAATATTATTTTCTAATATCAAAGACACGAGAGGCGGCTCTTCGAACGTTTTTTTTTAAACGATTCGTAGCATAAATTCTCATATATATATATATATATATATATATATATATATATATATATATATATATATATATATATATATATATATATATATATATATATATATATATATACGAGGGGCGGTCAATAAGTTTTGCTAATCGGTATGGCAAAACAAAGGAAGGGGGATGGCTGTTTGTGGGGGTGTTAGGACAAGTTATGACAAGTCAGGACCTACAGCCGCACGCTCCTGCCTCGTCTATTTAAGAAGCAGTAGCTGATCACAGATCGTCAGTCACAAATTTTTTCAATAATGGAGAAGGTTGAGCACCGCGCAGTGATCAAATTTTTGACCAAGGAAGGCAAGAATGCAAAAGAGATCCATGAACGCATGGTTACAGTGTACACCGACACCGCCCCTTCCTATGCAACCATTGCTCGCTGGAATAGGAAGTTCCGCCATGGTCGTGAGTCCCTTGAAGATGACCTCCGTCCAGGACGCCCGTCAGACGTGACCAACGAGGACAATGTGGCCCTTGTGGAGAGGATGATCCTCGAAAATCGACGGGTGAAGGTCGAAGAAATCGAGCAAGAACTTGGAATATCACATGGAAGTGTTATGAACATCATCCACGACAACTTTGCCATGGCCAAGGTCTCTGCCCGTTGGGTCCCTAGAAAGCTCACGCCCCATGATCGACTTCAACCATCTTCCCTACAGTCCAGATCTGGCTCCTAGCGACATCTCTTTATTCCGCCAGCTCAAGGCTGCACTGCGTGGACGCCGGTTTGGGGACGATGAAGATGTCCAGCTCGCCGTCCAGGAGTGGATTGAACAGCAGTCGGGAGATTTCTGGTTGTCGGGAATTCGAAGCCTCAGGGAAAAGTGGCGCAAGTGCATTGAAGTCGACGGTAGTTATATTGAAAAGTAATAAAACACTTTTCCTCATATCTCGTTTCCTTATATCCGAATTGCAAAAATTATTGATCGCCCCTCTTATATATGTATATATATATATATATATATATATATATATATATATATATATATATATATATATATATATATATATGTATATATTTTGCTCAACCTTTATTTTAATATTATTATTACTAAACATTCTCTATTTTTGTTTTGTATATTCTTTTGCCAAGTAACCTTTTGTGATTAGTATTATTATTCAGTATCCCCTTTTGTCTTTTTTATTAGTGAGAAATAAATTCACTTTTTTATAAGCCTCGCTGTTATTCCGCTTACCTAAAATTTAGAAAGGAATAATTTCAGTGGATTGCCAACCTTATCAAACTTTCGTTTTCATCTTTAACTATATTTTACACAGAGTAGAGTTATCTATCTAGGCAAGTTAACGTCCTAAACACTCTTGTCGTCAAAATTTGGTGCCCCCAGACCCTATTTAATTTTAATTCATTTAGTATTCTAAATTTTCCTTCAACCCTTATCGTTATTAGCATTCATTTTTCTTTTCTACTCCTCAACGTAAACGTGTATAGCCAGTATATTAAATATGACTCTGTATAGTCACAGGATTTTATTTTAAATAATCGGCACTCTTTGTTTTGAGACCGCCGCCATTATGGGATCACTTACAATCTCAGAATTCTTCCTCCACACGAGTCTCTTCGTTTTTTGGCCGCCACTAAAAATATTTTCAATCTACTTGATATTATTGCATCCTTTTTATAAATTCAATTGCATTCATTCTCATAATAACATAAATAATTAGTTGAAACTTCTTAATAAGAAAAATGTAAATTTCTTTGAGGCAGCCCCAATTTATCTCTTGCATTTTTATTCACAAATACCACGCACTTTCATACTAATTAAGGACCACGATGGTTTTTTAAAATAATGGCTGCGCCGACCAACTCGACCATGACCATCTCTCAGAGTCGCCTCACTACAACGACGCCCACCACTTTCTCCAATATTGCATCTGCAAACATCGTTAATTTTCCGTGCAAGATGGACAGTTCCGAATCCTTCCTCCCTCCATCGTCCTTCCAAAATTCGATTCTGGCAATCCAATAGCTTGGCTTGAGATGTGAGAGATAATATTAAGGCATCACGCCATCACTGACCAGAATCGGCTCTTATATATAACTCAGAATGTGTCCCTAAGTATTTTCACTCTTTTTAAGGACATTCTACTTGAAAGCGGGAGGATAGGAGCTTGGGGACAATTAAATGAAGCTTTTTGGAATTAGTTCGGGAGATCACAGGTGGAGGATTTGAGGGAGCTTCTTAATACCCAGCAAATGGGTGATTGGCGTCCCACGCGTTTTCTTGAGCACCTGAAAGATCTAATTCGAACAAAGGAGCTCAATTAGAATTTTTTGACTTTCTGTTCACCGAAATATTTATGCGTGGGATCCCCGAGAATATTAGGCCCCTCATCCTCATGGCGTCACCCACTAATGTGGAGGAGCTGGCCAAGGCTGCCCATGAGCTGTATATTAATCCTTATGTTAGCTGGGAAATGTCCCAAATTTCCAAGATCCATCCCTTAATCTATCAATTTCGCAAGTTCAGTTATCGAAGGAGTCTTCAGCCAACCGGCCAGAGCCCCACGTAATACCCTCCCCCCCTGGCGCATGACCTTGCCGCCCTGCTGGACAGGATATAGAGAAGGATCTTCGTGCCCTAAAGGTGCGGCAGGGGTTGCAGCGAGAGCATAGTCATGAGCAGGGTGGACGGGAAGGCAGGCGCCTTTCTTCCTCCCGATAAAGAAACCAACGAGGGATCTCCAGCTGAAGAGGTGAGGCAAGGCAGAATCATTCTAATTTTTGACACTATTCCGCCTATCCTGCCAATATTCCTCACTCTCAGGGTCTCTTCTAGCATCATACTAAATATGGTAACAACGCTGTACATTGTACACAGCCTTGTAATTTCTATCACGCATTCAATCCTCGTTTTCCTAATTTTCATACTCTAACCAGTCATGCTGCTTATAATGTTTCATTTCTCCAATCTTCCAAATGGTGCTTGTACTATAACAAATTTTGTGCACATGCATAAAAATGCATACAGCCATGCACATGAGTTTTTCTACCCCAACTTCACCTCCTTTGAATTCACCACAACATTATTATTATTATTCTGAGAGCTACCAAAGCCTCCCTCCAGAGTGCAAAAACAACTGCTAAATTGAGTCCACACAAAATACCAAAATGGTACTGAAGAGAGGCAAAGGCAGCCATGATGAAAGTGAAGGGCTAATAGTTAACCCAGATGAAAAAGAAATATGAGAAGATGAGAAAAAGCTACTGTTTCAAAAATGCATTCACACAGGACTTAAATGAAGAAATATCCCTTGAAGGTACAATCTCGCTGGGTAAAGCATTCCACGTTTTAATGAACCATCGCATAAAACACCGTGAAAACTGTGTCGTACTAACATTCATCAAATTCATAGCCAAGTCATTAAGATTAAGAGCAAACCTTGTCACGCAAACTGGATTAAAAGAAACAGGCAGAGCTGCGTGCAACGGATTCTGAATACCATTAAATACCTTAAAAAATGCTAAGGGGACCAACGTGAACACCGATAATCCAAATCAATGGACAGAGCTGGTGATATAAACTTAATTGAGTCCAACGCTCAGTCCAATAACTTGAGATGGCAATTAGCAGGAGACAGGAGCACAATACTCAAAATTAGGCAGAATGAAGGCATAAAAAGACTTAATAACTGTAGAATCACAAGCAAAAGTTTTGTTACACTTACGAAGTATTCCAGTCATCTGTGAAATTGCAGAGGACAAGAAACGAATGTGCTTCTCAAAAGTTAGCTTCGAGTCAAGAATTACTCCAAGAAGACGTAAATAATCTACTAACTAAATAAGTTCACCTGATATGTACAAACTGGGATGAGCTGGATCCAGTGTACTGGATCTACTAATGGTAATAAAATGCATCTTATTAGTTGACACGAAGAGTTAATCTTGGCTAAATCCCTATTTGGAGATGCTGCAACTTCTCCTCTGTTATAAGGAGACTGAATTGAGAAGTACAAAGTTGTGTCATCGGCATACGACATCAGTTTATTTTCAAGGTTTATGCCCAAGTCAGAGGTGAAAATTATAAAAAATAAGGGACCAAAAATGCTCCCTTGTGGAACGCCTGAGACCACAGACACAGGAGCAGAATAGATCCCATCAACAGAAACACGCTGGGATCTATTTGTCAAAAAATTCTTAAAAATATTAACAAGGCTTTCACCAATACCATAAATTTGCATTTTATAAACTAGAGCCTTAGGATTAAAAATGTCGAAGGCTGATCTGAAATCAATAGCTACAACATGCGACTTGTGCTCATGTTCCAAAGAGGACTGAAGTTCATGGGTCCGTGTTAGGAGTGCATCGCAAGTTCACAAACTCTTGCAGAACTCAAATTTGAATTAGGTATCACACCGATTTTATCACAATCGCTTAGCAAGGAGTCTCTCAAAAATCTTAGATAAGATAGGTGTTATTGAAATGGGACGGTATTCAGATGATAAAGTTGAAGCCGGTGCTCCCTTTTGAATGGGAGTAATGTTGGCTTTACGCCAACAAGAAGGAAAATAACCGGTCTTCAGAAGTAACCTAAAAACAACAGCCAAATTGGGTGCCAAAATGGGGGCGATCTTCTTGAAGAAAAAGGGGAAGTAGCCATCCGGGTCTGTCCCACCATAAGTATCCAGATCAAGAAGATACTTTTTAAGCTCAGTTAGTTGATTTAAAGGCAACAGCTTTTCACTTGGAAAAGGGGAAACAAGTCAAGGGAAGCGACAACTCCTGATCTTTCTGTATGTTTATAAACGTATTAGAAAGCAAATTAGCTTTATTTAAGGGCTCAACAGACATAGAACCATCCGGTTTACGTAGTTGAGACATACTCGAGTCCACACCAAACAATGAAGACTTAAGAGAGCCTCACCATTTGTGTGGCTGAGTAGCTTTAGCAAGAATATCCTGTAAATAGAAAGTATAGCAGCTTCAGCAGCATTATAAGTTTTCTGAGCCTCAGCTCTAAGAGCAACATAATTATCCCAAAGCAACTGGCTTCGATTGCGTCTCCACATGTGGTAAGCAGCCTCCTTGTCATCAAAGGCACGCTGCAATCATCGTCAAACCATGCTTTATCTTTAACGCGGGATTTAATTATTTAGCATGAAACCCTTCTATGTAGAATATTAAGAAGACAAGTTTGCAGAGCTAATACTGTGTCACTAGAATTAAAAATAGTATCCCACTGAATACAGTCAACCTCCATGCATATATTGTCCCAATTGACTTAAGATTTGAGATATACCTGACGGGAGATGGTTATGTCAGGAACAGTGAATTGAAGACGAATTTTGCAATGGATGGCATTGTGATCAGAGGTACCTATGGAAACGAGAACAGAAGCCTCGACAACTGGTATGTCAGTCAAGACAATATCCAGGCAGTTCCCAGAATTGTGTGTATGACCCTGAATCAGCTGTTCACAGCCAGGCAAGTTCGATAAATCCAAAGCTGCAAGATCATTTCGATTGGTTGGTGATACAGAACCCAACCGATTTTGATGATGAGCGTTTAAGTCTCCAACAAAAATGAAGGATGCCTTTACATCAACAGACTGTATTGAGGCCATGGCAGTAAGCAGGCAGTCATACAAGTCGTTGTTGGCATCAGACTTTCTATAAAGTTCAAAAATGTAATGGTTTGATATTTGATGCAGACTTTTACAAGTTGCATCTCTTGGCAGTGACAGCAAAATCTAGGTTAAGCGTTGTGTACTATAACCAGATTTAATGTAAACACACATACCACGGGCTCGAGGAAAAGAGTCCCTTCGTATAAGAGCAAGCTTATTAAAATTTGGTATAAGCATCTCTGAAGTATTTCTATGGTTGGAAACCAGAGTTTAAGAACAGAAAATTATGTCATAATTGGTAGCAGCCATCGTAAGATCTTTGAGATTCTTATGAAGTCCACGGATATTAGAATATAGCATACGGTAACTTTTAGCAAGCTGCCTCTGTAGATAAGGATTCAACTCCACATCACCAGCCAATAGGAAGAGTCAAATTAAAATTAAAGCTCGATGAAAAGAATGAATTGCTATAAAGAAGGTAAATGAGAAAGAAATAAAAGGACCACTCAGATGGAGCCATCACATCTGAACAAGGCAAAAAAATAACCCTTAAGGACGCCATATCCAAAGTGAAACAGTGGCAGTGGATTTTCAACGAAGAAAAGAAAGAGGAGCAAAGAGAAGGACAATCTCCTGGAAAATCCACCAGACAATCTATTCTTCTTCATCAACCTGCTAAAACCCCCTTGAAGAAAAAACAGGAGATTGTAAGACAGAACAGGAAAGATAAGTAAAGAAGGAGAAACTACAGTTTCTCCTTCCCAATTTTCAAACTCACCAACCCAGCAGCATCCTTTAAACTAAAAACGCAAATTAAATGTTAGGTCTATCACCTCTTCAGGCTCAGCATTTCCTCAGATTAATCCACCTTTCAGCATTTATGACCCACTTTCTTGTTGACACTGGTGCGCAACGGAGTATCATTCCAACCTCTCGACAAAGCTTGTGCTGCTGACCTTGTCCTTAAAGACGCTAACACTTCGGATATAATGACATATGGAAGGCATAATCTTGAGCTCTCTCTTGGGTTACGTCGTGTTTTTCCATGGACATTCATCAAAATCCGAGGTTGACATTCCAATTTAGGGCCTTGATTTCCTCTCTGTTCACGACCTTTAGTCGATTCTCGAAATCACAAGCTTGTCGACCGAACTACTACTCTCACTGTTTCTGGTTCCGTTTTCCCCTTCTCAGAGTTCGCTCCTGTTTGTCTGTCTCCCCCCAGCCATCCCACACTTCTTGCGACTTGTAAAGGAATATCCTGGCCTTATTTTCTACCTCCAAAAGACTTGCCTATCAAACACAATTTGGTTCTAAGGATAGACACGACAGGAGGGAGGGCCTTTATTCTCACGCCCCCGTCGACTAGGCCCAGATAGACTCGCCTTAATGATGTCGGAGTTAAAGTTTATGGTGGAGGCCGGCATAGCTTGTCCTTCTACCTCTACTTGGGCTTCATCGCTTCACAAAGTACCAAAGTCTACGCAGGGTGAGTTCAGAGCTGTGGGGAATTACAGGCGACTCAATGTGTGTACCACTCCAGATAGATATCCTCTCGCCTATCTGTTGGATTTCAACTCCTCTTTCTTCGGTTGTTTGATCTTTTCTCGACTCGATCTGGTTCCTGCTTTTAACCAGAACCCTATTCATCCAGATGAAGTCCGAAAGACAGCTATCACCACACCATTTGGTTTATTTGTCACGCTCCGCATGCCATATGGCCTTCGTAACAATGGAATGACCTTCCAACGTTTTGTGGATCAGGTTCTGAGAGATCTCTTCTTCGTATTTTGTTACATAGACGAGCTCCTGATAGCATTTTCGTCTTTAGAGGAGCATCGCTCTCACCTTGGTCAGGTTTTCACTTGTTTATAAGAGTATGGTATCGTACTCAACACTTCTAAGTGTCTTTCCGGTGTCACACAACTCTCTTTCTTGGGACACCACATTTCCCCTGACGGAATTCGTCCTCTCGAGAATAAAGTTGCTGTTATTCGGGATTTCCCTCGACCTTCTTGACTCAATCAACTTCGTTGGTTCTGTGGTATGGTAATCTTTTACCACATATTTATTCCCAACGTTTCCAGCATCATGCAATCTCTCTACACTCTACTTTTAAACTCGAAGAACTTTCCTCTATCCTGGTCTTCCGAAGCGTGCGAGGCTTTCTATCGCACGAAAAAATCTATTGCCTCCGCTGTTTCTCTGGCCCTGCAAATACTTTTTAATATACATATATATGAAATTAATAATTATAAATCTCTCACGCATAAATAATTTGAGCCTAAGTAAGGACAAAAATTCAAAATCGTGTTTTCCCCAGCTATAGGCAGATCATCACGTGATGCCTGTTAGCCAATAGTATTTGAGAATTTCAAGGACACGAGCGGCGTCTCTTCGAACGGTAACGGTTTTGAGTAGAGAGGCTCTCAGCTAGAACTATAGTGTGTGTTAACTTCAAGAGACAGGATCGTCAAAATTACAACTGTTGCCAAAATACATTATTTGTAAGTAAATAATTTCCTATTTTTATCTTTGCATTTCCCTAAACCATCTTTATTTCCTAAATCCATTATTACTATTATATATAAGTATAGACGATTGGCGGTCAATAGGTTTTGCAAATCGGTAGGGCAAAACAGAGGAAGGGAGAGGGCTGTTTGTGGGGGTGTTAGGACAAGTTATGACAAGTGAGGACCTGCAGCTGCACACTCCTGCATCGTCTATTTAAGAAGCAGTTGCTGATCGCAGATCGTCAGTCACAAATTTTTCAACAATGGAGAAGGTTGAGCACTGCGCAGTGATCAAACTTTTTACCAAGAAAGGCAAGAATGCAAAAGAGATCCATGAACGCATGGTTGCAGTGTACACCGACACCGTCCCTTCCTATGCAATTATTGCTTGCTGGAATAGGGAGTTCTGCCATGGTCGTGAGTCACTTGAAGATAACCCCCGTTCAGGACGCCCATCAGACGTGACTAACGAGGAAAATGTGGTCCGTGTGGAGAGGATGATCCTCGAAAATCGATGGGTGAAGGTCGAAGAAATCGAGCGAGAACTTGGAATATCACATGGAAGTGTTATCAATATCATCCACGACAAATTGGCCATGACCAAATTGTCCCTATAAACCTCACACCCCATGATCGACTTTAACGTCGTCAAAGTCCACAAGGCCAGAGTTGCACAAGCTGCCCTGCGCGAGTGCGGATTCAAGGAGCTCAACCATCTCCCCTACAGTCCAGATCTTGTCCCTAGCGACTACTTTTTATTCCGCCAGCTCAAGGCTGTACTGCGTGGACGCCGGTTTGGGAACGATGAAGATGTCCAGTTCGCCGTCCAGGAGTGGATTGAACAGCAATCGAGAGATTTCTGATTGTCGGGAATTTGAAGAGTCAGCGGACAAGTGGCGCAAGTGCATTGAAGTCGAAGGTAGTTATATTGAAAAATAATAAAACACTTTTCCTCATATCTCGTTTCCTTATATCCGAATTGCAAAACTTATTGCCTGCCCCTCGTGTATATATATATATATATATATATATATATATATATATATATATATATATATATATATATTCCAATTTTACGATTTGTACTAAATATAAATGCATTATAATTATTACTATATATATATATATGTGGAAAAATATCCAAGACGAATTGGTGCGGTTAAGATAATGGCATAATTAGACAACTGCTCTGCTTCAGGTCCAGCAGGTGATCCTCTCTTCCTTGAACTGGAAGACAACACTTAAGGATGGCCCATGCTGTATATGCATACAGCAACGGCTGCATTGTTTACCTTTGGCTACAGCTTTTCTATAGCTTTAAATATAGTCTCAAGAGATGGTTCTTGGCGAGGAAAATTGCTTGGAAGAGGCATAACCTTATTTGCCTAGACGTCTTTCACCCTAACAGTAGGTCATCTTCGGTGCAGAATGGTGAACTTTATTATTTTTCTTTATTCATGTAGTATGCTGGTGCAAAAATGAGGGAACAGATCCACACTTACGTGGATTGGGGGACAAGGGAAGAAAAAAAGGCGACAAAATTTAAATACAGGAGGTGGTAGAAAGTTTGCCCGTCGATCCTGCCATCTCAGTTTTTCGTTAACAATTCACACTTTACTACAAATTAACATTTGGAGCTAAAAGGAAAAATACTCTGATATTTCTATACAAAAAACAAAAATATTTAGGGTGCAAAAAGTAAAAGATTTTATACAACTAGAATAGAACAACACATCCAGTTTAGTCACAATAATAGAGGTGAATTGTAGTTAAATTAAAAAAAAACTTAATTATAGTTTCCATATTCAGAAATTTTAAAACAAGGTTTAATCGCTACATTAGGCACTTTGGGTTAGATTTTGATTCACGATTATGATGCTACACTTAGAGAAATCAGTTTATAGTCAGTCTGCGAGCTTGACGTAGGGTCATCTGTAGATGTCCGATGTGGCTACCGTTTTGGCGGGAGGCATGTTCGACTTGTATCTCTCCTGGTCCTATAGCCTGAACATGTCATCTACAGTGCCTGGTGGGAGAGTAGCTTCCAGGCTGTCCCAGATGGCGGTGCTGTGTGAATGCAGGAAGGTATTCACCGTCTCCAACCCGGTCCAGTGATAAAGCTCCCTCTACTTGACGAAATCGTCCCATTTCACGTTAAGTTTAAACGTAGGGCCCGATTTTGTACCTCTGCATTTGAATTCCCCTAGTCCTTGAAGCTGAGTTGAGTCGGACTGCTAGGTATAGCAGCTTCGTTCAACTAAGGATGTATATAATTTACTTTTGTTTTGTATACTAAGATTGCGAAATCGGTGAGTTCAAGTTTCGTAACTTGAACCTTCGAGTTGATGCGGCTTCCAATGCCGCATTTGGAGAACCTGAAACATAGGATACTCGCGCTTGGCGAATAACTTTTTGTTGAGTTTCCAGTCAAATGGGCTCCGTCTTCCGTCTTCCGTCTTCTGATCACGACTGCATTGAATTTGTTCTGGTTCGTCTGGATTTTCCACTTCTTTTCGTACCGGGAGATTATCTGGGTTTCGGCTGCAGTTACCCTCGACATCACTCTTCCAGATCTGCTAGGGCGAGTCACAATCTGGGTGATGTCGTCCGCGTCCTTACATTGAGGGTTCGGGGAAGTACAGGTTTCGGAATGTCCCCAGTACAGATGGTAAATAGGGTGAGATTCAAATACTCGCCTTGGGGGACTCCAGATAGAAGGTCAAATGGGGCTCTGATGTGGTCCCCAAATGCTATCGACGCTCTCCTACTAGTCAGGTAACTGTATAAGTTTTTTCCGAAATGGGGGGATAACCAGATACACGAGATCTTATATTTGAGACCATCGATTCATACCTTGTCAAAAGCTTTCTTCACGTCCCGGCAGACAACATCCACCATACAGCCAGAGGCAAGCCCTTTGGCCGCATATTGGTATGCAAAAGCAATTGCAGTCTTCTTGCTCCACTTTTTGCGGAAGCTATCTTGTTCGTCGTTCTGCAGTTAGTGTGACGACATATAGGAGACCAACTTGTTATTTAGGATATTTTAGAATACTTTTCCAATTATTTCTAGAAGTGAAATCGGCCTGAAGTTCATCATTTGATCTTTAGGCTTGCCTTGTTTAGGAATAAATATAATTTTGGATGTCTTCAGGCCTTCCAGGAAGTATCCTAAGCATCTTGCCGCTAATGCTGCGTTGAAAAGATTCAGCAGCCTGATTTTTGTCCCCACTGGAGCTTCTTTTAGGTGCCTTGTTGTTATTCGGCTTAGGCCTGGAGCTTTTTTTTAAGACCAGAGATTGCAGAGTCCAACTCTTCTTGGGTGATGGATTATTATGAACCAACAATCTGAAACAGACAAAAAAGCACAAATTAGGAAAGAATTATTGCATAAGTGGAACCAATGAACATATAAATTAGTGTATAAATAACATGGTGCACCAAATTTATAGATATGATGGTTCTAGAAAACTGACCCCGATAGGGTTATACGAATGTTATTATTGAATTCAGCAGATAGAATCAGACTATTTTGATCCAGATTCATAGGAAATCTTTTTGTTGCCTTGTGTTATTAGTATTATTATTCAATATCCCCTTTTGTCTGTTTTAGTAGTGAGAAATAAATTTTATTTTTTATAAGCCTCGCTCGTATTGTGCTCACCTAAATTCTAGAACGGAATAATTTCAGTGGATTGACAAGCTTATGAAATTTTCGTTTCCATCTTTAGCTATATTTTACACAGAGTAAAGTTAGCAATCTAAGCGAGTTAAAGTCCTAAATAGTCTGTCGTAAAATTAGCATAATGAGCCAGCTATCAAAGATAATTTTAAGAGTACTTTTAAATGGAATCAGAAACAAAATCAACGAACAAATACCAAATGAGTAGTGTGTGTGTTTAGGAAAGGGAAGGGCACTACAAGTGCAATATTCCTGATAATAACAGTGGTAGAAAGGTCAATAGAGATGCAAAAAGATTTGTTTATTGGATTTATAGACTTTAAAAAGGCTTTTGAGACGGTCTGACACACATAAATGGTAAAAATATTGGAAAATATTGGGCTGGATAAAAAGGACATAAGGATAATAACAAATTTATACTTGGGCCTAAGAGCTAACATAAAAATAGGTGGAGTAAATACAGATGGATAAATATCAAGAGGGGGTACGTCAAGGGTGCATACTACGAGTATCACTGGATCTATTTTGATTGCACGGACAAAAATGTATTGAAGACATAGAAGAATTGGAAGGCATCAAACTTGGAGGAAAAATATATTATATTAGGTATGCAGATGATACCACTATAATTGCAGACTCAGAATAAAAGTTACAAAGTCTCATGAAAGGACTAATCACATCATGAAATAGAAGAGGTTTAAAAGTTAATCTAAACAAAACAGAAGTAATGGGTATCACCAAAAGAAAAGAGCAACTACTGGTACAAATCACTATTGATGGGAACGTAATAAAACAGATAAACAAATTTTTATACCTGGGAAGCCCTGTGACAGAGGACGCAATAAGCTAGAATTGGATTAGCAAAAATAGCTTTTGTGAACATGAAAAAACTAATAAAAAATATAGGTATTGGGATAAAACTAAGAATTAGATTGATATAATGTTTCATATGGTCTATATTTTTATATAGATGTGAAACTTGGACAGTGAACAATTGTATGTTCGAGAAAATAGAAGATTTTGAAATGTGATGCTTTAGAAGAATGGTGAAAATACCATGGACTGAAAGAGTATCGACAAAGAAGTACTGAGGAGAGCGGGAGTGAAATGTGAGCTAGTGAATGAAATAACTAAAAAACAGTTAAAGTTTGTGGGACATGTGGTACGTATAAGTAAAATGGAATATGACTGCATGGCAGGAAAAATTGAAGGAAAAAGAGCGCGTGAGAGCCAAAGAAATACATGGACTGGCTATGGAGCGAAAGGGTGGAGGAAGAAGTGTCACAGATTTTATGAGAAGAACTGAAGATCGAGAGGGGTGGCGTGCCATGATCACCGACGTTACAAGACCGGCACTGCAATAAGGTAAAGTAATTCTTCATCAGTAAGATGTGGGGTTGGCCTTCTAAAAACTGATTTTTGTGGCCACAACATCCACCGAATACACTTTCATACACCATTGTAGAGACGCCAGGAGAGGTGGTAGAGTCGGTATCATTGCTGCTGACTTCCTCTGTCCCTTACTTATACCGATTTAGCACTCCTCCGACACCTTCGAAGTAATTCTTTCTACTCTTGCCCTATCTCCCTGCTCAAGATCACAAATATTTAAAGAGCACCTGACCAACCATCAAATGATATCTTATTTGACATGTATGGTCATCTCCGCAATATCGCATTCTATTACTACTCCGCAATCGTTCTGGTACCAAGCGACTTCAATATTCCCCAAAACACCACGTCACATCAACGACTCGTTAAAGTCATCGATTTTTGTATCTGTCCCAATCCGTCTCTTCCCCAAGCCACGCCCACAGCTACATTCTTGCTTTCGTTTTCTCCCAATACCCAGTTCACTAACTATGCTGATGACACGCAAATATTTCTCTCCTCCTACTAAATCTCGTTCGCCGTGACACGACTACTGAGAGGGTATCAGATAACTACTTCCACTCAACAAAGTCAAGACTGAGGTTCGTTTGATGTGCACCTCAGCAGATGTCACTCCTTATAAATATGTTGCTTCATCTATCAATCAAGGTGGCTCCCCAATCGGTTTTCTTTGGTTACGTTAGAAACTTAGATGTTTCCTTTGACAGTCAATTCGATTACAAATCGCCTGTTGCTACTATCAGCAAATTGTCTCTCTGCTTTCCCAGTAATATCTGTCGTATCCGGTCCCAATTTGACCAAAATAGTTTCAAGATAGCGACTTATGCCTTTTTTTAAGTACCTCCTGGATTACTGCAGCTCTCTCCTTAGTGGAACAGCCAACATTACAATTCGTCCCCTTCAACTTGTCCTGAACATTGCAATACGAATTCTTCTGCGTCGAAGGCGGATTTCTCGTGCCACACCTCTGTTCTGCAAACTGACTGACTGACCATTGAATTCTAAATTCCTTTTAAAGTCTTCCTTCTCACATTCAAAATCCTTAAACCGCCGTTTACCTTCACCTTTTCTCCTCACTGGCTCTGTCCAGACAACAAAGATTCCTTCGCTCGCAGAGTACCCATGGGGCACTCGTCTCTGCCCCATGGGTTATCGTGCCTTCTCTGCAGTTGCCCCTAAGCACTGCCTCCGGAGGTAGGCTTCTTTTCAGCACTCGGCACATTCAAGTGTGCTTTGAAACCCACCTATTCACTCGAGCTTTTCATAGTTGATGAATGGGTGCCCTACGAGCACTTCAAAGTTCCGAAGGGCATATGAAATATATATTATTATTATATTGTTGGCCGGAAAGTCCTGACTCACCCAGGAAGCGGAAGGAAAACTACAAAGTTTTATGGAGCAACACCAATATTTATTGTTCAAAATAAAGTCCATTATTCTCTACAATCTTTCAGCGATCAGCCAGCATCCGAATCTGTTTCAGATACCAGTCAGCTTTGAATAAAAAAAAACTGCAAACAAGTTTCCTTTAATCGATCAAACGTGTTCAAACGCTGGTCACGGAAAATGTGGGCCATTGAGTGGAATAAGCTATGGTTAATCGGAGCAGCATCGTGACTGAATAGTGGACGTGAAAGAATCTTAACACCCTCCATCTGTTTGAGTTTCTCCATAGTCAACCTGGCAGTGTGCGGTCTCGCATTGTCTTGCTGAAACAAGCCTGACCTTGATTGATCAAAGCAGGATACTCCTTTTTATTTGATCGTACACGCGGTCTAGCTGCTGGCAATACAGTTTAGCGTTGATGGCGCAACCATGTGGAAGAAGCTTAAAATTCACTACACCTTGGAAATCCCACCAGACAAAGATCATGATTGTCTTGTCAAACCGATCCTAACTTGGAGCGGATGCCGGTTGTTCACCTTGCGGAACCTATTTCTTCTCCTGATAGTGATTAACCAAGTACACGCACTTCTCAACTGATGTAAAGATTCGCCCCCTAAATCTGCCTTCCATTGAGTTATTGAGAAGTTAGCTGCAAATATCTACTCTGCTGGTAGCTTGTGCGCTTCATTAAAGTCATATGGATCCACTCGGAGCTTCTTGTGAAGAAAATTCATTTGATGCCATCGATTGAGCACAGTCTGATGTGATGACACTCTAACAAATTTCTCAATATCACGGCTGCTTGCAGAAGGTTAAACTTTCAATGTTGCCACTATAACCTCCCTTTCAAAGGTTTAATGGTAGGCCAGAACAAGGTTGACAGCCATGAATAAGATCTCCGGAGTTAAAACGTCTGTACCACCTCGAGACCTTCGCTTGACTAACTGTGAATTGTCTTTCAGTATCGCAAATTTCCTTCACAGTAGCTCTTGTAGAAAGTTTTCGCTTGTAACAGTAGCGAATCAAAACTCTAATTCCACTTTCTTCCAAATTCATTTCTGTCAGTTCGGGCTTACTCAAAGAGAAATAAACTGCGCAGGAGAAACAAACCACATAAACGTACGGAGGCTGGTAGTAGAATAAATAAGGCTAACCTAACCTTATGTAGTCAATTGAGTAAAGTTAGCCTAACCTAATGTTGGTGTTGCTGCCCCCAATTTTCTTGTTTTCTTTCCCCTTCCTAAGTCAGGACTTTATGACCAACCATATATTAAGGGTTGTTTTTGCTTTTCTCAGAAAGGATGTTTTAAATTATCCCTTATTACAACCGTAAGCCTATAGAGAGTATACCCTCAAGAATTCCTTCAATTTGTAGAATTTATCAAGAGTTTCTTCCACCATATTATTACATGGTCTCTTGGTATTGATTCCATTTCTACTAATATATCTGTATGTGAAAAAAGTCCAATAATATCGATACAAATTTTATCTCTACTTCAGTAATTCAAGTTTAAAAAAAAAAAATTTGTATTTTTTAAATTTACACAGTAGAAGTTTATATATATATATATATATATATATATATATATATATATATATATATATATATATATATATATATATAAGGGGGACAATGACACGCTAATTAATGGCTTGGTTTGACCAGTTGGGGAGGTGGTAATGGGAATGGGGAAGAAATTTGTCCCCCGAGTGTGTGGTTAATAATTATCAAAATAAGTGAGTGCAGATTGGCTTAAAGGTTAGTTATGGCCGATAGTCGTTCAGGGTTATTTAAAAGATGCTACAAAAATAAAGTTTAATAACAAAAAAGAAATATTATGTATAAATACAAAAGAGGGTTAAGTGAAATACGTGATCAAATAAATGACGAACACATTCGGTGTCAGCGGTTAATTACTTGACTCGGATCAGAGTCTTCAAATGGGCTACACTAAGTGACAATGTAAATAATAGAATCAGTTCGGGGGATACAAGATTATAACGAGGTCAGCAGCGTGAAGCTTGCACGGGGAAAGCGTCGAAGGTGAGGTAACTCAGGGAGGCGAGGATGTAACAAGGAAATTTATTTTACTTCAAGGTTCTCGAAGGCGAAGGCGAAGTTATTGGTCTTACCTCAAGATGCTGATGAAGGAGGACTGGTTTCCCCTCAGTGTTTTCGATTAGGGAGGACTGGGTTTACCTCAGGGTGCTGATGAACGAGGACGGATTTTACCTCGGGGTTCTCGGTGACGGATTACTCGCGCGGATTCACGGAAGAACGACCGTTGTAAGGAGCTGCCAATTTACTGGGGCGATGTCCACGGCGGAGAGATTCAAGCCGTCGGTAGGTACCGAAATAATCTACTGAGGATCTGACTCGAGAACGTAATGTGTCTTTGTGCGCGTGCGTGCTGTACTCACGATCCAGCAGGAAACCTCCTGTTATATAAGTAGTCGGCAGGGGCGAAATTTCCTCCGGCCACGACGTGCTCTCCTGGGACCTGAAGTCGCCGGTGTTTCAGCTGGTGGTGGTGGGGTAAGGGGGGACCGAGATAAGGAGCCGGTCGAATAGCCATTTGGACTTTCTTGTCTCCCGAGAAGAAGAGGCGAGCTTAAATCGCCTCAGGCGCAGGAAATAGGCCTCGCAAGATAAACACAGCAAGTTTGATAAAGCTTTGTTCACCCGATTCCTTCGTTGCTTCTCACGCTTTAGGTTCCATGGTTAAGTACACGTGGCCCTTCTAAGGGATAAAGGTGGACCTCGCCATGATATTAGACTATTCCTTCACAATTAGGTTAGGTTATATAAACCTAAACTAACATATTTTCTCAACCAAGTTCAATCCTATGTAGTGTTTTTACTTAATTTTATTTTAAAATAATATTACTCATTTAAAATTTCAATCTTAAGTAATAACTCCACAAATTGCTCCATCCTCTACATATAATGACCTTTAACATAAGTTGGGGTTCGTTGTCTAGGATTGATCTTATTTTTTATAACACTATACTCTACAAACAAGTTATGGGAATGACAATGCGGATCCTCTCTGGGACCTACCATTTTTAATTCATTCCTGTCACTATGACACTATCTAGCTTAATAAATGTACCCATTTCTATTTAAGCTCGTTACCTTTAGAGCATGTGTTGATGACGCTTTCGTTCAGTTCCCTAAAAAATCATGTTATCTTTAGTATTTGATTTGACAACACTGGATAGAATTAAAAAGAAGAAGAATTTGTGAGAACTTATTTTAGATATAACATGCATTTCATCCATTTTCCTGAGAAATACCGAGAGGAATTCCTTAATAGAGTATTATAATCCGATACTGTATACTCTACAGTTCAAAAACAAAACATTTTTATAAAACTCCATTTATTGGCCCATCCATTTCCCGTTTGTTTACACTTTAAATGATAGTTTACGCAATAATCTACCACAAGTTGTTTAATATTTTATATATATATATATATATATATATATATATATATATATATATATATACATATATATATTAGGGTGGGTAAAAAAATATAAGTTTGAAATCTCTTATGGCACCCATGAATTATTGTAAAGAATAACAAGGAAAAAAGCACAAAAAGTTTAATGTGAATCTTTTAAGATTTAGGAGTCGCACTGGGTAGTTGATTTTTCGAGACCATACAAGTGTTCATTTCGCAAGCTTATTTATTTACATCAACTATAAATGCCACAGAAACGAAACATTTTGCTCTGAAGTGTGGTAAATAACTATTCTAGGAACATTTCACGATACAGCAGTGTATATGATGGGAATATTACTCTGATACTATACAAGGAACACTTAGGAACAGTGATAGAAAGGGCATATTTCCTGGACTTTCTTTAAAATAAAACTGAAAAGGGCTGAAATAACGATTGAAACGATTTGTATATTCTTCTGTAAGATCAGTTAGGGCTCAGGTTTAGCCATCGGTGGCGCTCAACAGCTTGCAGGAGATCTTGTCGATTGCTCTCGTCATTGGTGAGAATCTGGGAATAATCAGTTTGATCGGCCGTTCCGCTGCATCTTGGTCATGCCAGATGGTAACCGGTCTCCTTCCCCTGGTTGTACGCTTCGTTTTTATTCTAACTGAGCACAGGAAATTAGAGAAACGAGGCATCCAACTTCAGTGCCGTGAAGGAGAAAAGTGACTGATTGGTGAAAAGGTCCCTCAAAGTCACCGAAGAAGGATCTTGGGGCGCTGTCGTCCATCGCTTCTTGTCGAGCTTTTTGCCAATGGCCAGCTTCTCCACCACCTTGGTCTTCTCCTCTATCGTGACTTTGTCGGTGAACAAGGCAAGGCCGACTAGGTCCGTCCCCAAGTACCAAAAGTGCCGCTTGAATGTCTTCACCGTGGCCTCCGAGATCTTTGAGTTGATGTCTCTGTAGTTGTGGAGATCATGGAAGAGAGTGAGATTGTTGAAAGGAGCGTTTGCGGCCAAGGTAGCCTCGAACCAGGCACGGGCGTATTTTAGGATGATGAACACACTCATCTCCTGAAGGCTACGCAGTTCCCTCGGCGTGAGTTCGAACTTGTCTTTGAGCATCGTGATCTTGAGCGTGTAGATCGCCTTCACCATCCCTCTCGCGTGGTGGTGAGCTCCTGGTTTGCGGAAGGCGGTGGGAACCTCCCCCTTGATGGCCTTTGCCGTTAGTTTCGCAAACTCTTTATAATCATCTCTTGTCGTTTGGGCCGCCTTGGAAAGGACCTTAAGGGTCGTCCTTTTCCATTTGTCATGGTAAGCCAATCGAGGGGCGTTGATGATCGTAGCATTGACATGTACGAGAGTGGGCCACTTCTTGTGGAACCGTTTGAATAGTTGGACGTCTGGGCCGGATGTAGCGTCGCCAAAGGTGGCCTCGAAGGCTGAGGCCAAAGTGAGCTCCATAACGTGGTAGCGGCACACCAAGTTCAACAACGGACGACCCAACTTTGTTTGAGGAGTGTGGAACAACCAGCATGGACGCCTGTGTTTAAAGCGGGGTTGTCGAAGCAGAGACCCCCAACTCTGTCTTCGAACGTCCAGTGTCTGATGATATCCTCGACTTTGCTGGCCATTGCTTCTCCGGTACCGGATGGCAAGGCAGGGATAGCCAGGAGCTTGTCTCCTTCGGGGGATGGAATGGTGACAACGATGGCCAAGCGATCAACATGACCTTGACTTTCTGATCTGGGCAAGAATTTCCCGTCCCAATGAAGGATGAGAACCACGTCGTGCTCCTGTACTTGATTTTGATAATCCTTAACAGCTGCTTCTGCTGTCTCCTTCCGCAACACTTTCCAATGTCGGCGAATTGGCGAGGTGGACGGACTCAGCATTCCCTGGTCTGCAGCGATGGCAGAGAAGACGTGGTGGGCTCCGCGAGGGGTCAAATTGACCCTATAAGCCACTGATGCAAGCTCCTTGGTGATCTTGAGCCTTTTCAGAGGAGAAGCAGCAGCAGCGGCGCTTCCTCGAGTAGGAGAGTTGGTGGCGGACGAAGAAGTTGATGAAGAAGCGGTAGTGGAATTCCCGCTCACCAACTCAACCGTGTCTTTCCTCTCCAAAGTCTCTGCCAACTCCTTCTCATTCGTACTTCTCAGCAGCCAACTTATCATGTTCCCTAGACTCTTTTGCCACACTCTCCTTGTCATGAGTACTTATGACCATTTTCCTTTGGTCCCTTTGGTCGTCGAGGAAGTTCTTGTCCTCTTGGTTGAGGTGGATCATGGAGGAAGAAGTGACAGGGGTTGCAATGTCGAACAGTGACGACAAAAATGTCCATGGAGGAGGGCGTCAGAGACTTTGTCCCCCTCGGATTGACGTTTTTTTGCATTTTTACGGACTTCGTACTCCCCGACGAGGGTTTCCAGGTTTTTTATGATTGATTGCAGCGGGACAACAGGAATTTAGGAGCGTTCCCTAACTTTGACGACTTCATCGATAACAGCTTTTCGATTGTCCTTGCTGTTCGATCCATAACAAAAGAGTCGCCGCAAAACATCTTCCCATGTTGGAGGAGAATCGAGCTGAGGGCTTCAAGGGGCTGTCCAAATAAAAACAGGTCAGTCTGTTTCCGAGTTGAACTCGCCATTTAGACCTGAGGAGAAAAAGAGGAAGTTTTTAGCTAAGTTCTGGGTATGACAGTATAAAGACAGAGCTATATAACAGCAAAAACTACGTCGGGGTAAGCACAAAATGAGTTGACATCACCAAGAAGTAATCCTCAGGCATAGCGCCCACAACACAGTGTTTGGTAGGTACGGTATGCTAAGGCAAAGCAAAGCAAACTTTCGATAACCTGGTGCGACCCCTCAACATGCTTTGATTTGGACGAAAATCCGGATTTAGGAGTTTCTCATGAAGCCTCACAATAATTCACGAGTGCAGAAACAAAAAGTTTACCTTGAAATTTATACTATTTATCAGTTACCCACTCTAATATATATATGAATATAGGGAATAGAGGGAATATTTAGAAATGGGGATCAAATTTACAATAAAGAGACTAGAGAAGGATTTTAAATATCTAAATTAGTTAGCGAGTGTATTATTTCTAAAATCTATTAAGATATGGGCGCTTTGATTTATGAATCTAATGATTATATAAAACTGTTTTAAAATGAATTTCAAACGAATAATTGAAGCAAAAATTGTCCAAAACCTAATATACAAAATCACAAACCTTGCCAACGAACTTCCTCGTGCGCGGCGACAAGCTCGCGCAGACTCAAGAAGCACTGCACCTCATCACTGCCAAGTGTAAAGAGCTGGAACTCAAGATCTCGCCAGAGAAGTCCTAGGCCATGGCCATCAAGACTCCCAAACCTGCTGGTGAGTAGCTGCGCGTCCAAGGAGTCGGGCTGGCCTGGACCGACTCCTACCAGTACCTCGGATTATGGATGGACAGGCGGCTTTCTTTTACGCAGTATGTCACTCACGTGAGGGAGCGGACGCAGACCCGGCTGAATGTGATGAGGGCCATGACGCGGCCGAGCGTTGGTGCAACTTTTCCCGTCCTCCGCCTCTACTACCTGCAGGCAGTGCGCTCCCTAGTGGACTACAGTGCACCGGTCTTTGTAGCGCTACCCCGGCAGCAGCAACAGCGCCTGGAGGTGATACAAACCACCGCCATGAGGACCATGTTGGGGGCACCGAGGTGTTGCAGTGCCTGTTTCATGCAGAGCGAGGACAGCATGGTGCCCCTCACCGCCAGGGTGGATTGCATTGTGGCCTGCCGGGTGGCCAGAGTGCTCCAGCGCGACGTGGAGGGTGTCGCGCAGACGAGACTCCGAATGGCCGTGGCGCAGGGCATCGAGTGCCTGCGTAACAACAGGTGGCTCGTAAACGTCAGCTCAGCAACCAACACCCTCAACCAGGCAGGGAACTAGCTGTGGCGCGACCCCGACACCCATAACCCCGCCTACGTTCCACCATGACCATGGGAGCCCCCCTCCGCCGACTTCACCACCACACAGCTGCCCGCCAGCATAGCGCACTTCCTCAACGAGGAGCTGCGCCAGCACGCCCTCAGAGTCATGTCTGAGGTCACGGAGCCAATCAGCGCAGTCTACTTCACCGACGGCTCCGTCCATCCCGACAGGGGGAGGTTCGGCGCCGCCTTCGTCACGAGTGGCCTGACGCAGGCGTGGAGGACATCAGACCACTGCTCCATCCTCCAGACCGAGCTGGTAGCAATCCTGCACGCACTCCAGTACGCTCTGCACCGCCAGGAGGCCACTCTGCTGATACACACGGACTCTCGGTTGGGGCTGCAGACGCTGCAGCACGCTCACGCCCACACTAGGGACAACATCCACCTCACCACCACCATCCTGTGCACTCTGCAGGACTTGGCAGCGTAGGGCAGGCGTGTCAGGCTCCAGTGGCTTCCCAGCCACGTTGGCGTGCGCGGCAACGAGGCTGCAAAGCAAGCCACCCACGGCCCCACCATCTCCTGGACCATGCGCCCCAGCCTGCAGCAGCTCAAGGTGCAAGCCATATGCAGGGCCGCCCACAACGCCCACCAGCAGCAACAAGAATGGAAAGCAACTAAGAGGCAAGCGGCGTGGTATGCTGCAGCCACAGCCTATCAACCACTGAACGCATCCTTCCAGCAGCCCAGAGCGAACGGCGTGCTGCTACAGCGTGCAAGACTGGGCTACTCCACGCAGGAAGAGCTGCACGCTGACTTTGTGGCAAGGAGGTAAGAACACTGCGGCGGGCGCTCCCGGTGCCTACTGGTGCACTACCTCCTCTCCTGCCGAGCCACCGCCCGCCTCAGGCCAGAGCCAGCACCATCCACTCACCCTGTAAGAGGAGCCATACTGAGGGTGCGAGAGGCAAGAGGCGCCCAGGTGGTCTGCCTTACCCCAACAAACGAGCTGCTGGAGGTGCTGAGAACAGCAGCCCCTCCGCGTTGATCGCCGCCTGCGCCCAACCGGGCGACGGGTAGTGAGGACCGCCACCACCCACTTGCAGCAGACAAGACACGTGTGGGACGCTCCGCCGCGTCTTACTGCACGCCAACACTGGCAGGCTCCCCGCTTTGTATAATGTGTACGCTTATATTATGTGTATTTACATATTATTATATCATATTATTATTTTATTTGTATTAGATCATGTATAAATGTAGGTTATTGCACAATAAAACTATACAAACAAAACGAACCTACTCTGATCATCTTAGGATGACCGGAGGGGGAGGGGGATGGGCTTGGCGATCTATTCTATCTCACCTTCCACACCTTTTCTACTTACTTACTTACTAACGGGTTACGTGTTCCAGACCGACCCAAAAGCACCAAACTGCGCCCCACAACCCACATACAAATGAATTCAGGTAACAAGGAGGGGAACCGACGAGAGATCATTATTTAAATTCGGGGAGAGCGGTTTTATATAAAGTGTTTCTAAGATTCGAAGGGTAATAGGACATTTGTGCGAATTTAGAATTTCAAAGTTTTCTAAGAAGATATCACTTTTATACTTTATTACGTGATCTCTTATCGCTGAATTTTCTTTGATTTCAAGTATCTTACCGGTTCTATTACTTATACCCATATAGGAAGAGAATCTTGCCTTTAGAGTTTTCACGGAGCTTCCGATATATTTGCCTTGGGAACACCCAGGGCATTAAAATAAATAAGTATATAATTGAACTCCGAATACTCTTTGGAACCGGATCCTTAAGTGTAAAGAAAGATTTTATATTTATTTTGTTGACAAAGGCAATTTGAAATTATATTTGACAGAAGTATTTGCTTAGCAATATGTGTAATTTTTGGCTTGAATGAATAAACAATTACCAACTCGTACAGTTTTCAAGCAGAATTGATTGCATATAAAGCAAAGTCCAGTAGTGAGTTACGATATTCAGTCACTGTTTACAAACATACCAGTTAATGAAACAAAGACTATGAATTTAGACAGATATTTTAAGGATTCACCAAACTTCCATAGTTTCAGTAAATCAGAAACAGTTCCTTGTTGGACCTTGGTTTTTGTGGGTCAGTGTTTACTTTTGATGGCCAGATTTACCAACAAATCGATGGAGTTGGTATGGGGTCCCCAATGGGCCCTTTAGCAGCAGAATTTTACATGATTCATTTGGAGGATAGGAGTTTTTCGGAAGTTCCTGATTTATGTAGGCTAACTTTCTATAGACGTTTTGTAGATGACTCCATAGCTATATTTAAACAACGAGATCAAGTTTTAGAATTTCTTAATTTTTTGAACACCATCCAACCCGGTATTAAATATACAATGGAAACTGAGAGTGATAACACTCTCCCCTTTTTAGATGTTTTATCCTACAATTTTATAGACAAAGAATTTCAGTACCTTAAATCTTTCTTTGTGCACAATGGTTTTCCTTCTTTTATTGAAGAAGAGTCAATCCGCACATTTTTAAGTGGATTGTATCAACCAAGCCACCCTGAGATAACAGTGGCAAAAGACAAACATTATTTAATAATGCAAGAGTTGGGTATTCACAATAAAGTCCTTACCCCAAAATTACACATATTGCTAAGCAAATACTTCTGTCAAATAAAATTTCAAATTGCCTTTGTCAACAAAATAAATATAAAATCTTTCTTTATACTTGAAGGATCCGGTTTCAAAGAGTATTCGGAGTTCAATTATATACTTATTTATTTTAATGCCCTGGGTGTTCCCAAGGCAAATATATCGGAAGCTCCGTGAAAACTCTAAAGGCAAGATTCTCTGCCCATATGGGTATAAGTAATAGAACCGGTAAGATACTTGAAATCAAAGAAAATTCAGCGATAAGAGATCACGTAATAAAGTGTAAAAGTGATATCTCCTTAGAAAACTTTGAAATTCTAAATTCGCACAAATGACCTATTACCCTTCGAGTCTTAGAAATACTTTATATAAAACCGCTCGCCCCGAATTTAAATAATGATCTCTCGTCGGTTCCCCTCCTTGTTACCTGAATTCATTTGTATGTGGGTTGTGGGGCGCAGTTTGGTGCTTTTGGGTCGGTCTGGAACACGTAACCCGTTCGTTGGCAAGGTTTGTGATTTTGTATATTAGGTTTTGCCAATTTTTGCTTTAATTACTCGTTTAAAATTCATTTAAAAACAGTTTTATATAATCATTAGATTCATAAATCAAATTTCCCCTACCTTAATAGATTTTAGCAATTATACACTCGCTAACTAATTTAAATATTTAAAATCTTTCCCTAGTCTCTTTATTGTAAATTTGAGCCCCATTTCTAAATATTCCGTTTAACTCTAAATTTGCTATTTAAAGCTAATACTAGCTAGTAGAGTTCTAGATGTACATTTAGCAGTTTGCTCTCTTAATAGTGCAAAATATTTTGATCGTTTATTTGTACTTTAGGCTTAAGAAGATGACCGAATTGTGGTCGAAACTTCGCCGGTAAAAAAAAGGATGATGCCAGTTATTTTCCTTGCCTTCGGATTTCTGTTAAACATTAAATTTAGGCTCTCTAGAAGCAATCCCTATCGATATATATATATATATATATATATATATATATATATATATATATATATATATATATATATATATATATATATATATATTCAATAAGAAGGACAAAACGAAGAAGGCGGGTCCCATCTTTAATTCCAACGTTTCGGGTTATTACAAAACCCATCTTCAGGAGCTAGAAACAAATTCTATATGAGTAATCTAAGCCTAAAACATAAATAACAGCACAAGTTCAAAGTTAAAAACCACAGATCAGAGAGACTCACAAAAACAACGTTAAAAATATAAAATTAACGTTACATTAATGAACAAACAAAATAGTGTGGTAAAGAACAGCAGAAAATATTTGTAAAGAGATACTATCAATTAAGGACAACCAAAGTAAACGTAATATTACAAAATTAAACATTTTAAATGGAAAAATAGAGAATTGGATACATACAAAAGGTAAAACTAAAATATAGACACTGAAACATTACCTTACATGGTTGGATCACAATGACGAGTGAAAACAGGAAGGAATTCAAAGAATGAATACAGCTTGGTTAAGTTATAAACAGAGGAAAGGATGACGTGTCCTATTTAAATTTGGGTGGTTGTATTTAATACAGAGTGATTCTTTAATGCGGAGAGATGAAATATATTTAGCAAATTTTAATACAGAAAAATCATTTAAGGACACGTCTGTTTTACAATCAATAGCATGTTTTCTGATGGAAGATAACTCTTTGTTACCTCAATGTTTTAACGGTTCTATGGCTAATTCCCATGTGAGAAAAAAACGCGACTGAAGAGTACGTACTGTGCTTCTTATATAGGTCCCCAACTTACAGCCTGAGCAAATGAATTTATATACAATGCACGAACTAAACAGCGTGGGAATACTATCCTTCCCAATATTTTTGTTATTAATGAATATAAGTTTAAAATTAATTTGAAAATCAAATTTCCTAAAAATGGAAATTAAACGTTTTCGGAGAAGGTCATCACAAGGGCTGATGTCTGGTAACAGGAAATACCTGATTTCCTTTGGGACATTAAAAGAAGTGGAGGGGCTATAACGCCTGAAGAGGAACTTTCTAATACAGCTTTCAACTAAAGATAAGGGGTAATCATTTTTTACAAAGTATTCTTTTAAAAAATTGAATTCAAAATGCATACTAAAATAAGTGGAAGACAAATTAAAACCTCTGAAGAGGAGTGTTAAAATGGCGCCAATTTTGTATGTTAAATCACAGAAACTAAAAAAATTTAAACACTGCCCTGTGAAAGTTCGTTTTCTAAAAACACACGTTTGAGTGCCGGAAGGGGTACGAGAGACATTAATAGCTAGAAATAGCAACATATTAATCCCATGTTCTTGAGTAAAAGTAATATTAGGGTGTAAATTGTTTATAAAATCGAAAAACCTTTTTGAACAAGAACCAGAAGAAAAAACCGCAAAGGTATCGTCAACGTATCTTTTGTAGAATAAGGGAGGAAATTGAGAATGGCAATCACGGAAGGGTCTACCTTCAAAATTACACATGAAAATATTTTCAAAAATCGGACCTAGTGGGCTTCCCATCCCAACACCTTCAATTTGATGATAAACCACGCCATTGAAAGTGAAATAGTTGTCCTTGACAGCTAGATGCAATAACTGCGAGAATTGTGCAAAAACTGAAACTATTAAAGAGGGCATTTCTATCTGGAAAGGCTTTAGTCAAAATAATCTCTATAGTTGCCTGAAGGGGAATATTTGTAAATAAGGACGTGATGTCAAAGCTAGAAAAGAAAAAAGGACTTGATGATTCAAACTTTGCGATTTCAACAGCAAATTCAAGGCTATTATTAATGGTATATAGATTGGGAGTAAAAGTGGTTAACAGAGGAACTAAAAACTTAGCAATTTTATAGGAAGAAAGAGTGTAAGAAGCAAGAATTGGTCAAAGAGGGCATCCAGTCTTATGTATCTTAGGTAGCCCATAGAGCAAACCTAAGTAAGATGATGAAACATACAGAGAACCGTTAACAGAATCACTAAGAACACACGAAACGTTGGAATGAAAGATGGGACCCGCCTTCTTCATTTTTTCCTTCTCATTGAATATAAGACTCAAGCTTTGTAGAAGAAATCTAGATGAATATATATATATATATATATATATATATATATATATATATATATATATATATATATATATATATATATATATATATATATATATATATATATATATATATATAAATATAATAATTTTAATAATATAGGTTCTCTCTTACAATATAAAGACCATATTTCGTTGAGATTAATATTCTATGTAGTTTATCAATTCAAGTGTGCAGAATGCAATGACTGTTATGCGGGCCAAACTGGCCTACATCTTTTAAAGAGGATCAATAAATATCTAGTGATGGCTTTTAGAACCCCTACAATCACTACCCACGATAGAAGTTTCTAGTATACGAAATCTTTGAGATAGTAATAGTTCCTAAATCTAAATAGA
This sequence comes from Ceratothoa steindachneri, assembly GCA_963969495.1. NCBI lineage: Eukaryota > Metazoa > Arthropoda > Malacostraca > Isopoda > Cymothoidae > Ceratothoa > Ceratothoa steindachneri. The sequence continues at coordinate 38,720,536 of OZ018327.1, forward strand.
CCAATTTTCTATCTTCTTGTCGTGGTATGACATTATATTAAATCAATGCCATATTATATCTATGGAGGAGGGACGAATAACTTGAAGGCGAGCCGACAAAGGGACGGAACACCACGAGTTTCAACGGGCGGAGGGCGAGATAAGAGTGCAACGAGGTCAGGTATAATATGGGCAATGGCAATGCTCAAGGTTAGTTAAATGACGGTTCTCCAAAAGAGGAGGGGGGGCAGTAACGTCCGGTCCAGGGGAGAGTATTTCGGCCGCCCAAAAACGAGGGGCGGACGAAGACGGCTTCGACAGGAGTTGATGAGAGAAGTCGGAAAAATCACTCGTAGCGATCGTTAAATGGGATTACCTCACTGGCTGGGGCTAATTCCAATACACGAATAGTTCAGCTGTCACTTTGTTGGTTGTTAGCACCTGACTTGGGACTAGGGGAATTTTCTTGGGTCCGGGCAAGACTTCTTAACTCTGTGTCTGTCTCATGGGAAACGAGCACTATATACGTCTGAGGTTCTCCCCGCGGGGGTGGGGGGGGATGGTTAGTGGGAAACAGCTCTACTCTCAAATGGCCTCGAATCTTCTTGCCGAGGCTATTCTAACCCGTGTAAAGATGGACCGTGGTGGACGCGGTTCGAGGCTACCGCTTGTGGAAGGAAGGGGGGAGGCTTACCAATTTAAAACAAGCCTAACAGAATCTTCTCCAGCACATGGAACTTCCGTGCTGGAAATGAAATTCCACCTGGAATTCCTCCACGCTTCTCTTCTTCCCCTTCTTTGATTTCATTTAAAATATTATAATTTTTCTACATTATGAAGACTAGACAATAACTTAATGGCAGCTGACTCCTCTATTCGCTTCAGAATGGTAGACACATCAACAAAGGAAAGTAATATTCCATTACGTTTTCCACATTTTCCTTTACTTTCAGAATGAATTTCAAAATCTAAGGAAATGTTTCTTCTTCATGCGAAATACCCTTTTCAATCCTTTTATTTTTGTGATTTAATCATATCAGTTTTTACTTGTAAGAAAAATGATACTGAATTTGGTCATTCTAATCATTCTAATTTCTTATAATTTAATCATATTAACAGTTAACTAAATAATTGACTTCTATCATAGATAGGATAAATTATAAACTGTACTCTTAAAGGTTTTGTAGAGAACCTCTTGAAAATGTTCAAGTTAAGGAAGGAAAGTTCGGTTGAGAAATCAATGTCACTCTCCGTCTCTGCTCATAGGTCTTTATTTTCCTGCTAAGGATAAGGCGACCTCGAACTAAATCGGTCTAGTCAATAATATCTAGATATTATATATATATATATATATATATATATATATATATATATATATATATATATATATATATATATATATATATATATATATATATATATATACAAGAGAAAGAAGAATTGGACAATGAGCCTTTAAATTGTGAGCGGGAAAGAGGATGTGGTATAAAAATTCCTTGGAGCTTCCTAGCTTAGGGAGATACTGAGTTTGATGGGGTAACGCTTTGGGCGAAATATAGTTACTGTGCCTGGTAGCTTAGCGGTAAAGCATCTGGCCGGTAATCAGCAGAGCCGGGTTCAAGTCCCGGCCAGGAATTGTCAAAAACTTTTTTCCCCTGGCGTTATTTCTGTCTTCTCGGTAAAGGATCGCCTTCACTGTGCCGCCCTCTGCTCTCTTTGATTCTGGATTCTTCTAATGTCCCTCTATCTTGCCTTTAAAAAACTCCGGTTTCTTGTCTCATTTGCTCATTTGCGTCCAATTCTTCTTCTTCTTGTACTATATGTATTTATAGTCAGCTACATCAGGTTTCTGCATCTTTCTTTCTGTCTTCAAATTTATTTGAAAGGCAGAAAATAAAAATGGCATAGATCTGTGGTGGTTGTATTACCACCCGCAGAACTTGTATTTGCTCTTTCTTTATATATATATATATATATATATATATATATATATATATATATATATATATATATATATATATATGCTTGTGTGTGTGTGTGTTAAAGATAATGGTAAACCACAATATTTTAATCAAGATTTTATTTATAACCTTTGGACTAGTTTCGGCAAGATGCCATTTTCAACTAATAATGAAGAAGCTATCTTCTTTCTTTTGTTTATAGAAAGGACAGAGAGGGATCGCTGTGTGTAATATAGGCGATCAGTTAGTCATAGAGGAAGGTTGAGGAAATCATTTAAGAAAAGATAGCAAGAGTTGATAGGTCGGTGGCTATACACCGATGCGTTGTGTTATTGTGGCTGCGTTGGTCTCGTGGTTTGGACTGGACGACGGTTGGAGGCAGGTACGGAAGGCGAGGCTGTCTGCTCAGTTGGAAACGCGTTATTCATGATGCCTTTTGGTTATGCGAAGATCGGTACGGGTGGCGGGTGTTCATGGGCCGCGGGGTATCGCGGTGCCATTGCCTACCTTCTTACGTGTAGTGCAGTGTATAGTGGGTCTCTGACAAGTTTACCGAGTTGTTTTGTGAGTCTGGTGTGAGCGTATGTGTTGAGGGGTGCTAATTTGTTGTTGTTGTGTAGTGCGGCCATTCTTGAGTACAATGGAGAGCGGCAAGGGCGCTTCAGAGCAGAGTCCTGAATGCGCTGAGCCTTCCGCTTCCACGTGTCACTCGCGGCTACGAGGGACAGTGGGGCGTACGTGAGAAGAGGTTGCACGAGTGCTTTGTAGAGATGTAGCTTTAGTCTTTTGCTCGCAGAGTAGAACCTGCACAGCGATGTGTTTGTTCGTGAGGCTCTTGCTTGTGTTATGTTCTGGTGTATATTGAACCTGAGGGTCTTGTCGAAAGTTACCCCGAGGATTTTTGTACGGTGAGTGTATTCGAGCCCTGTTGGGTTTGGGTGGTTCATGTCTGTTGTGTGTGAGAAGATTTGTAGGTTGTGCATGAAGTGATCTCTAGCGCCTTAGAGTTTCATCTGTGTCTTCTGAGGATTCGTGGCAATTAGCCATTTATCCTCGTAATCTGTCTTATCGTCTAGTATTGTTTGTGCGCGAGGTGCGATTTCTTCTGGGCCTCGGCCGCTGACGAGAATGGTCTCGTCATCAGCGTAGGCCACTGTGTATATGTGGCAGCAGTTTTCAGGTGGGCATGTCATTTGTGAACATAATATATAGTGTGGATGCCAGTACACTTCTTTGGGGAACGCTTGAGCGTGGTGTAAAGGGTCGTGAGAGGGTAGTGTTGTATTTTATGTGGCAACTCCGTTCGGTGAGGTAGTGAGAGAGGAGTCTTCTGGTACAGAGAGGTAACTCCGTATTGTTGTGGAGTTTCCAACGAAGTCCCTCGCGCCACACTTTATCAAAAGCCTTCTCCACATCCTTGCTGGTGCAGATAGTCTTTTGATGTACCTGGCTTTTTTTTGTATTCTGTCGTGAACGATAGCCACGACCGCCTGAGTGGACCGGCCTCTCCTAAACCCGTATTGGTGGGGGGAGAACCAGTCTCTCTCTTCCAGGTACTCCCCTAAGCGGCAGTTAGCCCTTCGTTTGAGTATTTTGCCTAGGTGCTCTAATAGAGCAATAGGCCTGTATTTGTTAGGGTGTTTTGGGTTTTTTTTCGGTTTGTGTAGGAGTATGTTGTGAGAGACTTTGAATATTTTGGGGAAGTAGCCTGAGGCTAGTAAGGCGTTAAATAGGTGCGTAAGTGTGGGGTATATGATTGCGGGGAGGTTGTGTATAAGTGTGGCATGTAGCCAGGAGGGGCCGGGGCAGTCCTTAGCTTGTGAGCGTGGGCCCGACACCACTCCTGGACTATCTGGAAGTGCTCTTGCGCGTGTGGTTTTTGTGGGTTGTGTGTATGTGCTGTGTCCCAGTGGGACCTAAATGCGTCGAAGATGACGTTATTGTCTATGAGTGTTTGGTTGTTTACTTGGAGGGTGATGGGTTTGCATGGATCAGTGCCTAACATCCTTTTTACGTGCCGGCAGAAGAAGGAAGGGTCCGTGCATCGGTTATTGTCCACGATGCGGACGACCTCTCGCCACTGCCGGTTCCTATCTAGCTGCACGCACTGTAGGATGCGGGCACGTAAGTGATTTATGTTGTGTTATCGTCGGCCTCTAATGTAGTGATTATTGTATTGACTGATGAGTCTCTGAGTGTGTATGGAGAATGTGAAATGTTTTATGCAAGTGTAATTTTATTGTGGTGAGTGTAGGTTGCGTGGAGTGATTATAGTGTTTAAAATTGAGCACCAGTGGTCACCTATCAGGTCTGGATTGGTGTACTTCAGGTCGAGGTTTTGTGGCGTGTTTTCTGTTATGTGTTTCCTGAACTCTTCCCAGTTTGTGTTTTTGTAATCGTAGAGAGGTGGTGTTGGTATGAGTATGGGAGATGTGGTATGATGAGGCATATCGGTATGTGGTCAGATAGCACGTGGGGACCGGGTGATATGTGTGTGTGGAAGCGTGTGGCGTGGTCGTTGCGGAAGACAACGTCCGGGGACATGGTACCTCCACGAACACCGAAGAATGTGGGGAAGGTAGGGCCGATGTGCTCGCAGCGATAGCACCGCAGGACACCGGCCAGGTACCTTCCCACGTCACTTGTGTTGTTGGAAAGGAGTGTCGGGTGAAAAGCGTTAAGGTCCCCAGCGAAGAAGATAGGGAGGTTATGGTTAGATAGGGCCCGGAGTTTGTCTCTATCTTCCAGGCTAGATAGGAGTCGTCATGTGTTTTGATGGAGGAGTAGTGTATGGAGCGCTTTACTGGGATCGCTCATCCTAGGTGCCGCGCTTGTGGAGATAGGTAGGTGTGCTAGCCTGCGATGCGGAGTCTGTTGTTGGGAAAAAGTAGGCTGGTTGAATTCAGGAGTACTATGTCGGGTCTTTGTGTGTTTAGCACCCAGTTGGCAACCGTATGACGAATACCGAGCCAACTGCGTACGTTTAGTTTTGTCACATTGAGGCGACCTATTGTCGTGGGCGGAGTGCGCAGGAGGCTGATTTTCCTGGTACCGTTTCTCTCTCCTTGGTTATTGCCCAGGAGGCGTAAACAGACAGTCCCTTTACCCGTGTCGGCTGTTGTTATGGGGGGTTGTCAACGGTGTTGTTGGCTGGGCAGGCCGTGGCAGAGGGAAGAGTGTGTTCCTGTGGAGGGAGGTGTCGAGGTAGTAGGCTTGGCAAGGATGGAGTCTAGGAGGGGGGAGTTAGTAGCAGAGGAGAATGGAGTAGAGTTAGGAGATGAGTGGCTAGAGATAGTAGGAGAGGTGCAGATTATGAGAGGTGAGGGATCGGGGGAAAGAGGAGGTTGGATCAAAGGAGGAGTGGAAGGGGGAGGAGTAGGAACAGCAGGAGGGGGGAGGGCGTGTTTGTGTGTGCGGGGGAGGGTAGGCTTTTTTGTTTTGCGCGGGGTGTTGTGGACTGAGGGGAGGTGGAGGTTGTGGTGTCAGTGGGAGTGGGATTAGAGGCTGTGGAAGGGGGGCTGGGGACAATTGGAGGGGATTGGTGGCAGTAGAGGGAGGAGTGGAGGTTGCCGAGGGGAAAGTTCTGAAAGTAGGAGGGGGTTTGATAGAGAGGTGGAAGGAGTGGGGGCAGGGGGAGGGAGTTGGGAGAGAGGCGGGAGCAGTAGACGGAGGAGTAGGTAAGGAAGGTGCAGAGACAGAAGGGCGGGAGGCTGCGGGAGCGTAGTAAAAGTGGGGGCCGTTGGGCCCAGATAAAAAAGATGTGCGTGCCCACTGAGGTGGGGAGGAGTGCGGATCTTCTGTTTGTGTGCTCGTCTATTAGAGCAAAGACCTTCTCAGGAAAGGTGATCTGCTTTATTCCGTGTGAGGCGAATAGTCTGTTGACTCTGTTTGCGTAGAGGCGGGGGTCGCCCCTCGACATGTCCTTTGCCACCGTTGAAAGCAAGGTGGCCAGGTGCAACTTCGGGTTTGTGGTCTCGTTAGTTGTGTGATGTGGAGTGGGGTTGGGTGTGTGGTGTGGGGTGGTGGTGGGTGTCGGTAGTAGGGGGGGTCTCTTAGTGTAAGGTGCTAGAGTGATGGAGGATGACGGGATGTGTGGGTGAGATGGAGGTGCTGCTGGGATTGGGTTTGTCTGGGGTGGAGCAGGGGTAGGTGCAGACACCTTTGCGCCGGCAGCTGCGGCGAATGTTCTAGTGAGGGGAAGGGGGGAGGGGGAGGGGGGAGGGGGGATGCGGAATGTGTGGTTGTGTGGACTGGTTGTGGGCGCCGTATAGCCGCAACGGCATCCTTTCGGGTTGACGGCGACATGTTTGCCGCCAAAATTGAAGCAGAGGGATGTGGTGGCTGTGCATGTGGTGTAGTAGTGCCCCACTACACCGCACTTTTAGCAGATTAGGTCTGCTTGACATGTTCATGTTACGTGTCCGGTTTTGTAACACCGGTGGCATTGTGTTTATCTTACGTTGTGTTGTGACTCCATGTTTTATGGGTGAGTAAGTGTGCCGCAGACCTTGATACCTTGGTCTAGCAGCAGTGCTTTTTTGTGTTCTTTGGATAGTGTGATCACTGCCCTGTTTTTTGTACGATTAAAGTACAGATCTGTGATGACCTCCTCCCCCATACTTTTGTCTGAGGTGCGTACGGAGGTCATCAGTGGTGAGGCCAACCATAAGGGGTTGGTCTTTGTGATTCGTATCTGGTGTCTTTTTAGCATGCCGCATGATAGTTTTGTTTTGAGGTTATGAGTGGCGAGTGTGTTGGCTGCCTTTTGGTGAAATGTTAGTGCGTCCTCTTGTGAGCGGAAGACGAGCTTGTGGCCTGTGTGTGTTTTTAAAATGTTTGTGATGGGATTGTCATGGGTAGCGGCTAAGCTAAGTAGTGTGTGTTGGTCGATCGTGGTGGGGGTCTTCTCTGTGGTGTGCAGTATTGTGAGATGCGACGTGCTGGATGCCATTTTCTTTCCTTTTGCTACTTTCTTTGGGGCGTACCTCTGCCCCGCCGATAACGACGCCGTAAACATGATCCGGATGTGGTGATGGATGATAGGTGAGTATGGACCTGGTTGGGCTCCTCAGAGGGTGTAAAAACATAGCGGACTTAATGAAGACTGAAGCCAGAATCAACTGACTCCAGTCGGGGTGCCGTCCCCTCTATTGGGTTTTGGATATTTAACAGTTACATCCGACATCTCACAGAGACGGTAGAGTCTCCCTCTGTGGTCTTAGACGGTACTGCAGGGAAGGATGTTATGCGTCTCTGTGTTGGTAACTGAATCCCAATCCAGGTTGTTCTTTCCTTTATGTTCCACAGCGGTGTAAACCGCAGACCTCCTTTCCCCAAAGTTTACCATTAGGCCTTTTCTAAGTACAACGGCATAGTTGCAACGAAGCTGTTATAAGTAGAGTCACGATCACGGAGTCAAATCACGGTGGGGCAGGGATGGGGGGGAGGGTTTAGCACGTCATATCAGTATGACGTGCCAGGGAAATAAAGGAATTTTTATTCAGGGGGTGGGTTGGCTCGAAGATCTCTGTAGGTCCGGTAGGTATCTGGCTGGCCGTAGGTTACCGTCCACGGTATGGCTCGGTGAAAACGGAGTGGTTTTGGAAGTGAATATCCCTCGACTTTTCCTCCTTTGCCGGCTAAGACTTCTCTTAGAGCGTCGAATAGCTGATTCTTCCAGGTGATGTCTGTGTGTAAAGAAGCTATGCAAGGAACACAGTATATATAAGGTAAGACACATCCTAAATAAAATGAAACAGCAGGAAACAATCTGGAAAAAAATATACTGGAGTAAATCTGGCGTGAATAACAAGCTAAACAAAAATGAAATGGAGCTGGAAACAATCTGAAGAGTTGCTAATCCCCAAAACGCATTGCGTCCGGGGGCTTATAAATAAGATTAGCGACTCTATTCGTTATTTATTTGTTGAATTTGTATTGCCCTTCAGATAAATTGAAATTATTAACTTTGTTGATGATAATGGATTCCGCAATTCTCCTCTTAATATAATTGTTTGATTTATAAATGATTTTAATTATTGCAATTGTTACATGTAAAATATATATATATATATATATATATATATATATATATATATGGAAAGTAACTAGGAATTTATTTCAGGATATAAAAACTACACTTTATTAGAATCAGTTTATTACATTACATAACTAGTTTCGGCATCTACTACCATCTACCGTCTTAAACTTTACAATGAGAAGACTTTGGATACGGAACGGGAAAATTTGTAATAATTTTTTAATCAAGTTTTGTGCAAATGAATTACGAATGACTTTGTCAAATTTAAAAAAGCCCTCAGACATATTGTAATTTGGAATTTGTACCATCAATATTGATTCAATTATACGTCTTTTGAAATAACTATGGGATTTATAGACTAGTTTTGCATCATTATTTTCTCCTACATAAGATTTATTGAAATTGTTGCATGTAATAAGATACATTCCACAATGTTGTTTACCAGGTTTGTTTTTTGAAAAGCACTCACTTTGTTATTGTGTGGTTATATTTAAACCATATCTTAATATTGGTATTTGTAGCGAAGTGTTATAGTTTGAAAAGGTGGGGGAGAAAAGGTAATATAATAAATGTTTTAGTGGAAGCGTTATTAGAACAATTATATATCCATTTGGCTCTGGAATGTCATGTTTCAATGAACCATAAGAGATACATTAAACAAATATATCTACAAATAATAAAGTCAGGTCCGTCTTGGAAAAGGCACGGGCTGCAGATGCGATAATCTCTTAAGATTTGTGAGAAGATGACGGATTTCTTGAATAATTAATCTTGGAGTGAATAATAATAATGTACAGATGCACGAATTTAAATTTGTGTGTTTGTGGTATGCAGAATGTAGTATCGATGCATTGACTCTCATAAGTTTTGTATCTAGAAAATACACCGAGTTGTCTGATTACCGCCCAAACTAGTCCTGTAATGTAATAAACTAATTATATATATATATATATATATATATATATATATATATATATATATATATATATATATATATATATATATATATCATCAGTAACTCTATAATTTGAGAAGGGGATTGTTTTTGAGTAATAATTTCATCATAGTTTGGTTATGATTTGTTTTTTTTATCGAAGTTATTTTTTAATAATTCTTTTATAATATCAAAAGCAAAATGGTGAAGTTCAGAAATAAATATAAGTATCGAAATTTTGTGAAATTACCAATGGTGAAGTTTAGAAAATTCCTTTTTATATATCTTCTTCCTATAATTATATTTTAGCAACGTGATATTTTGAAAGGGGGAAATTTAGTTTGGAGTTCCTTTTTAAAATTATTATAATTGGTGAAGTTCAGAAAATTTATAACAATTTAACCATGGCTGCTTTTTTTAGATTTTAAATTTTAATCTTAGTAGCAAAGACATTGCCTGATATATATATATATATATATATATATATATATATATATATATATATATATATATATATATACAAAAAGAGAGCAAATACAAGTTGTGCGGGTGATAACAACAACCACCACAGGGCTTTCGCCATATTTATTTTCTGCCTTTCAAAACAATTTTGAAGACAGAAAGAAAGAAGCAGAAACCTTGTATAGCAGACCATATAACAATATAGTGCAAGAGAGAGAAATTTGACGCAAATGAACTATGAGACAATTGTCTGTGACATGGACAATGAGCCTTTAAATTGTGAGCGAGTAAGAAGTGATATAAAAATTCCTTGGAGGTTCCTAGCTTAGGGAGATCCTGAGTTTGATGGAGTAACGCTTTGGGCGAGGTAGAGTCACTGTGCCTGGTACCTTAACGATAGAGTATCTGACTGGCAATCAGCAGACTCGAGTTCGAATCCCAGCCAGGAATTTCAAACTTTTTTTCCCTGGCGTATTTCTGTTTTGTTGGTAAATGATTGCCTTCATTGTGCCGCCCTCTGCTCTCTTTGATTCTAGTCTTCTTCTAATGTCCCTTTCTCTTGCTTCTAAATACAACTCTTGTTTCTTGTCTCATTGTTCATTCGCGCCAAAGCTCTCTTTCTCTTGTAATATATATATATATATATATATATATATATATATATATATATATATATATATATATATATATATATATATATATATATATATATATATATATATATATAGCCTGCTTTCTAATCCCGCATTTTATGCTTAAATTCTTAGCAGGAGAACGCTGTCAAACCCATACTCTAACTGGGTTTCTATACTTCCCATGACACATCATTCCATTATCGAGCTAATTATCAGTTTCAGCTTGCTCCTTCAGGAATTAGCCGAGCGTTGCTACTTATCCTGCATATTAAGAGGAATCTAAGTATTTTCATACGATTTCCACATAATCAACCTTCAGGATATATATATATATATATATATATATATATATATATATATATATATATATATATATATATATATATATATATATATTATGTTCAAAATTGGGGTATGGGTAGAACTGGTCAAAATAAGCAATCTTTCTTCTTTAGCAAAAAGTCTTATTTTCAGACGAGGCATTTTTTAGCCGGCAGGGTGTTTTTAATCAGCATAATAATAATGAGTGGCATCAACTTAACCCCAGCATGATGAAGCGCCAGCTCATTACTATCAAAATGTAATAGCCTATTTAAATAATCAATTTCTCAATCGGTGGATAGGAAGAAATGGTCCGGTTCATTTGCCTATAAGAAGTCCTGATATGAACCCTCTTTGGCTTTCTTTTTTGGGGACACATGAGGAACCTGGTTTATGAAACTCCTTTGGATTCAGAAGAAGATTTAATTGAAGGAGTAGTTGCGGCTGCTGGTCAAATTTCAGAAACGCCAGAAGTATTTGATAGGGTTCATGAAAATTTAAGGAGGAGGTTACAGTTTTGTATTAACGTTGGAGGTTTTATTTTGAACAGCTTAGGAATAATTGAAGTAAAAATTATAAATAATTATTAAGAAATGAACTCTTATAATTTTATTTTTATTTAGGCCACTTTTACTAGATTTAAACTTTAAATATCTCCTAACAATGCATTTGCGGATACATATTTATAGAAGAGAAAATAATTATTTTGACCAGTTCTACTCGCATGCCAATTTTGAATATATAATTTTGAAACACCCTATATATATATATATATATATATATATATATATATATATGAAATGAAAAAATCACAAAGTATCACGTGAGGGTAGCAAATGAATGCAATGTCCCGCAGGAAAAACTGAAATGGTGTTTCCGAGTACTTTCGAACTTTATTAAGTTTATTATCAAGGATAACTGCAAGAAATAATATTAAATTAGAGGTATATATACGAAAGAAAATTATAAAAGACCGCCTCAAAAACAAGAAATCACCAATGAGGAAGGGGGAAGGTAAAGATTCACATTAAGAATTACAAGAAGCAGGTAGTAAGGTCAAACTGACAAGACGAAAAGGGTAACAGATTAAAAGAAATGGAGATAGCCTAACGAGGAAGATTATAAGAAACGTGGAGCGAAAGAGTGGGGAAAATACAGTGTACATAACAGAGCAGTGACATAATTAAAATAAAAAACAACAAATGGGTCCACATAATTGAAGATTGTATATATAACACTGGTCCGCGTCAAAAATGTACCTTAGTTTTTCTATAGTGTTTCTTAATAAAATTGACCTCCTAAATCCGAATCTGTCATCCGTTTTTCTCTATCACCTCCAGTTTTTGCGATACAGGGGGTGATAATAATTTTATCGTTCATACATCTCCTATATTACATCAAATTTTAATAGTTTTTGCACTGCTCTATTCGCAGTAAATTTTGTGTACATTCTTAAGTAATTATGCAAATAGGCTTATATTTGCAGGTTAAAAATTGCTTAGCATTATAATAATAAGAATAATAATAATAGTGGTTGAGTTAAAAATGAACAGAAAATATAAGAATAGCTCCGACAGATTTTGCTATGTTTGCGGCAAAGTGACTTTTCCCGAGCAGCAAAGTACAATCAATCCTGTAATTAAATCTTTGTATCATGCATATTTTGGAGTAAGGCTAAGAGATCAAGATAAAAGTTTTGCACCACATATCTGCTGCAAGGGATGCTACATAAGTTTAAGACGCTGGAGTCAGGGCGAACAGAAGTCCCTCTCTTTTGGTGTTCCCATGGTGTAGAGAGATGGGAAGGACCACACTACGGACTGCTATTTTTGCATGACAAATCTTAAAGGTGAGCATTGTATCAAGTATTTAAGCTTTCTGTATTATACTGGCTCTTGAAAATGTCATTATTATGCAAAGACTTAGCATAAAATTAAAAACTAACATAGTTCACTTCAGCATGAACATATCCTTTGCTAAACATTTATGTACTATCTGCAACTCCAAATCAATTCCTTTATGTAATATGCAATTATATTTTCCACAGGTATAAATAAGAAGAATAAACATAGTGTGGCATATCTGGATGTTCCTTCTGCCATCAACCCCTGCCCCATGGCCCAGGAATTCCTATACCTTCTCCCCCTGAACATATAGAGGTACATGAAGAGATTAATATGGAAGTTGACCAAGATTATGACACATCTGAGTCTTATCAGGTTTCCACACATGATATGGTCGCAAGACCATTCACTTAAGTTCAGTTAAATGACCTGACTAGGGATCTGGGGGTTTTAAAGGCGAATACACAACTTCTTGGCTCTCGACTTCGTGAAAGTAATCTTCTCGCTTAAGAAACAACATTTAGGGGGGTACAGAAATGGAGAACAAGAGTTTCGAAGCTATTTTTTACAGCATTCTTCCAGCTCTTTAGTATACTGCTCCAATATTAAAGGACTTGTTGAGGCCCTTGGAATTCCCTACAACCCATTAGAATGGAGAATGTTCATAGATTCCTCCAGTAGAAGTTTAAAAGCTGTGTTGCTGAATATTGGTAACAAGATAGCTTCCGTTCCTATAGGCCATTCAATCCACCTTACTGAAAGTTATGAAAATATGAAAAAATTGCTGGATGCAATAAATTACTCTAGCTATAAGTGGAGGATATGTGATGACTTAAAGGTAAGATCATTTTACACTTGGCATTTCTGCGCTTTTTGATATTGACATTTTCATTTTTAATTGTTAATACTTGTATACACCTTTTGGTCAACTTAGATTTTACAAGAATGCAAATCTGGAAATCATGAGTCATTTTTTAGTTATATTTTTTGTTGAAGTGTGTCCCTATAGGTTAATGCATCCTATTGGGTTAATGGGGAACTTATCCTAATTGAGAAGGTATACAACACAACTCAATAAACTCAAAATAAGATGTACATATATCCAATTAGTTCCAATACGATGATTTAATGCATCGGCATACAGGATTTTTCAGTACATATTCATATTCTTATTGTTTTAAGAAATATTACTTTGAATTTGTTTTTAGAAATATTACACTGAATTTACATACCGTGCTAAATTTTTTTCAGGTAGTGTCTCTTACGCTTGGGACGCAAACAGGCTACACGAAGCATCCTTGTTTCCTATGTTTATGGGACAGTCATGCAGATAGTATGCACTATGAGAAGAAGGTTTGGCCTCCATGAGAAGCATTTAGAATTAGGTCAAACAATGTGATAGCTGAACCTTTAGTGCCTCCTCAAAAAATACTCCTCCCTCCACTGCATATAAAGCTTGGCATAATGAAAAATTATGTCAAAACCCTTAATAAAGTAGGCCAAGCTTTTAAATTTCTTCTTCAAAAATTTCCACAAATCAGTGACGCTAAGCTCCATTTGGGAATTTTTGATGGACTTCAAATCAGGAACTTGATCAGCAATTTGATGCATCAATGAAGGACATAGAAAAAGATGCCTGGAAAGCTTTCAAAGTTCTAGTTAACAATTTTCTAGGCAATAAAAGAAGCCAAGAAGAATATGTTGCCCTGGTCAATCAGCTCTTAACAAGTCCCAAACATTTGGGAGCTCGAATGTCTATAAAGATACACTTTTTACAGTCCCATCTGGATTATTTTCCCGACAACTGCGGGGATTACAGTGAAGAACAGGGGCAAAGATTCCACCAGGACATAAAAACAATGGAATCCAGGTACCAGTGTAAATGAAACGGAAACATGCTTGCTGACTACTGTTGGTGTTTGATCCACCAGATGACAGGCACAAACGAAAATCGTCAAGGGCGTCTGTTCTTCGAAATTATAATTATTTTCTTTATTATGTTGCATTCTTTTATTTTTTTTTTATTAAAAGAATTATAGTTTACATACGTGTATTCCTGTTTATATTATATAACAGTAATAATGCATTATTAGATAGAGAAAGTTTTTTTTTTTTTTAAATTCAGAAAAATGAGGTAATCTCAATGAAAATGGTGTATGCTGTACTGAGAAAATCTGACCTGATTGAACAAATATACATTCATTTTTGAGCTCAGGAGGTTGGATTCATTAAGAAACCACAAAAAAAATCCTGGGGAACATAAAAAAAATTTTCAAACGCAGGCCTGTGTAATTAAAGAAAAAAATCTGAACTAATTTCTTTAAGTATTAGTTTTTTAATTATAGCATCTATTTTATATAAGCCAGGGGAAAGGTTAAAATTATCACATTGGCTTATAAAACCAAATTCAATGATATTCCTTTTTATAGGGTTCTTGGAACGATAAATAAATTTTGCTGAGTTCCAGTTAATTAGAGGGTTCTTATCTGACATGTGGATAAAGAAAGCACTATTATTATTCCCTCCTTGACGCCCCTATCCTTTGGTACAGGTATATTGATGATGTCATTTGCTTGGTGCCTATTTCCAAAGATGTTAATGTTTTTCTTACCAGACTCAATTGTCTCGTCCCTTAAATTAAATTTACCCACGAGATGGAAAATGATTGAACCCTTTCCTTTCTTGATCTTCTTATTCATAGAACTTATACAGGTTTTAAATACTTTATCTTTCGTAAGCTTACTAATTCAAATTCTTATATTCATTTTTACACTTCTCATAACCCTAAAGTTAAACGTTCTGTTTTTTATTTTATGTTTATACGGGCATTACGAGTTGTGAGCCCGGAATTTATGGAGTTGGAATTTTCCAATATTTTTGAAATTGGACATAAGCTTTGTTACCCTTACCCGTTTCTTCTAAACTGTCTTTCTTCTGCTAAAAGACATTTTATCTAACTGTCCCTAGGCTCTTTTAATAGTAATACCATTTTGGTTCTTTCATTTTCTCTTTGTTTTAGTGATCTTCCCCGTCTTTTGAATAACTTAAACATTTCTGTTGCTTTTAAATATGAGACGACCATTAAGAATTTATTAGTATGTAATAAGTGTAATAGTTGGGGGGGGGTTATTAAGTTAAGTGTTCTGTTTGCCTAGGTAAATATTATGGACAAACAGGTAAACAACTTTCTGTTCACATAAATAAACATAAATATAATGTCCGAAGAGAGGAAAATAATAGTGCTTTCTTTCTCCCCATGCCAGATAAGGACCAGCTAATTAACTGGAACTCAGCAAAATTTATTTATCGTTCCAATAACCCTATAAAAAGGAATATAATTGAATGTGGTTTTATAAGTTAATGTGATAATTTTAACCTTTCCCCTGGCTTATATAAAATAGATGCTACGAGGGGTGGTCAATAAGTTTTGCGAATCGGTAGGGCAAAACAGAGGAAGGGGGATGGCTGTTTGTGGGGATGTTAGGACAAGTTATGACAAGTCAGGACCTGCAGCCGCACGCTCCTGTCTTGTCTATTTAAGAAGCAGTAGCTGATTGCAGATCGTCAGTCACAAATTTTTCAACAATGCAGAAGGTTGAGCACCGCACACTGATCAAATTTTTGACCAAGGAAGGCAAGAATGCAAAAGAGATCCATGAACGCATGGTTGCAGTGTACACCGACACCAGCCATTCCTATGCAACCACTGCTCGCTGGAATATGGAGTTCTGCCATGGTCGTGAGTCTCTTGAAGATGACTCACGACCAGGGCGCCCGTCAGACGTGACCAACGATGACAATGTGGCCCGTGTGGAGAGGAAGATCTTTGAAAATCGACGGGTGAAGGTCGAAGAAATCGAGCGAGAACTTCAAATATCACATGGAAGTGTTATGAATATCATTCACGACAATTTGGTCATGATCAAGGTCTCTGCCCGTTGGGTCCCTAGAAACTTCAAACCACATGATCGACTTCAACATCGTCAAAGTCCACAAGGCCAGAGTTGCACAAGCTGCCCTGCGCGAGTGCGGATTCTAGGAGCTCAACCATCCCTCCTACAGTCCAGATCTGGCCCCTAGCGATTACTTTTTATTCCGGCGTGGACGCCCGTTTGGGGACGATGAAGATGTCCAGCTCGCCGTCCTGGGGTAGAATGAACAGAAGTCGAGAGATTTCTGATTGTCGGGAATTCGAAGCCTCAGGGACAAGTGGCGCAAGTGCATTGAAGTCGAGGGTAGTTATATTTAAAAATAATAAAACACTTTTCCTCATATCTCGTTTCCTTATACCTGAATTGCAAAACTTATTGACCGCCCCTCGTATAATTAAAAAACTAATACTTAAAGAAATTAGTTCGGACTTTTGTCTTTAAATTTATATACAATCTTTAGTTATGTGGACCCTTTTTGTTGTTTTTATTTTAATCATGTCACTGCTCTGTTATATACATTGTATTTACCCCACTCTTTCGCTCCACGTTTCTTATAATCTCCCTCGTTAGGCTATCTCCATTTCTTTTAGTGTGTTACTCTTTCGTCTTCTCAGTTTGACCTTACTACCTGCTTATTGTCATTCTTAATGTGAATCTTTACCTTCCCCCTTCTGTCTTCCTCATTGGTGATTTTTTTGTTTTTGAGGCGGTCTTTTATACTTTTCTTTCGTATATATATACCTCTAATATAATATTATTTCTTGTAGTTATCCTTGATAAGTTAGAAAGTACTCGGAAACACCATTTCAGTTTTTCCTGCGGGACATTGTATATATATATATATATATATATATATATATATATATATATTAGTGTAGATGGGTAGCAGTTTTTCCCGAATGCAAATTTTGTTAAAGACCATGGTATATTTCACCTTGATCAATTTCCTTTGGCAACTTCCTATTCTTCTTACTTTCTTTTTTAGTCCATCTTGTAAATGCTAGATCAGTTGTCCTATATTCATCTCTCTTTCTAAAAAATGCGTTTGGTAATAACCAAACTAAAATTACTAAGCTTTCGATCTATTCTATCATCTTCGGAGTGTCTTTATGTATTCTTTACTCCTTCACCAATGAAGTATGGTCGAGTCAGAATCGGGTATACTGAAAGAAAACGGTTTTTAGAGGCTATTTATTCCTCCTTGCCTAAACGTAACGTTAAAGTAAACGAGCTAATCCGGCAGGTGAAATTTTAAAATAATTTTAATGTCTTATTCCAGCTCTTTGCCTGAGTGTTGATGGTGGCTTCTCTTTGTTTATTAAGATGGCTTCTAAGATGTTCAGCCTCGCTTTATTTCCCTCTTCTTTTAATGGTTGTGTTTTCAACTAGAATATCTCTAGTTAGGTTGATTTTATGCGCGTTCTCCATATGATTTTTAGGCCCTCCTCTGTTTGCAGGTTCATGGTTAAACGCC
Source organism: Ceratothoa steindachneri (assembly GCA_963969495.1). NCBI lineage: Eukaryota > Metazoa > Arthropoda > Malacostraca > Isopoda > Cymothoidae > Ceratothoa > Ceratothoa steindachneri. The sequence goes on from OZ018327.1 coordinate 38,738,118, forward strand.
TCGACAGGGTGGTGGTTGTCATGCCAATATATTTTGAGTTATTTTCAAGCTTTCAGTCTATATTGGGGTAGATAAACTCGTAAACTATGGTGGTTGACTTTAGATTCGAGGAGTTTTGGCAGCTGTTGTTTTTTGTAAGGATATTTTTGACTTTTGTCGTTTTATAGTATATAATAAGTTGAATTTTGTCCATTTGATTGTTAATCTTGATGTTACAGTTGACAATCTGCTCGATGTTTTTTTCGTCTATTTTATAGGCCGTAGACATTTAATTTCTGTAATACAGTTTGAAGCTATTTACTGCTTCTTGACTACTTTCTGTTTTATTCGTATCTTTGAATTGCATTCTTAAAAATTATTAGAGTTGTTTTTCAATAATGCTGTTCGTGAAACCTTGTTCACGTGTGTTAGTTTTACGTGGGAGATCTCTTGATGGAAAATTTCCCAAATAGAGCAGCATTTGTATGCTCGGCGGATGTATGAGCCGATTAGACTTTTTTTGTATCTTTCCGGACATTCACTATACAAGTTGAGGCATCTTCCCATATCCGAATTTTTTCAATATACTTTTGTGATATAACTTCCATTGATGTTTTGTACCTCAACGTCCAAAAAGGGAGTTTATGGTCCGTGCTAAATTCATAAGGGAATTTTTACAAGCAGTTCTCCTAAAATTGCTGTTTAATATTCTTTAGATGTTCTTTGTTTTGGACGTCGATGTAGATGTCGTCTATGTATCGTCAATATATGTGTGGCTCATTTTCATTGTTGTCAAATAAACTCTCTTCAAGTTGGCTCATATAGTAGTTGGCAAAACTCGGCCCCAAGGGTGATCCCATAGACGCTACATCTACTTGTGTAATCAAATTCTCGTCCCTGAATATTCTAAATGGGTATAAAAGTCTACAGGACTTTCCAGATAATAACGGTAAACATATTCGCTAATACCCAAATAGCTGAAGGATGTCAGTGGTATGCTCTCTCTAAAAGGGCCTAAATGAATGCCCCAACCTGACAAAGGAGGATAATATAAGTGATATTCTCCAGACCTATATTATAGAATTGTTTATATGTATTTGAAACTAAAATCCAAAACAATAATTTAGAGGTATTCATCAGCCCAATATAGCAAGAGAACAGTAATGGTATTCTTTAAACCTATTTTATGCAAAGGGGTATAAGTATTCAACAGCGCTATCCAAAGAAAAACGTAAAGGTATTCTCTAGCCCAACATAGAACGAAGGCGGCTGCGGTATTCTCTAGAACAGGTGGCCCCAACCTGCTTCCCTTAGTTCCATCTGTGCTACCACCCGCCCCTTCGGCCGTTTGAAAAGAGATCCGGCTACCCAAAGCTTTGGTTACCTGCCATTACGGCCTTTGATATCCTTTTGTTTCTTTCGAATGTATATTTATCTTATTTTTTCTCTTTTGCAGAACCATGACATCCAATAATATAAATAGGAAAATAGAGGCAAACCTCAGCTTTTCAATGAGGTCGTACTGCTTGATTTAGCGAAGAAGGAAGCTACTGTGCCTTATTACCTTGAAGTTTCAGTTTCTTTGAGGAAATCACCATGATAAGGCACTTCACTACATAACAGGTAAAGTACATCAACACGAGAGGAGAGTGGAGATAGAGTGAGGTGGCCCGCTTGTCTTCCAGTGTGTGAAAACAGACTACTTTGTTCGTGCTGATTACAATGTGTCACTGCTGATATCAAAGCAGCTGAAGTCATTAAAATGAAGGTGGAACTCTCTGATCTCCAAGATTTAGAGGATTTGAACTCCAAGTTTCTCCCTTGCCACAGCATCGATTTCTATAATAACTAGATGCTACTCTCTAGACGATTTTCCAACATGATCATCCCCACCAAGTAGGTAGTGAGACTATTTGGCACTACATACCACTGTTAAAATAGTTCTCCAAGATAAAAAATGCTAAGAACAAGTTGCGTTTGCATCTGTTATATCATCATTTGTATGATGGTCTTCCGCCAACCTTTTCATTTAACCACGCTAATTCATATCTTCATGGTTGCTAACAAGATCAGGTGTCTCATTAATAAAAAGATATGATTGTTCCCTTATTCTCTTAGCTTGTTTTTTCTGTCTTTCAGAGGTTCTTGACCTATCTTGTTTTGCAAAAGTTCTGTAACACTCGGTTTATTTTATATTTTAAGAGTTTTACGTGTGATAGAAAAAGTTCCGTCAAACAAACCTAAAGTTCTACTTTTCTACCACGTGTCATATAAAACATCTTTTCCATTGTGTGCAGGAGTGTCGAAATGGAAGCAAAAGCATTGAGATCTCTGCTTTCCTGCGCGCGAGTCACAACAAGTCAGACATCGCCTAGCAGCTCAACGTCAGCTGGATGACCGTTTATAGAGTCTGCGAGAGGCCCAAGAACGGGAACGACCAAGCGTTCTACTTCGTTCAGGCAGAACTCAAGTTACCAACCGTTTGGCTGTGAGAAAGGCTTTCGAAAGTACTCCGAAGCTCAAAGTGATTGCGCTCGCGAAGAAGAAGAGCATCTTGGTGGCCACGGTGTCCAATGCCGTCAAGAAGGAGGGTGGCAAGAGCTTGATGTACGTGGAAAGGCCTCTGTTTACTGATCGTATGCGAAAATAACGTCGGGAGTACTGTCGTCGCCTTATCAACGACGTGAAGAGTCATGGGGATTGAATTCTCATTTGTCCTGATGAAAACTATTGACGGTAGATCCGGTCATCAACAAGCAGAACGACCTTCGTGGTAAGCTTTGGCCTGGATGTCTCCAAGGTCCGCTGCGTGTCCACGACCAAACACCTGGCCTCCCTGATGATGCTCAACCTCTTGGCTTCGATTGGCAAAAAGATGCCACCGATGTGGTTTGCTGTCGATTACAGATACACTACCGAACAAAATAAGAAAACGACTTTCCGTTATTAAATATTTTTCCGAAATATGATGAATAGGGAGAAGGACATTTCAATGGTACATATACGCATACATTTAATATATTTTATGAATATTTCATATGGTACAATCTGTCTTTCAGCTAAAAAAATAAAATATTGACACCTGCAAAATAAGAGAAGAATCATTCGCAGAATTGATTAGCAAGCAAATACACAAGAAACAAAGCAAGATTTTACAACGAGGAAAGTTAAAACACATAATATGAGATGTGAAAGCCTTTGTTTTCTATTACTTCAGTGCAACGAGGACCTCAGGATCTCAGCAGTTTCTTGCAAAATTATGGTCATATTTTGTTCCATTCTGGCTCAATTTTTGTTCATAAATCCTTACCAGTTGAAGGCTGCTGGTCTAGAACTTTGTCTCCAATGATCTTTAACAGGTTCTCACTCGGGTTCAGGTCCGGGATCTGAGCAAGCCACTTCATTACTTCGATATATTCTTGTTCCATATGGTATTTTACTCGCTTTGCAAACTTTTTAGCACATATAGAGTTAAGTCTGTCACTTTCATCCCGTCTAACAAAGCGTCTGCCATCACATCCATTTAAATTAAATTTACATTCTTCGCTAATATGAAATATGTCCCAACTTTCATCCATCCAAGCAACATGAACTTCAGCCTATTCTAGTCTCACCTTCTGGTTTTTCTTACTTGGTTGCTGGAGAATGAGCTTTTAAAACCAGATGCTTACTTCTTCTCCATTATTGATTTTAATTTTTAGAGTTAATTTCTTCTGCAGTCTAGAAGGAATCCTTCATAGAGAAGCGCCTAATAGCTCCCTCTTCTCTGGCGGTGGTTATATGTGGGGTCGACCAACTTTTGTAGGAGATTTTTAGGTTTTGTTTTCATAGTATAATTTTAGAACGCGTGAAACCACACTCTTTGAACTTCCTAAATCTCTTGAAATCGCAGAAGAAGTCCTCCCAGAAGTTTTCAAGCGAACAATTCTCTGACGGAGCTCAAGAGTCACTTTCACGTGTGCTGGCATCTCTGCAGAGTGAGTACGACAGCAATGGCGGTCGTACAGTTCTTATCTACCGAGAAAAATGTTGCCAAATGATTTCAAGAAACTTCTCGAATGTTCTTGAAAAATATTTTCTCTTATTTTGCACATGTCAATATTTTATTTTGTTAGTTTATTTAGTTTAATTCTTTGAATATTCGATTGTATCATATGAAATCTTTAGAAAATATATTAAATAAATGTTTTTAAACATCATGAAAATTTTATTTACCTATTCATTATATTTTTAAAAATATTTAAATAAAGGAAAATCGTTCTCTTATTTTGATCGGTAGTATACATCTTGGCCACGAAAGTCCTCCCTGGTTGAGAAAGGTCAAGAAGAAGGTAGACTACGTCTTTCAGCTGGATGGTGCTCCTCCTCACGCGGCAAAGATCGTACAAAAGTGTTTGGGGTCGAACTTGAACTTCTGGTGTAGTGAGTTTTTGCCGTCACAGTCGCCAGACCTCAATTCCTTCGACTACAGCGTATGAACGCATGTTGAGGGTTAAGTCTCCAAGGTCCGCCACAGCATCTTCGATGAGATAAAATTCTCCCACAACCGTTTGTAGGTCAGCACATATTACAATATAAATACATATTTATTATTTAAATGTTAAAACAATTTACACGTCTTTAACTGCCTTTCAAAACTATCACTGTGTTGAGAGCGTGATAACGAGTGTAATTGAACTTTTGCAAGCCCGGTTTCTATAGGAAAAGAGTATTGATATTCTTTAGTGCTATCCAAGAAAAGAGGTTCCGTGTATTCACCATCCACAAAGAGCATGCAGATGGCAGTGGTATTCCGCAGACTTATTTACGGGTAAAGTGTTTAGGTATTCTACCCCATACCGCCGTAGTTAAGACTCGTTGTTCTTTGTGATACGCCGTTACTTGTGGGTCGAATTTTGGCGTAGTGATATGCCGTCGATTGTAGTGCGATTATAATTCGGGGAAAAATGAAATTAAGTAGAAAAATTATAATTGTTTTGTTATTAATTAGCGCTTTTTACCGTCCTACTACTACTTATAAGATTCCCTTACCACCAATTAACTAGCAACCAATAATAACCAATAAAATGCGATGGTGAATTAAAACACACCTTCAAGGCATCATTCCGCCTCTTACAACACTTATATCATTTCAAGACCGACGAGCATCAAGTATGTTCTGGAGGCATCAAGCTTTTGAAGGACATATATTCATATATGCTTACACTCCAGCCTGAGATACTATTCAATTTAGACGTGTAAATTAGAGATAAAAAATATTCATTAACTTCTCCAAAGCAGGTTTGTGATAATAAACAAGCTCTAGGGCAGTAAGAGTTTTTTTCGCGGTTGATGTGAACATGCAAATGGGTTGAGGCACAAAACATGGCCTTGAGGAATTCCTTTTTATTTATTTTATAATTTATGCGAAACCTTTGAGTTTGGGGCTGTTTTGCGTTTTAATAATCGAATCGAAGAGGAAGAAAATGATCTTTTCGACGAAAATGGGAGCGCATATTTTAGATAATGGTGGACGACGCTCAAAGTCTTTTACGTGTTTGAAGTAAGAGAGAGATAGGTCCTTGCCTTGCGGTACTCCGTAACCATTCTGAAGATAGTTTGGATTGCCACTCACACTTGATGGGAAATATATTTCCTATTATATTTCATCTTTACTTATATGCATATAAACAACTACTTTCTTAAGTAAGCCAAGCTGACTGGAAACAAAGTTTAACTATATTGGGTGTCTGGATTAGCCAGACTTCATTCCGATTAGGATTGACTTTATGGCGACTGCCATACACTGTAGAGAGAATTGGTTGTGATTCCACCTTAAGCTGTAGGTTTCGTTGAGATATCACATCGCAAAAAGAGAAGTGTCGATTGTCGGTAAAACCATCACTAAAGGTCTCGTATAAGAGAGTAGATCGGCGGTAAAGCCTCACTTCTAAGACCTTTAAAACGATGCCAATCGATGGCACACCCCTCACACACTGATTGCCTCGGGTAAGAGAGTAGATTGGTGGTAAAAGCTCTCACAAACGAACTTTTAATAAGTGCAATTCGGTTGTAAACCATACAATAAAGGCCTCGGAAAAGATTGTATGCCGGTGGTAAAATCTTCACTAAAGACCTTTTAAAAGTGGAGATCGGTTTTAAACCCAATACTAAATTAGTTACATCTTTTGTCTTAACTCCTTCAAGAGTTTCTATAGACTAAGGACATGTGTAGAATTAACCCAATGATATCTCAACCTATTTATTTTGAGAATATTTCAATGCCGCTCTAACAGAGGTAACAAATGAAGGATTTTATATGAATTTTTGTCCGATAAATTCAGCGAGAAATAGATGAAGAGAAAATAACGATGATAGTTAACCCATTTATATGTTAATAACTTCTTCAGAAAATTAAGATATTTCGAGGATACCGAGGACAGGACGCGCTCATATTTGGTTGTTTCTTATGCTACGGAATCCAGGTGACGAATGACGAGGGGGTGTAATCATGAGATTACAAAGCAAAACCGCTTTACCTTGAAGCTTAGAGTTGTGCGGAGGAGGAAGACCAACGGCACAGGTCTTCGAGGAGACACTTCTGAGGGTTCTGACGAGGAGGACTCGTAGATGGGGGTTTGATTACTTCTTGAAGAAGGGCGAGATTTTTCTCTGCTTCAGAGAGATGTGATCTCAAACACCAGAGACTGTTCTGCAGCACAGCAGGAAGTCTCAAACACGGGAACGGGAGTCTTATTATAAGAACGAAACTAGTCTCTTTATTTTAATACAACTATACTAAAAAAGAGCATCGTTTTCTTCAGTATTTCAAAAGTTTGTTTTGTTTGAGGCAGAAAACGATAGTGCATTTTGAATGGGTTTGTAATGGACCCTCTTAATATTTAAGTAGCATGATTTAAATTAAAGAGTTACCTAAACCTGAATTTCAGTGGTTTCGGTTAATAATTAACAATGGCTTTGACATCAATATAAAGAAAGAAAATGCACATAAATAATAGGAATATCAGTTTGTAATAATAAGTTTCTTTATTTCTTATTGCAAAAATATGTAGTTCTTTAATAAACATGATGGCCATTTTTATCCATACAAATTTCGGTTCTTTTTCTTATCGACCTCATGACTCATTTGATACTATCTGGTTTGGCTTTTAAAGTGCTAATTTCCTCTGTTTCGATTTTTCAGGTAAACTAAATTTAAAGGTGAATTTTAATAATAAACTCTATTATTCAAGTTACTTCACACAAAGAAATCACAAAGGGTCAAATCTGTGTTTCTACCACACAGAAACACATGACTAGAAATGTTTTAACCAATTTCTAGTTTTGCGTGTCGGAATATTTCACACAAGTGTCTGTGAGCAGTCTTCTGTGAACACGAGCACCGCCTTGCATCTATCTCTCAAGCCATTTTTCCAATTGTTAAATGAACCTAATTTTAGTTTCCGTAGCTATGGAGACCATGTATACTACACAGAGCGTTATATATTATTTAATTATCTATATTTCCGTATTCATACAGATTAAATAGCTTACACATAGAGATATGTATTAAACCAACTGATTTTCCGTAGCTATTAAGACAAGATATAGTTATATATTGAATCAACCAAATTTCTAGTTTTTTAAACCACACAGCATACGCATAGTGTTATATATTAAATAAATCAACGAAATTTGCTTAGCCTTATTGAGCTCATAACATACGTATAGCGTTATAGATTAGATCAAACCAATTTCCCTTGTCCTAGAGAACACATGCCGTTATATATTTAATCAACTGAAGTTTTACTAGAAAGAAACATAATAAGCACAAGAGACCTTTGTTAATTCATCGGAACAAGCTTTTTATACAATCTTATAGGTAAAATATTAGATTTCCTAATCAACTGATCTTTATTGTCCAATTATAAAAAAAACGTCTGCACATTTGAATCCTGGTTAATGATATCCTTTCATAGGAAATGAAAATAGGTTTTACATTGATAAAATGTTTTTGTTTTTTGCAACTAAAATGAAAACACTAGGTGGACAGGGGGACGTTACACTACAAACAAGTCCTGGGATTTGCTGATCGATGGTTTAGCTTGATTTTTAACTGTGCTTGTCCTTTTTCCAAGGAAATGTTCTTTTTAAATGAAATGTCCTTTTCGGCACATATGTATTTTCTCGAATTTTAAAGCACAAAGCTAACGAGGGCGAATTCATGCAGAAATTTACTAAGATCCGTTAAGAAAATAATGAAAGATAAATAACCGTAGATCTTCCCTGGAGATATTAGGGCCAGGAGGGTGCATAACCTCGCCCACTGGGACAGGGGGTGGAGGGGTTGTGCCGTTGTTCCAGGTTGTAGTTGTAAGAGGAGAAACCTTAGGAAGAATAGATTGATAGTGGGGGATTTATAAAAGGGGCAAAGGACGAGTAGAGTGAGTGCACTAGTTTAATTTCTTCAAAATTTAAACATGGAGTAGATTTCGAGGGATTCGTTTTCTTCAGGTTTTATTTTTAACTTTTTTCTCTCCTACATTCCTTAGTGTAAATAGGAAAAGAGGTTTTCTACACAGCAACTGAACTTCTTAACCTCTTCTCGTCTGACCTAACTTGATTCTTTGGATGACGCTGGGTCACCAGATTCGTCAGGACGTGTTTTATCTTAACTTCTACAGGCCATGGTTTTGTAGATTGTATCATCAGTTTATCCTCCTCCTTATCTTCACCCAGGAAAACATCTTCAGGCAAGACTATTATTACATCATACTATTTAACTTCATCATCGGACTGTTCTTCCTAAACATCCTGTAATTCTAATCCTGCTTCACACTTAATTACAATTGAGAAAATAAAGCAAATTACATGATGAAATTATAGATTATAAATAACGTTTTATATAGTTATTTTTAGCAAGTTTAACGCCCTCTTTCACCCTTTGCTGGGTATAAACAAGCGCGGCAAAGATAGTGAGAGGCCGGGTAGAGAAGGGCCGCGTCGCGTTCGTAGCTGGAAGCCGTTGGAAGGCGGAGCAGTGCGTACGAGACTGTACGTGGTTGCTAACCAAGACGGGGCTGTATGGTACTAATTTCTCAAAGCTTTTTCCGAAGTATTTATACTGCCTCGGCGGAAGCGGGTCGCTAGATGCCCCACAAAGGGGTACGTGGATCTCATTAGGATTGGCACGCCAGGGGGTGGGGGATATTCTCGGCGAGCATCACAGGCTCGCTTAAGCTGTCCGCCAGACAATTTTTGGAACCCTTAATGTATAAAATTATAAATTGAAATTCTTGGAGAGATAGGCTCCATCTCATGAGGCGACCATTATTGTTCTTAACGTTCCGTAGTTAAGAGAGAAATTTATGGTAGGTCTCGAACAAATTCTGATCGATAAGGGAAATCGGTTAAGCGCCGAACACGGTGATGGAGTTTAACTTGCGGAATTCGATGCACATCCGGTAAGAATTGTCCGATTTCTTCACCATGACGATCGGGCAGCAATATTCTGACTCTGAGGGCTCTATAATACCCATCTTCAATAGCTTGTCTACCTCCTCATTGAACGCTTTTCTTAAGTGAATGGGGAGGGGGTACGGCTTCGAACGGGCAGGTTTCTGGGTGGTTAGCTGAATATTGTGCTCGAACTGGGTAGCACAACTAGGGGTATCCGATATTATATCAGTGAATTGGGTGACTATCGCTTGTAACTGTGTCTTCTGGGCGATCGGAAGCTGGGGGTTTATAATCAACTCGGTCGATCGGGAATCGGGGGTATCTGGCAAGACGTGAAGAGGATATTCCGCGTCTTGTTCCACGCAGACGATTTCTACCACGACCAAGGGTTCAAGCGGATAGTTAGACTCCAATGCGGATTCTTCGTCCAGAGCCACAAATTAGTTGCCACAAGCGCGTCGATGGTACATTTTAATCATGTTCACGTGGAATAGCTTAGTGCTACACAGGGTTTGGATCAAGAAGTCGACGGGGCCGCATCTCTCGATCACTGAGGAGGGGCCCTTCCATTGGCTTAAATGTTTGTTGTTCTCCGTGGGGAGTAGTAAAAGACTTCATCACCGGGTTTAAATCTTCGTTCTTGGGACTAACAGTCGAAGTAGGTTTTATACTTGCCCAAGTTTGTTTTGGCGTTCTGATGCGCGATCTCTGCGCTTTTTTTTAACCTCTGCCTCAGGTCTAGGAGGTAGGCGTAGGAGGATTGAATCTCCTAGTCTAATTTCGAATTGGATAAGAGCTCTTTTAGAATGCTGAGGGACCCTCTAGCATTACCTCCATATTCGAAGCTAAAATTGGGCAAAATCTGAGGTGCGATGTGAAATTTCCCGGTATGCGAAAAGGGATACCGACAAGAAACAGGGCCATTCTCGGGGTTATTTGGCGCACAGTTTCTTGAGGATGGATATGAGGGAGCCGTTGAGCCTCACACACATCCGGTTACCAGCTGGGTGAAAATGAGTGGTAAAAAGGGGTTTATCATCAGGAGCTTGCCGACGTACTCCATCAGTGGCGACGTGAATTACAGGCTATGATAAGACAGGGTTTCCTTGGGTAATCCAACGCGGGAGAATATGGAGATTAGTGCTTCCGCACAGGAGATGCGAGGACCTCTTTGCAACGGTCCGGGATCACCTCGCCCTTTGATGACAGTCTTTTCGCAGATGTCGTAAGACCTGCAGTAGCGAAGGATTTCTTAATGGCCGCCTGACCAATAAAAATATTTGAAGATCTTCTTTGTGGTCTTCGTGTGGCTAAAATGGCCTGAAAACAGGCTGTTATTGGCAGTGGTTAACATGTGACCAACGTGACACGCGGAACATACAATAATCGCGTCTGGGGTTTACCGTTTTCTGAGCACGCACGGTAAAGTCAGCCGTCCATAACTTGGTAGGAGAAGCCACCTCGGGTGGCTTCTTACTCTTTTGACTGGGTCTTAGCACACCGGGGTCGGAGAGAATCGCAATTCTTCTGGTTATTTGCGAATTATTCATTCATGACATCCTTGATTTATGAAGAACGTGAGGTTTCTAGTGGCCAGGGCATCTTAGAATATTTTACCACTTGCGAACGGGTAATCAAGGGTAAAACACTGAGTTGGGGGAGATTCGTGGGCACTGATCAATGAGGACGGAGCAGAATTTATTAGGGGCTTCTACTACTTCTGCCCAACCAGTGACGATGGGGAACCGATTCGCACGCCCCAAGTAGTCGTGCACGACGGCGAATTTATTATGGTCCGGGGCTACTGGGAAAAGCAGCTTGTCCGACACCACTATGCAGGTGCACCCGGTATCCCTCACAAAAGTGGAGACGCAGCAGCCATTAATCGTTCCGGATTCGAAGTTAAGGCCTCCGGGAGTATTCTTATCGAACAAGAAGTTTACTTGGTAACCGCCGGGACTCGAGTTACTCGTGGGGGTGGAATATTCCGATGCTGTTAACGGAGGCGCAGACATGGCACAGATCTGGTGTACCTGGTGAGAAGAGTTATTCTTGAACTGAGAGATCTGGGGCCAGGTCGTTTTCACGTAGTTCTCCACGTAGGCGGGGGGGCTGAAGAGAACGTTTTTACCTCTTGATGTTCGTACGAAAGAGTGGTTTCGGCTTGGATAGCCAAGTTACCTTGGCAAACTTGCTTCCATTTTTCAGGATGAATTTACCTTTGTTTTGCTTAGTTTGGGGGGAAAGGGGACCGTTTCTTCCCTTTTTTGGATAAAGGTTGTGGCTTACTGAATAAATGTCGGCCTTTTCTGTCCATTTCTTGAATGTGAGTCAACGCCATTCTTTTGCGAAAGATCTGATTTAAGCCGGAAGTCCAGCCAACAAATGGTCTCTCAGGAAGAAGTCAACGAGGGCATCGTAGTCATTCGGGATTTTAGAAGCATAGAGCAAAAGGTTGAGATCACGCTGGAGGGTATACACAAACTGCCGGTATGTTTGGCCTAGCTGAATGCGGGAATGTCTGAATTTGGATCAGTATAAGTCTTGGATCATGTTATATGGCGCCAGTAACTTCTAGTTTAAGGTCGACAATCAATTGTTACCTCCGAGGGGAGTGATATGAATATATTTCGGAGTTGGGAATTTAGCAAGGGCAACAATTGAGCTACTTCATCTGCCCCGATGTCTAAATGGATGACTTCGAAAATTTCTCGAAGTGGATTAAGAAGGCTCCGAAATCCTCGCCTTCCTTGAAAACCGGAAGCTTAACTGAAGCGGTAGGGAGAGCTTCGAACCTCGAGTTGATGGACAGCGTCTCGTTCGAGGTCCTACTCATTTCAAGTTAATGAAGGCGGATTCTTTCCCTTTCTTCCAGTTCTTTATTTTTTCTTCTTTCTTTTTTCTCTTCTCTTTCTCTTTATCTTCTCTCTTCTCTTTCGGTCCTTTCTTCCTCTTGGATATAAGCTAGGAAGTCTTTGCCACTGAGCCCAAGCGACTCTCCTTGCAACTTAAACGTGTTAAATAATGAGGACATTTTATCACGTTCAACCAACTTTCAGGATAAACACTACAAAAAAGGGGTGAATTATTTAGACGCAGAGCAGGAGTGCCGGGAGTCTTTGGCGGACCTACGATTCTTCATTTAAAAAAACAAACCAACACAGCGATAATTATTTCGCACGGTGCGAATTCTTAAATATACTCGAAATATTCACTCCATAATTTAGCGAGAGCATGTGTTGCCCAATACGCAACGAAGAAAGCCACAAACATAATACAAAATGAAAAAACGAATAATATTAACTCATTTACAATACGGCAGACGTTATATGAGGCCTGCAAAGGGTTAAAGTTAAAAATTCAATAAAAAATATGCATACCAAAGGGAAAATGGGAAATGGGTAATGTCTTTTCTACAATTTCTAAAACCAGAACCGTTAATATACAAGAATACCACACTTTAGAATCTATTTCAGGTCTAAAAGAAATGAGATAAGATATTGCGGGTGCCCCTAAAAACCTGCCCCTAGAACTATATAACATAGATGTCGTAGGGTGGGAACTCTGGCCTTAAGTACGAGCAAGGCCGGGTAGAGATGTGACAGGTCGCGTTCGTAGCTGAAGGCCGTTGGGAGGCAGAACTGGGCGTACGAGACTGTACGTGGCTGCTAACCAAGACGGGGCTGTACTAATTTCTCAAAGCTTTTCCCGAAGTATTTATACTGCCTCGACGGAAGAGGGTGATCTCATTAGACTTAGAGCGCCGGGGGGGGGGGTATATTTTCAAAGAGCATCACAGGATCGTGCGAAAGTCCTCGATGCCCTAGGTCTGGTGCTGATCAGGGGATGCGACGGGAGGGAAGAAGGGAACCCAACATGGAACACGCAGCAGCACGAAATTCTCGAGGCTGCTCCATGGTTTCAATTGGCCCGACCATTCTTGATAAGAGCGCCGGGGTCATCCCACCTCGCAAAATTGGGGCTGTCTGGAACGTGCAGGTGCATCTTTCTCAGACGTCACAGGTATACATTAGGCTCTAGGGGTGGGGTGGGGTGTAACTTTCTCTCTTTGACGTATATATATATATATATATATATATATATATATATATATATACATATATATATATATATATATATATATATATATATATATATATATATATATATGGCCGTTCTAGCCTTTGCATTTTTAGCATTTTTAGCTTGTGTTTTTCTCGTATATTAGGATTTTTTAGTTCCTTTGTGCATATTTTTTTGGTTCATTGTTTGTTGTTATCAGTTAGTTCCTTAGTTTTTAATTCATCTTTTCATACATAGAATGAGACGACCTCATTTTCTTGCTTGTTAATCCTGATTTGGAATCTTGCATGACATGCACCTCGTTGATTTTCTTCTATGAGTGCTTTTATCTCGTCGGTGGTGTTTAAGGTCGCCTCCTTCTTCATCACTGTTGCTCTTTCCTTTAGCATTATCTTAAGCAGACTGACCTTTGCCTCTCTATGCTGATCCTCTTGTTTCACCCTTTTCATCCTTCTTGGACCAGTGACAATGTATATGCATTTATTTTGTATTCTTTGCAACTCTCTTCTTGCGGTTTCTGAGACTGAATAGGGTTCCCGAGAGATAGATAATTGTTGATCTGATTGCGCCAAATATATTTTTCTTTTATTTTTTACGATAAGGTTTCTGAATGTATAAATTGTTCTGACTACCACGTTTGCTCTCTGCATCCGTTCCCTGACGTGCTTCCTGTACTTGGTAGAAGCGATTTTCATATCAAGTACATTGCTCTCATTCTAGTAAGGATAACGTCTATTCCCCACTCTCACATCAGCAAATTTTCTTCTTCCTAATGGCAATATTTTGAATTTTTTGCCATTAGTTGGGATCTTCTATTTTGTTTCCTATTCTTTAATATTTCTTATTTCTTCGGTAGTCATACGAACTTTCATTGGAGATTTTGATACCTACAAACGAAGAGTTGGCTTATATCATCGGCGAATTGAATGTTCAGGCAAGAGAGGTTCGTTGGTTCTGGGATGTCAGCTGTGTAGATCGAGTATAAGGTTGGATTAACACCCCCTCCTTGAAGCAACCCTTCCCGTAAGGCAAAGTTGCGCTCGTTTGTATTTCCTCTAGTGATGCACGCTGACCTTTCATAACGTAGTCACATAGGATTTTTTCAAGTTTTTGATTTAATCCCAGCTTGAGTATTTTATACTGCATCCCCCTAAGCCAAACTTTATCAGAAGCCTTTGATACCTCCCAGCATAGAAGGTCGATATCGTTCCGATTTCTCCATATATTCGAAGGTTTTATCGAAGTTCTTTATGAAATAGATTTTTCATTTTAATTTTTAACCCGAGGAAATAGCTACTGTCCATTAAAACACAGTAAAGAAAAATGAATTCATGAGAGCAAATTAAAATGGGGAAAAAAAGAAGAGTCCTGATGATTGTTTTTTCCGTATTTCAAAATAATTCGGATCAAAGGTATTCTCTTACCTTTAGGCCTTGTCGAGGTAGGCCTGTGTATACCCTTTTCGGTGTAAGGGCGCGTACACTTGCACGGGCAGATAGCCTACACAAGGCCGCCTGCGATAGGCTTTGAAGCAATTGATGGAATGGAAGGCCGCCTCATTGATTGAGTGCGTTTACAATTGGCCGGGATTTATCTTCAGGCTTGCCAAGTTGTAGTTCAAGGATATATAAAGATCAAGACTCCAAAATATAATTTTAATATAAATAATAAACGTGGTAATATATATACACAACGGGAACAAATTATGCTTGATAAGAATAGTTAATTAGATCGGGACAATTTATAATGTAACAGAGTTAAGCGGGGAGTGTAAAATTAGCGTTAATCCGTAATGGATATTATTTAAGTTTGGGCGGGGAGTGAATTAAAAAGGCGATGCTACGGAATCCAGGTGACGAATGACGGGTGGTGTAATCATGGCAATACAAAGCAAAATTGCTTTACCTTGAAGCTGAGTGTTGTTCAGAGGAAGAAAGCTAACGGCACAGCTCTTAGAGGATACATTTTTGAGAGTTCTGACGAGGAGTACTCGTAGATGGGAGTTTGAGTACTTCTTGCAGAAGGAAGGACAAGATTTTTTTTTCCTCCAGAGAGATGTGATCTCAAACACGAGAGACTGTTCTGCGGCACGGCAGGGAGTCTTACACACGGGAAACAGGAATCTTGAAGTGAGCTGCGAGAAGAGGGTGAACAGCACAGTTCTCTTGGATCGATCAGCTTTACTCGATCAGCTTTACTCTGAACAGGGGCCAAAGCTTCATGAAGGGCGAGCTGCTGGTGAGGTCTTAATGACGAGGTACGACTCGAACAGAGTTTGCGAGGCTTCACGGGAAACATACACACGGTCTGAACGGAGTGACTAGCAGGCTCTCAATCTCCTCGACGAATGGCTGACGCAGGGTTAAATAGCCCGATGGCTGGTCCGTTAGATAGCCATGGCCTAGCCGTCCCAAGAGAATTCAAGATGCCAGTCTGTTCAAACCTATTTCGACATAAGGGATCAGATCGAACGGCGAAGTTTGCCTCAAGATGTAGGGTTGAGTTTGTACGGGCGCGTTCGGGAAGGGTGAGGTAATATCTGCGAGGCATAGAGGCGAGGATTCGGTGTTATCTCGGGGGAGGGAGAGCGATGTGTGTTTCACTTAAGTAAATACAGCCGGGTCGACGGCTCAGCACGAGACAACTTCCTTCTCGTTGATTTTAGAAGGAGCACATGGTCTGGGGCTCGAAGGGGCTGAAAAACGGTATTTCGAGTGGTTTCCTCTCACTCTGATCCTTCGAGGGGCATCCTCTCACAGGCCTATAAAATAATCATCGATGTAAACAAAGATAGACCAAGAGTAAATTATTAAGAGATATGTACTGGAAAACTTTTAATTTTTTAGATCAAAAGCCCGTTGCCAGAGGCAGGATAGGCCGGGGCCAGAGAACGAAGGTTTGCCTACCAATTACCGAGGAGTGACGAAGCGGTTCCTCTTGTAATAAAATAAACCAGGAATATATTTGAACATGGATAAATAATTATTTATTTTTGTTATTACTACTGTTGCGTGCTGTCAAATTCTAGCGAAATGTTAAATTACTATTTTTGTTAGATTATTATTAGTAACAAGTTTATATTAGAAATTATGGATCAATTAAATTTCAAAATTTACTCCTGAAAATTATATTTACTTTCAACAGGAATTTTTAAAAAAATAATTTTTTATTTCTTGCTTCCTCTTGATCTTTCTTCGTTGGTTATAAATGCCTTCGTTAGTCACACTAATTTCTTTTCTTACGTTAATTATCTCTCCTTCATGTTTCTGGAAGAAATCGGCAAAGTCAAAGTACCACTCTACGCGTGTCATAAAAATACATCAATATTTAATTAATAATAATTATTATTGGACTTGGTGATCCATAAAATTAAGTAATTAAATTCCAAAAACTTTCGTAAAATAAAATTCACTTTCACCTTGAAATAGTTAACTAATATTTTTTGGGGAGAATTATTATTAGTACTGGTCGCTTATATAAGATAAAGTATATATGTATATTATAGTCATAATTGGATAACTATAGGTATATGGAAACGATATGTCAAGTCTAAATTGCGGCTTGGCCAAATGTTCTGACCTTTTTATCATTGTTCATTATATCCGCGCTTGAGGACAACCAATATCAAGTTGATCTAAATGGTTCTCTTATGGTTATATGGTTATAACAGAACCAGAGTATTTCGGAAAGCTCCTAGTACGTACCCCTGTTGATATTTCTAAATTTAGCCTGCTTAGACCTCTGATTTAAACGCTGCATCAACTTCACTGATTATCGAGATGAAATTTTCCGCTACTTTAGAAGCAAATTTAAGTCTATCCTTAAATTTTCCTTTTGTAATTGCAATAGATTTTCCTGAGACAAAAAATAATGTTAGTAACCGTTGAAATGATTAGATATAGTGTTAGCAAAACACTTTTTTAGTTACCTCGTCAAAGAAGAATACTGGGTTATAATGGCTTAACACAATATCGGTTAACATAAACTGGATTAAGATAATATTGGTCAACATAATCTTGGTTAACATAATCTGGTTATCATAATTGGGATTAACATAATCTAGGTATTAATAATCTGAGTAAACATAACCTGTGTTATCATAATCTAGGTTAACATAACCAAAATAAACAATTTGGGTTAGCATAATTTGAGTTAACATAACCTAAGTAAACATAATCTGAGGTAACCCAATGTGGGTAAACAAAATCCGCGCTAACATTATATCGCTCAACATAATTTGGGCTAACATAATATGAGTTAATATAATCTATATTATAATCGTTTATCTTATTGTTATATCATTCCACCAAACTTCCTAATTTATCGTAAGTGTCAGCAAGTGCCTGTTCATCAGTAATTATATCACCCCCCATCCTCCAGGAAGCGCAACACTAACAAGGGCGTATCCCACAGAAAGCGTAACACTAACATAAGTACGTATCCCACAGGAAGCGCAACACTAACAAGGGCGTATCCCGCAGAAAGCGTAAAACTAGAAGAGCCTCACCATGCACTCTGAAACTTGATTGAAACTACCTTTACAAATGCTAATGCTTTTCTTACATTTTTCCTTTCTCCAAGGCTAATTTTCGTACACTCGTCCTTGGGTAGGAAGGGAGGAGGGGGATAAGCCCCACTTCTTAGCTAGGGGGAAGTCAGATGATATCTTGAGGATGCGAGACTCACTCCAGACACCAATGCCCGCAGTTGTGTATTTCCCCTCCCAACGCCTACATGAGGATCGGTAGGAATATATCTTCGACAGATGTTTGCTTCGTCTACCTTCACCACATCTCTGCATATACACCCTTCTGCGAGATACGCCCTTGTTAATTTTGCGCTTTTTGCGGGACACGCCTTGTTAGTGTTGTGCTTCCTGTAAGATACGCCCTTGTTAATGTTGTGCTTCTTGCATACGCCCTTTTTAGTGTTGCTTTTTCAACGAGATGCGCCTTTGTTCGTGTTGTGCTTCAAAGTTTTGAGAGCGAAAATTATGCCCCCACTTTTCTTTTTATTACTATTTTTCTTTTAACTCTTTCAGGCACAAGAATATTTCAAATTAAAAAGTCTGAAAGGTACAGGAAATATTTTTTAACTAAATAAAAAAATTAACTATCTATTATTGAATATTAAGCATGTTTAATGATGATTTTTTTTTTTAAATATTTACATGGGTGTTCAAAATTTAACCCCCCATGCATTCCTGCAAATAGAATTTGAAATGGCTGGTGGGATCAAATATGTCCTACTTATTTTGAATGGTGTTCTTGAAAACAATATTTGCCCTTTCCTAAACAAAGGGGTATGTCACCTGCTGAGCATTTCCAATTTTTTCTAATTTCGCGTTTCCTTATCCTGCACTTTGCGTACCTTCTTCTTGTGGTTAGTCTGGTTGGTTGGTGCTCTCCACCCCTCTTTCTTATCAACTCTGGTACTGTTCTCTTCCTTTTCTTTACCTGAATGACTTTTGGTGAAGGGCATGCTGCTGCAGACGATAGCAAATATTTTTCTGCAACCAGACCTTCGGCTACCTGAAGGCGAAATCTTATTTTTTTATCTCCAGTCGCCATAGTGTACAGGATGTAAGCATTAGTTACAGTTGAATCGAGCAAATGGAAAAAAATATATATGCCACCATTTGTGGCTTTTGCGATCAATTGCATAAACTTGTTTCAATTTGGTCAAACTTATCCACGCAACTCATGTTTATATTATAATCTCGAATCGCCTTAGGGCATGGTACTGTTTTTTCAGTGCCATCCTTTTGCTTTCTTTGGACATCTCCGACAGCTTCAGGATCATAGTAATTTTAGAGGACATGTACTTCACGTTTGTCGATCCATTTTAATGACATAGTATTCAAGATCACCTTGTTCGATTTTCTTTTTTTAAAAATTAGGGAGATTTGGGGGTATTTTGTTGACAGTACCACAATTCTTGATCCCTTTTTCTTTTAAATCTTTCATTAGTTGATAACTGCTATAATAGTTATTTAAATAGGGCCTATGGTTTTCCCTTCTAAACCAGCAGCTAGTGTTCTTATTACATTTCTGCTAGGTTTTTCTAATTTTTTATCTTTTCTTTCCTCTATAAATAGAAAATTTAGGTAGAATAACATATAAGTATTATTGAGAATTAGCTAAACTATTAGTTAAAAATTTTAATTTGTTGGCCATAAGAAAATAAACATATGCCATCCAGCATAGTGGGACATTTTTTTACCATGAATTTGGGATCTAATTATAGATAAACCATTAACAATTAAAATATTTTGAGTATTTAACAAAAAAACCCCATAAATAAGGGTACTTTCATATAATAAATGATTTGAATTATCTTTCATTAGGAAAAAAAACCCCAGAAATTTCTTGGCAAATTGCGTGGGGGAGGTAACTAGCATGGTTTGAACAAAGAAACTAACGAAAATAGAGGCATTTTTACAATTCCAATGCAAGGTTCCGCCTATTGACTTCTATAAGCCAATCAAATGATAGGAAATAAATGGGACGAATCTTGAGCTCTTGTGCTGATAGAAATCAAGGAAAAAATAAATGGTTTGCAATGTAACCCACCGTACAAATTTGATAGAAAATAGGTGGTTTAAAATATGAACAATGCGCTTGAAAGAGTGCCATTTATTACCATTTGCCTTTCATCTTGCTTGCCTTCTTATCATCCGATTCATTTTCCCCTATATCTCTATTTATATATTCCTACTCAATCAATTGCATTTACAAAGGCCTTTTTATTACCGTTTATCCTATTTATCAAGATTTGCATTTTTTAGACGTGTAAAGAAGTTCAACCACCGTCTCCATATGGCAATGCCGTCCCAGCCTCCTGATGTTGAATATCAAGTACAAATTTACAAATATGTAAATGAGCACTAACAATCAAGGTACGAGTACAATGGATCGAATATTCCCTTCAACTAAGCCTTTGAACCGGCAAACTTCATAAATTTGTTTTTAAAAGTTAATTATTAGTTAATGGCGAAGAAAATTAAATTTAAACAAGGCGGTGGAAGGTTTATAAATTAATATAAATTTATTGTAAATAATAGGGCCCGATAAAGGGAAAAAAAGTGTCGAAGTTATTAAAAGAATTTGTTATTGTATAACGTAAGAAGGAAAATATTTCATGCGGAAATAAAAATAATAAAATGAAATAATGTGCTTAAATTATAATTAGCTTGGAGAGAAAATAGGAGGGGAAAAGTGGAAATAAACAGATGTCAAAGATTCTGAAACATATTTTTAGGGTTTTGTAAGTAGCATTTTCGTTTTTTTTCATTCTCCCCAAATTAGGCGATGCGTTTTTTGCCGTTTGCCTCAACGCAAAAATAATAGCCCTTAATTCCTGTTTGGCGTATTGCTGAAAATTTCCTTTCCTTTAGGAAAAAATCATTCGTCCCTGTTTCGCGCTTCCATCTTCTTTTGTTTCTATATCCGTACCTCGAGAAATCCTTTAGGTCTGCTTCTTTCCGACCCAATAACCTTCAATAAAGATACTTATTTTTAACCAAAGAATTTTCCTCGATATACAAAAGTCAAGATATACGACTCTCGTTCAGAGCAAGTCTCAATGTCACACTATTCAACCATGACAAAGATCCTCAAAGATGGAGATGAAGCTTGAAGCTTTTTATTGCAAACTGTCTTTATTTTAGAGTTCTCAATCATCTTTGAACTTTGGCGTTTGTAGGTTTTAAGGCATTGGCTCAAGGGAGTTTTGTTCAGCCTCACTTATTTCTTAAGGAGAGAGCCTTTTGCAAGCGGGAATAAGCGAAAGCTCTTAGAAGGCAGATTGATTAAAAAGGGGATGGGGGTAAGTTTATCGTGTGTGTACCGGGTAGAACCATGCACATATGGTTATCAGCCGCATCAAATGACTCAATTCTTAAGTAAATCATTTAATAGTCTTCACTTAATTAATTGCGGTCCTCTCCCTAATCAGATCAAGAGAAGATGGATGTATGAAGAAACTGAGTCGTTTGAGGGGGGGAAGGGTAATGAAAGGAAGATTGTAGTAATAAGAAATGAAAAAGTGGTGGTGAAGAAAAATAGGTCGAAAAGATAATAAGTATATTTGAAACATTTGAATATTTTAGATAGAAATCAGAAATTATTTACTTTCTACCCTCATACTCAAGTTAATTTAATATTGTTCCGAATATTTTCGCTCTTTTACTCAGTCGATTTATTATTATTTAAAGTTCTAATTAATCGAACTCTATTGCTTTGATCAAATTCTAAGCTATTTGCTTTGATTCATTTCCTTGCAAAAGCAAAGGGAGAGTGGAATATTTAACTTATAAAAGAAAAGGGATGATGAAATGGTAAATTGGTAAAATAAAAATAGTTCAGTGATAAATTGGCAAAAGGGAAGGGATGGTGCATTGGATGTTGGCAAAAAGGAAGGCCATATGAAATGGTAAAATGGAAAAAGGGAAGGGAATTTGCATTGGTAAATTGGCAAAAGGGAAGGGGTGGTGCATTTGTAAATTGGAAAAAGGGAAGGGAATTTGCATTGGTAAATTGGCAAATGGTAAGCGAATTTGCATTGGTAAATTGGAAAATGGGAAGGGAATTTGCATTGGTAAATTGAAAAATGGGAAGGGAATTTGCATTGGTAAATTGGCAAAAGGGAAGGGAATTTGCATTGGTAAATTGGCAAAAGGGAAGGGAATTTGCATTGGTAAATTGGCAAAGGAAAGGGAATTTGCATTGGTTAATTGTTAAAAGAGAAGCGATTTTACATTGGTAAAGTGGCAAAAAGGAAGGGAGGACGCAATAATTAATTAGAAAGAGGAAATAACGGTTCAATGATTAATTGGCAAAACGTGACGTTAGGTACAATGTTAAATTGATAAAAGGATAGGATTTTGAAAATGTAAATTAGAAAAAGGGAAGGTGAATTGCATTAATGAATTAGAAAAAAAGGAAGAAATAGTGAATGGTATCTTGGCAGAGGGAAAGGATGTGTGAAACGGTAAATTGGCAAATGGGAAGGGATCGTGAAATGATAAATTCACGAAAAGAAATTGATAGTGTAATAGTACATTGGCAAAAGGAAGGGATTGTAGAAAGTTAGAATGACAAAATGGAAGAGACATGGCAATATAATATTGGCAAAAAGGAAAGGACGGTACGATGGTAAAATAGTAGGAGAGAAAGGATTGCATTTATTTCTTCTAGACATTTAAATCCCCCCTCTGGGTGAATTACCACTATTAACATTTAACCCTTCCTATTAAATATCACCACATTGTAACAGATTCATAATATTAATATTATGTCTCGCATCCCTTAGATATTTGGGCATCATTTACCCATGTTTCTACGGTTGTTGTGGTTCCAACTTAGGAAAAAGAAATCGAAAACCAACGAGGACATCTTCGACTGAAAGGTGTTAAAAGAGATCTGTAGAGAAATAGGTGAAGATGAAGAAATGTGGAGAAGATATATAAGAGCAAATCTTCCGGCAGCTGTTGGGGTAGGGAAGGCACGTTTCTACGATTGTACCTCTAAGTGTTAAACCAAAGGTCCCTTTACAGAGAGGGAGAAGGAAAACGCACCCCCCCTCCCCTCTGTCCTGAAGGATCTCGCATTTCGCTTCCTCAGATCATAATAATTCTTCCACACACTTTTATTTGCCCTAACTTCCCTAATTTTAGAACTTTCTGGAAGAGGTAAAATAAAGTGGCGACGGAATGAAGGGATAATAGAAATAAAACCGCATGTGTAAGAATGAAAAGCAATACAAAAGAATGAAAAGGAATAGAAAAGAATAAAAAAGAATACAAAATAATGAAAAGGAACACAAAGGAATGTAATCGGCTGAAAGTGGAAAAAAATACCAGAATGAAATAAAGCCAATTAAAAGGAATGTAAAGTAATAAAGAAAATGATAATAATTAAATAAATAGGATTAAAATAAATTTAGTGAGGATGTAAAAAATAAGTTAAGTGTGAAAATAAATAAAGAGGAATGAATGGGATGAAAAATAATGAGATCGAATGGAAATAAATAAATAGAATGGAAAAAAGTTGTGAATTGAAAGGAATAATTGGAATAAAAAATAAAAGTAAGTGAATTAAATCAAACGCATTAATTTCACTGAAAAAGAATAGAAATAAAATAAATAATTGATGGAAATGAAATAAAAGGCATTAAATTAAATTTAAATAAATAGAAAATAGATAAAAAGGAATAAAAATCTGTGGAAGGCTGGTAAAGGAATAAGAATTGAAAGAAACGAAGAGAAATAAATAGCTAAGAAATTGGATGATAGGAATAAAAAAGAATAAATATTTATAAAATGAATCAAGAAGAGTGAAATGCAGCGAAAAAAACAAAAATAGAATACAAAGAATAATAAAAATGAGAGAAAAGTAATAAAAAGCATGCAAAGGAATGAAGAGGTATAAGAAAGGGATGAAATACACTGAAAAGAGTAAAAAAAATGTTATATTAAAAGAATTCAAAGAAATATAAAGAACGAAGAGGGATAACAACTAATTAAATTGAATGAAACTGAAAACAAGAGTAAAAATTAATAAATGTAATACAAAAGAATGAAAAAGAATAAAGAGAAATAAATGAGAATATAAAGAACTCTCGCAAGCCCAGTGAATACCGCTTTGGATTTCTAGTGGCGAGGCAAGTGTTTGATACTTGCGTAAACGGAAACCAAACGTTCAGTGGCGTGTCGAGCTGGCTGTCCATTGGCGGATACGCTGATACTTACCCTACCCCACCCCCGGAGGGAGAAAGTAGCTCCACAAACGTCAACACTCAGATAGCAAATCATAACACCTCTATTTTGCCCCCTCCACCGGCTTCACTGCCTAACCCACTCATTCTATCTTCTCTTTACGGAACTTTGCTGATGGAGTACTATTGTCCTCTATTGGAGCTCTCATATCCATATACTCCTAACGCAGAATCACGAAGGGTTCTTAAAACACAATACCAATCCCTATCCCCAACGAAAACAGTGATTGCCAGCGGTGTCAGTTATTTCATTATCCGGTCGGGGAATCGGGTTCACGAAGCGATGAGCGGATAGGGCAACTTTAATTACAATAAAAAATATTGTAAATGATAAAAAGAATAAAAATAAATACAAATTAACAAATATGGGTGAAAATGAGCACAGTAGGAATTTCTACAAAGAACAATGTTGGCGATTGTCTCAGATCGTTGAGACGTGGTCTGAGAGACGCATCGTTTCAAAATATTGTTTGCGCCTTCAGTGAAAGGTGAGATTTTCTTGATCTTAAACCGAATTGGTACGTAAACTGTCAAAATGAATCGCACAATTTCCTTGAAGGTGTTGGATGGTTCATTGGTTGAAACATAGAGATGTAGAATTCTATTTACCGGGATTTCGAGCCGCTAGAGGCGAAAAGAAGCTATGGCTCGACACTACTCTGTAGATGGCTAACCAATAGTTTTGGTCAATGCTTAACTCTGCATCATCTATCTCAATGCCAGGAATGGAATAGCATCGAATTTTGAAATTGGAAGTTTTTCATTCGTTCACTTGTTTTCCACCTGGTCAGGTCAAACCCAATGGCCCATTTGATTTGCTGTCCAAGTCTTGGAATGAGGTGTCGCAGTGGTAATTCATTACAGTGCAATAAGCATATGATCCTCTAAACTGGTCTGTAGTTTATTTGTAATCATGCAAATGGATCCACCCTTTCTACCTAAGAGTATGTTCACTGCGGTACCATCATAGCTGATAGCCACAATGTCGTCGGTGTTAATATTGTTAGTCTCTAGAAAGCTGATGATACCGGATGTTGTTGCAGTGGCAGAATCTGTTGTAGGAGTGAAATGAGCCATGTACTGGGATTTTGGTTTGTAGATAGAGGGGAGTAGGAAAGGAGACAAAGAAAAAAAATACCGTAGGCGAGTTTCGAACAGCTTCTCGCGTCAGAAGGATCCTTTTTTCTGGCTCTTGTTATCTTGTTTTGTTAAATCACTGAACTGACATTCCTTTGTGGCCTCAAACCAATATACTCCAACAACTAAGAAGCAATAAAGGTAGTAGCTCTGTCTGAGACTCCTGTACTGTCACAAGTTTCAGCAAGTACCTTGAGTTTCATTCCTGTTTTTTTCCTTTATGTTATGTTCTTCATTGGTTGCTAGTTCATACGATGGCGATGAATATGTAGATGAATCCTCGTTTATACAGCAGGATGAAAAAGAAGGATGCTCTTGAAAAGTTTCTTGTCTTCTATTAGTCGACGTCCCTTGACGAAGTTTTATTTCTCCTTGTTTGAGCAAAACCAATCTTCTTTCAAGAGTCTTCTCCGTTCTCTTTGTTGTTTGAAAATCTAAAGTGTATCTTGCCATTTTTCTACCACGATGCACTTGTAGTGATACTCGTCGTTCAGGTGGGCAGCTGCATTTTGTCAAATCAGGGCAGTTAAAAGCCAATATATCAAATTAGAGATTGTCTTAGTTGATTTCTGGAAGGTTTTAACATTTGTATGCAATGCATCGTTCTTCTCTTTAGCGTACACCGATTTAATGATGTTATCCATTCTATTACGACGAGATTTCAGATTTTGATTTATCAGTGCTGTTGAAACTGTCAGAATGGAAGCTTATTTCCACAAGTATTCTATTCTCTCCGTGACAGCAGCGGCGATGTCTTTGCATGTAAGTTCCTTCTTTAATGATCTCAACTGAATTTTCACATGAGTGTTTCAATACATCTTCAGACGGGGAAAAACAGCGCAAAAACAATTCTTCATGTGGAGGTATCAAGTTAGAATAATATTATTTCCCCACCTCCTAAGACATTACTTCGGGAGAGAAGGCATGCCGTTACTCCCCCCCTCCCCTTCCGACCGAACCCTTTTTGGACTCGCCTCCAGGTCTCCGCAAAATTCCCACCGAGGCATGACGCTGAAGTTGGGGCTACCTCCCAGCCGTCTCAATCTCCCCCCTCCCTCGGGTCGGGAGATTACTTTGTAGGATTGGCCGTGAACCGCTTTTATGGCTCCCGCCGCTGGTCACCTGTCTGGCCTGCTGATATATGCCTTTGACATTTTACCGCAAGGAGACGCTCGGATTGTCACGGCCGATAACGAAGATACATAAGGTCTCAATCTCTCTTCCTGTTTTACAGACAGATTTGGTTAGACGAGACTTCCCCGAAAGGAGTGCAAATCAACGATTTCTCTCCCAGAAAGTGTGAGTGACGGTCGCAAACCATGGAAAAGCTGGTCATCACACCCCGTATCTTCGGGTCAGGGAGAAGAGTCTCGTGAGGCAATGCCAGCCTTTCTCATCCACCTTCGGATCGAGGATTGTAGAAGCCGTCCTCCGAAATTCTTCCTGTGACCTCTTAAAGACAAGAGGACCGTTACCTAGCTCAAACCGAGTGTGGAGAATAACCCCACTTCCCTTTCGAAGTTCGTTTGGTGACCTCCTGAGCACAAGAGGCTTGCATCTCGCAAAATACAAGTTCAAGAAAGTAGCCCCACCTTCTTTAGGTTTGTAGCTACCGCCTGTGGGTAATCAAGGTCACCAAGACCTCTCTCGAATTTGCCCCAACTTACTCTCGAGTTTCAAAGGAAGTAAATCTCTCATTACCCTCAATCTCCCATTATAACCATTCCCAAACCACTGTTATCTAATTAGTATTTGGAGTTTAAGTCCGTCTTATTTATTTTCCCATATATATATATATATATATATATATATATATATATATATATATATATATATATATATATATATATATATATATATATGTATATATATATAAATATCCATATTTATTGGTGTGCCTTTTATTAAGTGTGTATTAAAAATATATTTTTGTCATTGTGTTTGGTATATTCCTTAGTCACGCAGCTGCCGCTATCTATTCAAATCGCACTCTTAGAACAAAAACAGTTATCGCCTTGCTTGGCCGACCTTAGAGCCTGTGTACGCATATTCCCGTACACTTGGCTATACTTCGACATAAATATATTTGTTTTCAGGCTTTGGGTCATCCCCACCTGATTTCGAAGCACTAAGTTTAATTGATAGCAGCTGCATTACCAAGAATATCTTAACAACAATATATTAGGACAATTTTCTTTTGATTAACGGGTAACAACTAATGTTTAAGCCCATTCTTGTGTGGTGTGTCCACAGTTTTTATGGTTCCTTAAAAGAGGATACTAGCTAAGCAATAATACTAACCGTCTTTTTTTTGTGTCGTGAGTCGGATTCCTCCGTTAGTTAGTTATTTTGTGTGTGTGTGAGTTTGATATATTTTTAATAGGAATTTTAATAATTTTTTCTTTAGTGGAATTTATATTTGTTTTTGGGTATAGCTTCAATAGCTGGGGCAGCTTTTTCGTGTGCAAAGGCCGGAAGTAGCATATCCGAGATGTCTTCATTCGATCGCTTTCATAAGCAAGGACAGATCCTAGGCTTATCTGGGAAAGATTTAATCGCTTACGTCCAGAAAGAGGAACGTATCGAATGTGCGGAAAGAAAAGCATAGAGAGAAGCAGAAGTCTAAGAAAGAAAAGCACAGACAGAAGAGGAAGCAAGAAAAGCACAGAGAGAAACAGAAGTCTAAGAAATAAATGCATAGAGAGAAGAAGAAGGAAGAAAAGCACCGAGAGAAGATAATGAAAAATTAAGCAGTATGAGAGAGAGAGATAAGCCGTGACTAAGTCGAGATAAACTCCGTAGGATCTCGAAATGAACAGGCTCAAGTTCCCTCCCTAAAACTCCCCGCATACAAGGATGGAGAAGATTTTGGCTCTCATTTAACGTACTTCGAGAAGATCTTCGAAGTCAACAATTGGGACTTAGAATCAGATGGTGTCGCCCGGTTACTTCCACTCTGAATTCTCGTCTTCGCGAAATATTCATTTCGCTCCCTTCCGGGGCCACCCTTGATTAGTCAACCCTAAAGGCAGAACTTCTTTCTGCCATTAACATGAATCCAGAATTTTATAGTGTTAGGTTCCGCTCCGCGCGAATACAGCTAGGCCAAACCTACAGGCAATTTTGAATCTGGCTTCGGCGTAGTTTCCAATTCTGGGTGGATTCTGCTCAAGTATCAAATGATTATGAGTCGCTAGTTGACTAGATTCTAAGGGATCAACTGATGTCGACCCTCCCTCGCGAACTAAGGGCCTTTATAGCGGAGAGAAGAGCGTCCACTTTCAAGGAATGTGTGGAAGAAGCCGACCTTCACTCTTCCAGTCACGACCTCTACCCCAAGGAAGTCAAGAAGAACCATCGCCCGTCCCCCAAACACAAGCTTAGGTTTAACCGAAGCCCATTCAAGGGCAACAAAGGCTTCGTAAAAGTGCAGGCGCCGAGCAAG
This sequence comes from Ceratothoa steindachneri, assembly GCA_963969495.1. NCBI lineage: Eukaryota > Metazoa > Arthropoda > Malacostraca > Isopoda > Cymothoidae > Ceratothoa > Ceratothoa steindachneri. The sequence goes on from OZ018327.1 coordinate 38,766,976, forward strand.
TACAGGTCTTACTCGCTGCGAGAGAAAAAGGACGTAAAGCCCCCGTTAGTCTCCTCCACGCCTAGCAACTACTCCCGTAGTCCAATTGTATGCTTTACGTGTGGCACCCCTGTGCACTTAAGTTATAATTGCACTAAAAATTCTCAACTGAGGACCTTGTCGATTCACCATGCCTACCAAATCTCTGCTGCCCTCTCACCTAATTCGCCAGCCGCATCGCCAGCGGCCCCTGCTCTCCCTCCCCCGGATCAACAGGTACATTTCCTGTTTAACAAGAGTTCAACCGGTCGGCTCCAGTTTGAAACTGGCGCAGTAAATGGTTGCCGAGTGTCAACCTTCGTTAGAGATACAGGTTCCACCTGTATAGTAGTTTCCGATCAACTAATATCCCCCGTAAGTCCCCAGCATAACAGGAGCGCGTTAGCTCATGACCTATTAGGTCGTGCTAGCAGGTTTACAGTGGTACAGTGCCATATTGAGTGCCAGTACTTCACCGGATGGGCCGACGTAGTCGCAGTTCCAATGAAATTCTGCTCCGTCCTCATCGGACATAGCTCACAGCTCTCCCAAAATCAAATTTCTGAGCCGGGCGTTACCAGGGCCCAAGCCGAGAAGGATATACCGCTTCCAGTACCCCTATCGTCCCCAGACATCGACCTTGCCATAATGTTAAATGTGCTAAGGGGCAGAAGGATTGCCGCCCATTACAACCCCTGTGGGAAAAAGAAAGGAAGAAAGAGACTGAAACAGTGCGAGGCAATCGGAAGATCGAATACACCGTGAAGGACGCATTAGTATCCCGTTCTTCTTTTGAGCCGAAGAGCCCCGCGACCAACGCGTTGTGTATGCCGAGAACGAATATCTAACTCGTTCTAAAAATGGCTCAAGAGGACCTAATGGCCGGACAGTTCGGCAATAACAAAACAGCACAGCGAGTTTTTAAATATTTCTTTTGGCCAGGAGCGGCCAAAGAAATTCTCGAAGTCTGCAAGTCTTTTAAGGTCACCTCCAAAGGGCGTGTAGCCTCCGCCCCCCTTGAAAAGACCTCGAGAGTCCCCGAGCCCTTCACCTGGGTCTTAATCGGCCTAATAGGCCCAATTCGTCTTCGTCAAGCGAGGAACACAGCTATCCCGTTGAACCCGTGTGTCTGACCCAAACGGTGCGCGTAGAAGCAGACGATAAGTATCTCCTGCCGTCTCTTTCTTCCCCCTAAGCGGAGCCTCACTCCGACTTGAACGTAAACCCCAATCTCGCCCCTATTGAGAGGGCTCAAGTCCTTGCCTTATTGGAAGGCTTTCCCGTGTCATTACTACGTCATTTGGGCCGAATTTCGCTGCCATAGCCGTGCCCCGTAATGACATGCTTAAAAAAACGGCCCACGTCCCAGTTAATTGGACCCCTTCCGAAGAAGATCGCTTCCACCAGTTAAAGGACAAGTTAATCTCTGCCCCTATCTTGAGATTACCGAATCCTAATAAAACATTAGGTGTTCGTACCAAGGCCTCTAATGATGGCCTAGGTTGTGCTCTCGTCCAATATGATGACAATGGAGTGGGATATCCTGTAGGATATGCTAGCAAGAAGCTATCCCATAGCGAAAAGGCTTATGCCACCATAGAGCTTGAAGCGTTAGCCATAGTGTGGTCTAGTCGTAAGTTTAGGATGTATGTAAAAGGCACCGACAACTGCCTAGCCGATAGCTTGAGTAAGAATCCTATAGAAGACCCCCCTCCAGCAACCTGAGTGTATAGAAAAATTCGCGTTTGATTCATTTTTGTAAATACTATTTTTCTTTTTTTTGTTACCTTGTTAATGTTGTATTTGCGTATGTATAGATTAAGTTATCTGTGGTTACACATATGTAAATCCCGTGTAGTGTTATGTTTTTTTTTCTGTTGATAAACATTAAATTTTTAGCTTTATAAGTTCCCCTCTTAATGAAATTTTTGTAGACATTTTTTTCGCTCTAAATATCCTGCGCTGTAAAGATGTCTTTGGATAGGGAGGATTGTGGGGGTATCCACTTACAATAATATTATTTCCTCACCTCCTAAGATATTACTTCTGACCTCACCCTTTGTGGACTCGACGCCAGGTCTCCGCGAAATTCCCATCGAGGCATGACGCTGAAATTGCGGCTACCTCCCGGCTGTCTCAATCTTCCCTCCTCCCCCACCTTCGGGTCGCGAGATTACTTTGTAAGATTGGCCGTGAACCACTTTTATGGCTCCCACCGCTCGTCGCCTGTCTAGCCCGCTGATCTTTGCCTTTGACACTTCACCGCAAGGAGACGCTCGGATTGTTACGGCCGATAACGAAGATTACAGAAGGTCTCAATCTCTCTCCCTGTTTTAGAGAACTTCTGGTATATATGCACCCGCTCCAGGATTACAGACAGATTTCGTTAGACGACTTCCCCGAAAGGAGTGCAAATCAACGATTTCTCTCCCAGGAAGTGTGAGTGATGGTCGCAAACCACGGAAGAGCTGGTCATCACCCCCGTATTGCTGGGTCAGGGAGAAGAGTCTCGTGAGGAAACGTCAGCCTTTCTCATTCGCCTTCGGATCAAGAATTGTAGAAGCTGTCCTTGAAGTTCTTCTGGTGACCTCTTAAGGAAAAGAGGCCCGTTAGCTCGCTCAAGCCGAGTGTGGAGAAGTCCTTCCCTCCCCTTCGAAGTTCGTTCGGTTACCTCCTGAGGACAAGAGGCCCGCATCTCGCAAAACACAAGTGAGTAATCAAGGTCAGAAAGACCTCCCCCAAGTTTGCCCCACCTTTCTCTCGAGTTTCAAAGGAATTAAATCGCTCATTAGCCTCAATCTCCCATTATAACCATTCCCTAACCACGCTTATCTTATTAGTATTAGGAGCTTAAGTCCGTCTTATTTATCTACCCATATATATATATATATATATATATATATATATATATAAATATATATATATATATATATATATATATATATATATATATCCATATTTATTGCTGTGCCTTTTATTTAGTGTGTATTAAAATCTATATTCTTTTCATTGTGTTTGTTATATTCCTCGGTCACGCATCTGCCGCTATCTATTCAAATCGCACTCTTAGAACAATAACAGTTATTGCCTTGCTTGGCCGACCTTAGAGCCTGTATGCGCATATTCCCGTACACTTGGCCATACTTCGACACTTTCCAATTTCCAAATATTGTACACTTAGCCGATATTCTAGTTGCAACGGTAGCCATCATCTAAAAATTACAGAATATAAGCGAGTGGCAAAATACATAGTTCTCTTCAACGCTGTCAAGGGGCAACTTGGATCTGAGTGTTAGTGGCAGTTGATGGATGGCTGGTAGCTTATGACCTTGAAACACTCGTGATTCGTTGATCTTTCACTACATTTTAATTAGTTGGTGCCTGTAGCCCCATCTGACTGAAAAATGAATCGACCAATTTATTGGTGTGCAGAGGAGGGACTGTCCGCAGACAAAGATTTGGTCCTAAAATATGAATATAAAATGCCTATTTTTCAATATGTAACGTTGTTACAAGGGGCAAAAAATATTAACGTAGAAGAACACGCTTTGGAAAAGGATCATATTTATGTCTTTTTAGCGACTTTTTCCTTTGTTATTAGAAATAATTTTATGTATATTGTGATGTTTTCAAAATTATAAGGAAAATATATTTTTGACTACTAAAACATGATTTTTATCGCTCTCCTGGGGGCAGAAGATGATTACTTAAAAGACTAAAATATTGCTACCCTATTACTTACTGCTAGCAAGCGAAAACGAACTTGAACATTTACATCAAAGTGATTTTAAAAACAACCCTTAAACAGAGTAGTGAAGTTGGGCGGGGGGGATAAGATATTGGTAAGTTACATCGACCAAATGTGGCAAAATAAAAGACTGACTGTTAGAACAGTATAAGGATTTTTGGAGGTTTCGCAACTCTCCCGAACCTTAGGGAGTTAAAAGGTAGGTAGGTGTGAACCCTAGAAATTTCGGTACCTAATCATGAGGACCCTAAGAGAGCCGTAAGGAGACTGAAACTCAGAGATATGACTAAATTTCCTAGTTACCAGTCACCGCGAAGTCGTTATTTGATGTGCTTCGTGTTAAGAACTTGTTCTGTTATCTGGCTTTTAGTTACGAACTTACATGAATGGATTGTTTTTAGGCACAAACTTTTACGATTAGTGCTTTTAGTTACGAAATCGAAAGATTATTGTGCTTCAAGTTACGATGTTGCATGTTTAGTGCGCATTGAAGTACTAACTTTCAGGATTAATTTAATTTTAGTTGCGAAATTGCATGGTGGGTTAGTATGTTTATAGTAAATAACTCGCAAGATAGGTTTCCTTTAGGTTACGAACTTGCACGATTAGTGAGCTTCATGGTAAGAAACTTGCACGGTTAGTGGGTTTATATTTACGAACTTGTGCGGCTAGTGTGGTTTTAGTGACAAGGTCAGGTAGATAGTGAGCTTTTAGTTACGAACTCGCTTGGTTAGAGTGATTCGAGGTAGGTACTTGTTGAATTAGTGTCCTTTAACGGACGAAGTTACTCCGTTAGTGTTCTTTTTAAGGACGCAATTTCTTGATCATTTTGTTTTTAAGTACAAACTGTGTGTTTTTAAGTACGAATTTGTTCGTTAATGTGCGTTAAATGTAAACTTGGTTGGTTAGTGTGTTTTTCAGTGAGAACATATTTTTCTTAGTTTTTAGTTACAAACATCCTTTAGTTAGTGTGTTTTCAAGTACGAACTTGAAAGCTAATGGTTTTTTTTAAGTAAGAACTTTCTCTATCAAGAAGTATTAGTTACAACTTGGTGTGATTTTAGTTACAAACATCCTTTAGTTACTGCGCTTCCAAGTACGAGCATAAAAGTTTTTAAAGTACGAACTTGAAAGCGAGTGTGTTTTGGAAGTAAGAACTCCTTTCATTAGCTGGTTTTTAGTTACGAACTTGGCAATAAAGAAGTAATATTCTTGTCCCTAGAGAATTCTGATTTAAATTTTCTTAATGGCCTTTATTACGAGCATTTAGAACTATTTCTCTTCTTTATATTCAATTATATTTTCTTCTGTATGTCATTTACCTCATCAGTGTGATCAATGTTATATTGAATCTAGAAAAATTACATTTTTTGTTTCTAAAAATCGCCAAATTATCGGTACATTCACAACCATTTTTTTCCAAATGAACCCGAAACTATCGATCGTTTCACAACTTTTCTTTATTAATAATTGCAAAGTTATCGAGTCTTCCACAGCTTACGACCTAATCTCCCCAAGAGGCAATGTTGAACTTACAAAGTAATGAAAACTACACCATGAAATTCTACCACTCGATGGAGACCTTAACTCTCAAATTTGCCACCAAATCTTTTGGAAACAAAGGCTTTGAGCTAAGGAATATACTTGAATGGGTTTCTAAGTATCTAGTTGTCTAGCTTCTGGCCAAGTATATGTAAATAGTTTGTTGGATACGAATCCATTTAATCATGGGTTGAATTTTTTTTTTAACAAATTCTAAAATATACAGGGTGTCCCAAAAGTTGCGCACCATCCTGGTTTATAAAACAACACCTTTATTGATTTCAAAAACATCTTTATCGAAAGCTATCCGTCTTATAAACTGTCTCAGACTAAGCTCCAAACCTGACCCCACACCAGAATCGTTCACACAATCTTGATGATTTGAAGGATGCAATAACAACTAAATGCCAAAAGATCACCTCTGAAACCCTCAGGAGTGTGAAAGACAGTTAAATGAAGAAAATTGATGCGTCGTTTATTGCAGAGGGTGCTCAATTTGAGCATTTCTATCCATTATTATCAATAACGGGGGTTTTTAAATCAGTAAAGGTGTTTTTTTAAGTATTAATGTGTTAAATTTCCTAAATAGGGTGTATGTGCTGGAGGATTCTCCATTGTATAAACTTATATTCATAGAAAATATTTTGACAACAACCTTGTTGGTATGAATGAGAAGAAAGCATCCGAAAATATCAAAATGATTTTGAAAAATGAATTGCCTTATATGTTTATAAAATATTACATAAAAAATAAGTTATCGCGTAATTTATATCATTAAATTGTGTGACATACCTTTCTCCGGTGTGTCGTAAAAGTCAACTAAGTTCTGTTACGGGGCCGCTGAGCTACGCCCTCAAGGCTTTATCCTACGAGGGCCCCGTCACGTTAGGCTACTCAATCTGCGTAATTGCGTGAATCGAGCGAGTGTGATTTTCAGCAGGTTTCCTCAGTGTCAGACGAGGGAACTGAGACCCACAGAGATTTTCGGGCCGTAGTTCTTCGAACCAGTATCGGTCTAATTAGTATTTTTTTGTCACAAAATTAGCAATTAAGTGCTATTAGTTTCTCGTGCTATTACTTGGCATGTTGCTAGTTTTGTCGTGCACTTACATGGTGCGTTACCAGTTAAGTCACGATTTACTTGGAGTGTACGACTTTTTGTTGCGCTATTGATTTATCGTGTTATTATTTGTGCTATTAGGTTGCCACTCATTAACTTGGTGCATTATTACTAGACATATTACTATTTTGGGGCGCAATTAGTTTTGAGGTGTTACTACTTTTATCACAATATTAGTCTGGCGTGTTTCTAGTCTTTGTCGCGCCATTAGTTTGGGGTTTACTAGTTTTTGTCGCGCTGGTAATTAGGGTGTGTTATTAGTTTTTTCACGCTATTAGCTTGACGTTATACTACTTTTTGCGCTATTACTTTGGTGTGTTACTAGTTTTGTCGCGCTATTAATTTGGGCCTTTTACCAATTTTGTGGCACTGATAGTGTCGGCGTGTTAGTAGTTTTTCTCTTGCTATTAGTTTTGACGTGTTAATAGTATTTGTTTGCTCTTAGTCTTGGAATGTTAATAGTTTTACACGCCCATAGTTTGGGTGTGTTAGCACTTTTGTCGTGCTATTAGTTTTAGCCCGTTACTAATTTTTGCCGTACCATTACTCGGCGTGCTACTAGTCTTGTCGCGCTATTACTCGGCAGGTTACTAATTTTTGTCTCGGTATTACTCGGCGGGTTACTAATTTTGTCGTGCTATTACTTTGCCTTATTAGATTTTGTCGCGCTATCATTTGGCTTTATTTTTGTATTATTTCTTATCGTGCTATTAATTTTGCCTCGCTATTACTTTGCGTGATAATAGTTTATTGTCGTGCTGCCCTTGTTTTTTTGACTGCTAATCAGTTTTGTTGCTCGCTCTATTTCATTTGGCCTATTACGGTTTCTCTCTTCTAACCGTTCCCCCCCCCCACCTCACAAGTTATAATGGCGGAATCTAAGAAGCTAACTCTGAAGCGGAAAGGTATCCGCATTAGTTGTACAGTGCTTCCTTATTAGAACTCACTTCTTCGTCAAACCCTTCCCCTACAAAGATTCGAGGTGCTTCCTTATTAGAACTCACTTCTTCGTCAAACCCTTCCCCTAAAAAGATTCGAGGTGCTTCCTTATTAGAACTCACTTCTTCGTCAAACCCTTCCCCTAAAAAGATTCAAGGTGCTTCCTTATTAGAACTCACTTCTTCGTCAAACCCTTCCCCTAAAAAGATTCGAGGTGCTTCCTTATTAGAACTCACTTCTTCGTCAAACCCTTCCCCTACAAAGATTCAAGGTGCTTCCTTATTAGAACTCACTTCTTCGTCAAACCCTTTCCCTACAAAGATTCGAGGTGCTTCCTTATTAGAACTCACTTCTTCGTCAAACCCTTTCCCTAAAAAGATTCGAGGTGCTTCCTTATTAGAACTCACTTCTTCGTCAAACCCTTCCCCTAAAAAGATTCTAGGTGCTTCCTTATTAGAACTCACTTCTTCGTCAAACCCTTTCCCTACAAAGATTCGAGGTGCTTCCTTATTAGAACTCACTTCTTCCTTAAACTCTTTCCCTACAAAGATTCGAGGTGCTTCCTTATTAAAACTTATTTCTTCGTCAAACCCTTCCCCTACAAAGATTCGAGGTTTATCGAAGATCTTGCAAAAAGAAGTTCAGGAATTTCTCTTGTCATAAGAGGAAGACTATTTTAAGAACGTGGAGAAATGTAACACCAAAGAAAAATTGTTAGTGGAAACGATTTCTGCCGGCCTACTTAAGTTCCAAAAGTTAAACCTTTTAGAAAAGGCTAAATCTGAATCCGAAGCTAGCGAGCATAGCTTCTAGCGTTTGTTGGACCGTATGTCCACCGACGAAAAGCAGAATATGGAAGCCAAACTCCTGACCATCTCTCTACTTACCTTTGAAGGAGATCCCTTAAATTGCAATAACTTTTGGGGTGATTAACGTTAGTCCGTTTACAAGGCGATTTAATTTCCTCTGCGTAGAAATTTGCCTATTTAAATGGCCAGCTGCGGGGTAAAGATAGAGCTCTCCTCGCTGGGTTTCCTACCACACATTTATTTTATAATGAAGCCGCTGAACTGCTCCAAACGACATATGGGATGCCGCATCCCATATTAAGAGCTCATATCTACTCATGTTTGGATATGAGTAGTGTCTAACTTACTGCTAAAGATCTTTGATCGTTTACGAGTCAATATGAGTGGCACCTCCGGGCTTTAAAAGCAATGGACGTCAGGATCGAGGAAGAAGCTTTCATTATTACAGAGGTTTTGCTTCATAAACTGCTACAAGGTCCGCAACTATATGAACCGCGCAGCATTCGAGGACTGCTTGAATTTATAAACCTTTGGCGCTGCCATTGAGGCAGGAGTTATATTCTTGGATGATATCCAGTCTGAAAATAATTCCACGGGGAATAGAATACCAGTCAGGAGAGACTTTGATATTAAGGGTTAAAATGCTAAGGGAACGTGATATGTACTCAATGCTCCATTTTTCATGGGAAGATCAAAATTCTCTTGTGCCTTTTGCTGGAGATCTCACTCTTAATACAGTTGTTTGGAGCATAAAAGGTCTGTGAAGAAACGGGATTCCATCTGTCAGCAGAAACCATACGTCATTTGTTTTGGAAAACACGTGTCAAGAAAATGCGATTCCGGCCGCAACTGCAAAAAGTTGAATCACCCGCATAACACATTAGTCTATTTTGGTAAGAGACAGACAAGAGGGCAATAGAACAATGGAAAGGGTAGGTCTACGTCAAGGTATCATACTCTTGGGTTAGCTGGTAGTCTGCCGTTGTTCTTAGTAGGCCCCCTTCTTCCAGGCCACTATTGAACATCCGGTCAATGTCGCTGCGATTGCGTGCAGACACTTTGAGGTAGTAGCTATTCCTATAGCAATGTTAGCCATTCATGTATCGAATGAAGTAGTAGTTAGACAAGCGTTTTTTGAGTCTGGAAGTCAACATTTCATTATAGCAACCTCCGAGACCACGAAACCTGGGTTAAAGGTGTTGGGTAAAGAAAAGGTAACGATAGGAGGCTTCTGAAACCGTCAGGAAGGGAGGACCATGACACTGGTAATGGCTATTGATGCTGTGGCAACAGATATCCTTCCCTTAGATATATATATCTCCGGTCTGCTTAATACTGTACGTTAACTAAAGCGTGGGGTCATTAGACTAGCTGACAGTGCTATAAACAACAATAATAACGCAGATTTAATTATTCGAAGTGATTACCTTTACGATTTTATAAAATCGTCGTAATTCTGGCAATATTTTCACATATTTGAGTCACCCTTTGTTAGTATGATTACTCGGCGTTTGACATTTGGGGTGACATCGAGCTTCGAGCATCGAGCATCAAGCAACCCCACACTCAATGTTCTATCGGGCTGTTTTCTTATGCGACTCGTGAGTCTTTGGATAAGTAGATTGTCTTTGACTTTTGAGAACAAAAACCTTTTTTCCTTGCTCTGGGCTAAGCTTTTTTGTTTAGGTGGTGCCACTAGGTTTTTACGTGTAACCTATTGTTTTTTTAAATGTAGCACTATTCGCTTTTTATGTTTAGCGCTATTAGCTTTGTTTCGTTTAGCACCATTTGCTTTTTTACGTTTGAAGCTATTGGATTTTTTACGGGGAGGAATATAGGCTTTTTTGTGTGTAGCACTATTGGTTTTCTGTCAGGCGATTCACTTTTTTATGTGTAGCGCTTTTGGCTTTTTACGTGTAGCGTTATTAGCTTTGTTACGTTTAGTACCATTGGCCTTTTTATGTGTTGAACTATTGGCTTTATTGATTGTAGCACTAAAGGCATTTTATTACGTGTAGCAGCACCATTGGCATTTTTTTGGTGTCAGGCGATTAACTTTTTTTACATGTAGCGTTAGTGGATTTATACGTTTAGCGCTTTTGGCTTTTTATGCGTAGCTCTATTGGCTGTTTATATGAATTGCTATTGGTATTTTTATGTGGCGAGCGATTAGCTTTTTAGATATCGTGGCTATGGCCTTCTTACTATGTCTCGCCACTGGTCCCTTTGTTATGTCGCGGCACTGGCTCCTTTATTATATCGCGCCCAGAGGTGAGCAGTATTTAAATACATTTACGTATTTAAAATTGTATTTGTAAATGCATTTTAAATCATGTATTTAAATACTTTTGAAAGTATTTAAGTAAAATGTATTTAAATACTTTTTGCAAATATTTTACTGATAATAGGTTTATATATGTAGCTGTTAAGAACGTGTAATGCATGTTTTAGCTTGTGGCAACTTGTATAACACAAATGGTTGACTGCGTGAGTCGGTGAGGGAAGATTGTTTGCAGCATCAATTCAAATTCAGTTAACAGATGGTTACAGTTGTGTTCAGTTGTATTGTGAGAGCGCTCAGCGTTATTTCAACTGCTGCATGGCAACTTCAGCTTTTTCGAAAAAGTGTGAAATAAAGAGATTAGATAATAATAAAGACGAGGAAGATAAATAATCATGTAATTGTAGTCATCCTTTACTAGATCGTATATTCTTTAGATGAAATCTTCCGACGGAAAAGAAGTGAAGTATGTATGTACATCATGCAATGGCGAAATCTCTGCGGCAAGCAATGCTACTTCCAATCTACGAATTCATTTGAAGGTAAGAATTTATTAAAGCTAATTATATGATACTTAATTGAATTGACAAGTTTCATAATTTCTTATTTTTAAAAAATGGCAAAATTGATAGTAGCTAACGATAATGTTAAGTAACGTAGGTTTACTATGCACGAATCTACCTGCTTCCTTTTGCAACACCTTTATTTATAGTATATGCTGATTATATTTAACGTGAATTATGGCAACGTGAAACAAATGTCGTTCACTTATATGATCATGTGTATTGAGCAAAAGAGAAAGCATCCTGCTTTGGTGCAAAAAGCGGATAACTACGCGACAGCTCAAAGAAAAGATTAAAAAAGAAAATGTTCAGTATTAGACGATGGTCCTTCATGCAGCTGTGTTAAAGTAAAGACATTACCGAAGTGTTTTGCATTGAAAACTAAGTTTTCAAACAACCTGGTGTTGATAAGCTGATTGCAGATTTTATCATACAAGGTGTACATCCCCTATCAACCATGGAGCAATCAGCTTTTTTGAGATTAATTAAAGGTGAGTTCTGAGTTACAAATGTTGTTTACAATTATAGTATTAGTAGTACAGGTTAAGCTCTTATAACGAGCGAATACTAAAGCGTTCGGATCATTGGTAACTACGTAGTCTATATAACGAAGTTAAATAAAGGAAGACATATACAAACAACAGAGGTTAATATATTGCAATAATTTCATGAGAATCCACATACATATATTCTTAAAGCGAGCTATCATTTACTTGAGGATATTATTGAATAAAAAATTTTCAAGAATATTTATTACAATTATTGATCGATTATATGTAGTTATTAGATTAATTCCTATAACGATTTATTTCGCTATACAGCTTATGCTAGCAATACCTGTATATCATTATGTCAAAACTAGCATGCCTGCCCGTCAAAAATGTAGGAAATAAAGCTTGATAATGTCTATATTCCTAACAATATGAATTACTAATAATATATTTATGAATTAATGTACCATCCCTATATAGCTATAGGATATTCATATAGCCACATTTGATATATAAAATTTCATATGCATACCATATATTCTCATTTCACAGTGAAAATCAATTTCCCTCACAATAATTACACATTCCACTACCGTAAGTCTAAATTCTTCAGTTGACGTCATTTCAAGGGGGACGATAGGCCAAAATCTTATAGAAGAAGAGAAAGTGACAAGAACTCTACTGAAAAATAAGCTAGACAGCACATCTTACTTATGTCTTACTGCAGATATTTGTTCAACTCATGACCGTAGTCCTTTGAGCGTTAAAGTTCATTGGGTGTGTTAAGATTTTTCTTTGTATAAAATATGAAATTGAAAATGTCTTTACAGTTAGGGAGTTATCAGCTCTTGGCTGAAAGCAGACTTATTTGTTGGTGGAATTTATATCGATTATATTAATATGTAAATTTATGGAAACATTTATGAGAAAAACATTTGACTGTTATTTCATTTTTTTCAGTTTGAGGAAGCTGCTCTTGTCCTTCAGAGTAGAGTATTGACATGCTGTCGCTTCAAAGGAGAACATAACTACATCAAGATTGCTGAACATATGGAGAATATCATCAACGAATACAATATCCCTCTGCATAAAATCACTGATAACGGCTCTAATTTTGTTAAAGCGTCAGGAATTTGCAGTCACTGCTGCAAATGTGTCAACAGATTTAAAAGATGGAATCTAAGTAGGTGAAGAAGATCAGAGGGAGGACGAGCTGGAGGGATAGTTTCTTAGTGCGAAGTGCCGTAGATCAGGAAGAGGACCTTTTGTCTCACCCATGCAGCTTTAGCCTACCAAAGCATGTGCGCTGTGCTTCACACACACTTAGTCTCGTCGCTCAGCATTATTGAATAAAAGCGGTAGTCCAAAATCAGCAGAGATTATCATCTTGCATTACAAGGTGAAACTCTCTGTTTTCTCTATTGTCAAATTACATCAACTCATACCGTCCCTTGAACTTCCAATGTTCAGAAGTCACGAAATTGAATTTCTTGGGGAGTATGTCTCAGTTTTGGCTCCTATTGCAGTGGCAATTGATCGCCTACAGGGAGAACAAAACTGTTTTATGGAGAATTGTTCCCTACCTTGCTCACTCTGGATAAAAAGCTGAAGAGCCTTCAGTCACGTTCTCTGAAATTTTGCCAACCTCTTCTAAATGTAGTCACTAAGGGCTTTGGAAAGCGCTACCATTCTTATTTGACCCGGCATATTAAGCCAGCGTTACAAATGACATTATTGCATGAACAAGCCACCCATTCTTCAGACTCCGCTGGTTAGATATCAGTATTTCATGGGACAGTTTAAGCCACCAAGAATCTGTTAAAAATATTATGATTCAAGTGATTAAGACTTCAGCAGAGGGACCCGAAGCTGAATCATCCAGTCGTGTATCGGACAGTGACGATTATTTTGGATTTACAAAACCCACTCAAACACGATCAACCGCAGATTTAGAATTGTTCAGTTACCTTCAAGATTCAAATAAAACACTTCAAAGTTTAGATAGATATCCAAACATAAAAAAAATGATTTATTGAATACAACACCACCCTTCCGTCGTCAGCTCCTGTGGAACGGCTCTTCTCTTTAGGAGGATTGATCTTATCTCCAGAACAGAGTCCTTTATCTGACGAAACATTTCAGCAACTGATATTACTTAAATGTAAGGCTGATATAAATAGCTAACTGAAAGTTCATTCTATTGAACTTTCTATTTTTTTGTAGTACCTAAGTCCAATTGTCATCAAATTTTACATTAGTAATTAAAATATACAATTTCATTTCAATGGATATTTTTTTGTTGTGATACCAATGGTCCTTATCGATTGTCATTCTATATCATGTATTTAAAATGTATCTAAATACGTTTAATGTATTTAGTATTTAGTATCTAAATACATTTTTGTCATCTATTTAATATTTAGTATTTAAATACTTTAAATGTATTTAGTGCGCACCTCTGGTCGCGCCACTGGACTATTTGTACTATCTCGCCACTGGTCTCTTTATAATGTCACGTCATTAGCCTCTACTAGGTCACGCCACTGGTCGTAGGTTAATATCGCGCTGCTAGTTTCTGATTCATGCCGCTAATTACCTCTTCCGCACCCTAGTTGAGTGTGGCGGATTTTAAGAATAATTCTTCATTACTAAACATTTCTTCCTCACTCTTTTTAATGTTTGCTTCGGGCGGGGGGAAGCAGGCATCCCTTAGTAGCAGGGTTGGCATTACCCCCCCCCCCCAATAAAAACACTTAAAAAAACGCAGTTGAAGTGGATTTTTGGAAAAAATATTTTACATATAAAAATTTATTTTTACATCCTATTGGTAAATAAGGTCTAGATATGTAAATAAAGTAAAAAAAAAATCCATAAAAATCTCCCTAAGAAATTTGTAAACGGCATCAAACGGGTTTTCTTTTAATCTTGATCGAAAGTTCTTCGTCTCATTTGCTCGTGTTCTACTTTTTGCTTTGATATAAAGGATAATGATAGAATACATTAAATTTTAATCCGGCTAAACTTTTTGATTCTTATTTTAAATAGACAAACACTTTTCCTACATAATTATATAAAGGAAAAAAATAAACAGAAACTTACTTCAGGTAATACAAAAAGAACCATTCTTAATTTTTACTATCAAACACCACCATTTACCATTCTGTGTCTTGCTCTCCATTTAAGTGTTTGTAGATTTTCACTATAGTTTCTCCTCTTTTTCGCTCGTCAATCTGTTTCTTATCCTATTCCATATAAGTCCAAATGAGGAAAATAACCTCTCATTTGCAGCTGAACTAGGTGGACATGAATGTATGGACCCTAAAAATGAACAAAATCCATCCGGTAATTTCTCCCAACTTGTTTTTTTTCTTCTGCTTCATATTCATTATATGCCACCACTTCTTTGAAGAAAGGCTGGATTTAACTGATTCAGAAAACATTTTGGGTAGGAAAATTTGACTTTCCTTGAGCTGAAATCCATACAATCCAACATCGTAATCATGATGGATTTCATTAATCCCGTTCTCAGCTTGTTCTTCAGCTTCCATTTCTAGAATTTCTCCTGGAATTTTAAATATAGCAAATTAAAACTGTGGCATTCGGGCATTGGCAACATTCTACTTTCATTTTCAGAATGTAAAAATTGCTTTTAGCATCTAATTCTTCTGCAATACTAAATTAGCAGAATTACAACTTCTTACCTAAGTAACGAGGATCAATCATGTTACAAAATAATGAACAGGTTTCATGGTTTTCGTGAACCTATCCTCGATGCTTTGATGATCCTGCTGCAAATCAAGATTATTCATTAAAGCTATCCAGATGTGGACAGCATCTTTGATCCTTATCCCGTCAGCTTGGAGCTGGGTTAAAAACAAAAGTAACAGAAATTATGTACTACTTATTACGTACTGGTACTGTATTGATTTTATTGATATTTAATTATATTATGATTATTGACTGACTGACAGTGCTATTAGTATTTTCATTATTACTAATATTAATATTATACCTTGTCTAGAGCAGTTACGTACTGGTACTGTATTGATTTTATTGATATTTAATTATATTATGATTATTGACTGACTGACAGTGCTATTAGTATTTTCATTATTACTAATATTAATATTATACCTTGTCTAGAGCAGTTCTAAAGGGTTTTAGTTGGGGCAAAAGATGTTGAGCTTCCCGATATATGCCAACATTGTAGATAATTTGCCCAATGTTTGCAGGGAAGCTCTGATCTTGTTGCCCCCTTATTTTACGGCATATGTTGTAGTTTGCAACATAGGACTCAACGCAGTCAACCTTTGAATTCCAACTGGTTTCATTTGGTAGCTGTGGCATTGTCCCTCCCTTCTCTTTCAACATCCCTGTTGTAAACATAGGTTAATATTACATGTTATTTGAATTTGTTAGGCTACAACTTAACAGAGTCGGGAAAACGAAACCCTTTATTTTAATTTTCAGGTAACTCATAATAAAAAAAGGAAATAAAATTACTTACATGTGGCTGGTTGTGATTCCTCAAAAAATTGTTCACTTCTACTATATGTTTCAGAACTGATTTAAGGGTGCCCTCTTTCTCCAGCAAGTTCATATGATGTGATATTATTAGCTTTGGGTATTTGTTTTCTAGGAGTTCCTTCCTTCATTTTTACCATTTGTTTTCATTGTCGGTAGATAGCAAAAACCTACAAAAGAAAATGAGATTTTATGAGTCTATTTCAAATAAAGTTATATAATATTTCAGCATACTAGCGAGAAGGAAATAATGTCTAGTTTACGTACTGTAAGTTCTATGATTTGAATTAATTATAAAGTTCTCTAAACCTTAGTTTATCTTATCTGTTTGGCAACATACAATTAATAATATAACTTAGTAAATGATAAAGAAGGTGAAGGGCCACTTACTTCTTTACCGAAATGATCAGAGACTTCAGTAATAGCTTTTTGTGTAAAATGATGTCTTCTCAGGATATGCAGACTTTGAACTGAAAAAAAGCCAAATTTGTGTGAAGTTTGGCGTAAACAACACGAACAGTCAAAATGGGAGATTTTTTTCAGAGGATTCCACCATTACAGTGACAAAATGCCGTTTATTGTCTTTTTTCAATTAAAATAAGTAAAGGAGATAATTTGGCTCGGAAATATGTAATTATATTTAATATATGAAAACATTTTCAAACATATTGCCGGCCAAACAAAGAAAAGGTATATTCCTCTATATACATATGTAGTTACCTAAAAATATTCTAGGTGTATACAAAATGGAGCCAAGGAGAAGCAACAAGGGTCCTAAAAAAAGGCCAAGGATAAACAGACTATTTACGTGAAATATAGACTATCTCGCGTAACTCGTGATGTGTATTGAGTCTATTTTAAGGCATCTTAGTTTTGTCTGACGATATAGCCTACAGTATTTTATTCGTTAATTTTGTTTCAATCATTGATTCATTAATTAATACTTGTAATGAAAATCAATCGTCACTCTAATTTATTTTTTAATATGACTTAACTATTAACTTGCAAACGCTTACCTCCCGACTGTTTAACGTACGTAAATTATGATTATACTAGTGTGTGTTGGGAGACGAGGGTGGGATTCTTTTCTTATCTATCTCTGTGGAGATACAGTCTGTATTTAGCTCTTATTTTATCACGAAGTCCTTGAGCCTACTTCTGACCAGGTAGGTGTCTTGATTTATCGTCTGGTTACGGGGAATCAAGTGATTCTCAGGGATTTTCGCGTCACTGGCGTTGTATAAGAATACGGGGAGGAAAGGTGCGTGTAAGAGCAAGATCGGGATAAGTCTATTCGATCTTGTAAGTAAAATGTAGGGAGAAATTTTGATTGGGCTTATAAGAAAAATTAACAAGGGAATGATAGAGGATGAAAGTGGGAGTATATTGTAGGAAGGGATATGTGTGTGAAGTATTTGAACTGAAGAAGCTAGCTGAGAAAACAAGGGATTAGAGGTGTAGGATGCATCGAGAGTGTATGTATCTGGGGAAAGCAGAATTGTATCGATGTCATTACTCAAGTGGAAACCCACCGAGTAAACAAAGACATTATCTTCAGAGAGTAACTTGGACATCTTATCTTAGCTTCGATGAGGAGTTTATATTTATCTTGCGGGAATGCAACGATTCCTTTCACCCTAACTTTAGTCCAAGATTATAAGCAATAAAACAGCCATAAATGCACTCATGGCATTAATCAAGTTGAGCTCTGTCATGTGAAGTCACATTAGGTCATGTGACGTAACAGATGTGATCCATCCTTAAAAGTTGAGTAATTGGAATATCCGACCTTGGAAGAAGGGTTTATATTATTTATCGGGGATTGTAACCCCCTTTTCGCCCTAGGTCAAGCGTATGAGTAATAAAATAACAACAATAGCAGTGGTGACGTCATCATTTACGTTTTAAGGTTCTCTTCCACTAGCTGAGCTACTAACGTTTTTTTAACTACATTTTTATAGTAAGGTGGTTACAATGAGAGAATAATGATTGGTAAGTTAATTACCGAAAAATCTATATTAAAACTAAAAAATAAGAAAACACTAAAATATAATTTAAAATATTTAGAAAATACAAAGTTAAAATCACCCATAAAATCAGGTTTCGGTATAGGTTAGGTTTGGTTTCTTTTTAGGTTAGGTTTGTTTCAAGGTTTGTTTAGGGTTTTTTGGGGTAAGGTTTCTTTTTAGGTTGGATTAGGTTATGTTAGGTTACTTTTTAGGTTGGATTAGCTTTCTTTTCAGGTTGGATTAGGTTAGGTTCTTTTTAGGTAAGGTTAGGTTTCTATTTAGGTTCGATTAGGTTTCTTTTTAGTTTGGATTAGGTTAAGTTTCTATTTAGGTTAGGTAAGCTTAAGTTAGGTCAGGTTTCTATTTAGGTTCGTTTAGGTTTCTTTTTAGGTTGGACTAGGTTATGTTATGTTTCTATTTAGGTTAGGTTAGCTTGAGTTAGGTTAGGTTTCTTTTTAGGTTAAGTTAGGTTTCTTTATAGGTTAGGTTTGTTTCAAGGTTTGTTTAGGGTATTTTGGGGTAAGGTTTCTTTTTAGGTTGGATTAGGTTATGTTAGGTTACTTTTTAGGTTGGATTAGCTTTATTTTTAGGTTGGATTATGTTCGGTTTCTTTTTAGGTAAGGTTAAGTTTCTATTTAGGTTCGATTAGGTTTCTTTTTAGTTTGGATTAGGTTAGGTTTCTATTTAGGTTAGGTAAGCTTAAGTTAGGTTAGGTTTCTTTTTAGGTTAGGTCAGGTTTCTATTTAGGTTCGATTAGGTTTCTTTTTAGGTTGGATTAGGTTATGTTATGTTTCTATTTAGGTTAGGTTAGCTTGAGTTAGGTTAGGTTTCTTTTTAGGTTAAGTTAGGTTTCTTTATAGGTTAGGTTAGTTTTTTTAATGTTAGGTTACGTTTCTTTTTATTTTAGGTTAGTTAGATTTATTTTTAAAAATGATGTTAACATTTTCTTTCGCTAAATATTAAAAGTTATATTTTATTGTATTCTTATATTATAGTTTTAACATGAATTCTTTGGTAATAAGCTTCTAAATGAGTGTTCTCTCAATGTAACCAACCCTCTTACGATAAAAGTGTAGTACAAAAATGTTGGTAGATCAAAAGCGTTGGTGGATCCACCGTTTCAACCATACGAGGATTTTCTCATGAGATGTTAAGGATGTGATCCAATCTTAGAAGAGTTGCTAGATTGAACATCTGAGCTTCGAGGAGGAGTTTATATCTTTCCTAGAGAAGGGTATCGCAATCTTTAACCTTTAATTTGTTCTATTCAATCCTGAGTAGGACTTAATGGGGCTTGAAGTAGATCGAGAATGATAAGGATTTGAACAGTTTAAAGTTCGAACATCGAACTCTTCATTTCTTCTTACAAACCAGTTTAATCCTGGTATTTTAGGTTGACTAAATATACTAGGTGTTTTTTGTGTGATTTATTTTTTAATTTTTTTTTTTGCATTTGTTTTAATCTTGTCACTTTATATAATTACCCCTGGGTAAATTAATTCGTGGGATTATGCTTTAAATTATTGTTTTCTAGGCAAGGATTTTCCAGCCTTACCTTTAAGGCTGTCAGCCTTTCAGTGGGGCCTTGGTTAAAAGGATGGAAGCCTCCTCACACGGTTATTAGATTTCTTCTATCAAACCATCCACATTTTGGGGGGTGCGTTGAAGGAAAGGTTGGAAATCACATCAGCAAATGCTTTTAGAACCTATGCAAAAATGTATCTTCAAGTTCTTATAAGAAACTATGCGTACACCCTATCACTTAGTGCTTATAAGAACATATGAGGAAACCCCCATCACTTATTGATTATAAGAACCTTGTCGTAGGATACCTTGTGGTAGTGATGTACTTCTTTAATGAAGTAGGCTTTGATCTTAGAGTGCAAATTTTGTTGTTTTAAGGAAGAGCCGCTTTAACACGTAAGGATATAAGGAAACACACAGGAATTATCCCAAAATAAACATATATTTTAAATTTAACACTTAACTATAAAAAACAAACGGTAATCACATTTATATCCTCGTCCTAAGCTAACCTAAACTATCCCGGTTGGCAACTAGGCCTAATACAATCTCGTCAAAGACAAAAGTAAAAAAATAGGTTCCCGGTAAACACACCAATTGCGGATTAGTATTTTTATCGTGACCCTTTTAGATTAGCGTTAAACATTAAATTAAAGTATCTCTTCTACCAACAAATATGGCAAGGGTTCACGCACAATACTTTTACTTATATTAAATCGTGAAACGTACTAGCCTCATACTATTGCAATATGAATATAAATATTCTTGCTAACTCACATGACAGACTGGATCAGTGATTGCCGAAGGTCGTTGGAGGGCTTATCTCGCACTTCGGGGATTTGAGTGCCGAGATGTGATGGAGAGAGCGAGGTAGGGCGCTGTCAACTTCTCATTGCAACCTTGCCTCTAGTTAAGTTAAGAAGACGGAGATAGTTACGGTGCTCTTCGCCCCAAGAGTCCTCTTCTCAATAATCTTGAAGTCTCTCGGTGTCTTATTCTTCAATGCAGAGGGCCAAACTAGATTTGGGGTATTCGGGGGGATTTTTACCGTAATTAAAGAACGGAACCTCGTTGGGGCTGGATTCTTCTCCTCTCACTCTTACGGAACTTGAGATGTGAGAGTCACTCGAGTGTGAGCGGGTTTTCTTTTCTCCAGTCAGACTTCTTCTAAGTCTGTGAAGGATTCTTCGGTATGGCTACGATACAAAACTTGACGATTTATGTTAATTCGGCCTGGAGGGGGCAATCGATTTTCTTAATCTGATCCTTTATCGTTTCTCATTGAAATCGTCTTGTCTGGCTGAAGGATCGATCTTCACGAAATGATCCTTCGTCTCTCTTACCGAATTCTAATTTCTTCTCTTTCTTTCCGGAGCTTATTTATAGGTGGACCACTGCCCCATCTAAGGTGGAAAGGGTGAGACCACAGACGGGAGCGCGAATGGTGAGTTCGCATCTGGTGAGATCGAGAAGTGCAGAGGTTGGCACTGAGGTGACCAAATCGGCTTGTTAATTAGTGAGACCCTCAACCGCTACACTCCTTGGCGTGCCTTTTGACCAACACTGCTTTTTGGTGACATAACCACGGGTTTATGGATCTCGTAGGTAATAGGATCGTTAGAGCATCGTTTAAGGGCCTTAAGTAGTTGCCTTAACACAGATGGTCGCTCTAACTACCTACCGTTCCCCGAGTCTCCTCATGGGGCTCGCTTCTCCGGCTTTTTCCATAATTACGTGGGTGGGCTTTAAGGTATATGTCCGCCTGGCCCTCCGGGATGCTTCATGTAGCCATTTCTCTACAAACCTATATAGAAACCCCATCACTTATTGCTTATAAGAACCTATACAGAAACTCCATCACTCATTGCATATAAAAACCTTTACAGAAAACCCCATCACTTTATTGCTTATAAGAACCTATACAGAAACCCTATCACTTATTGTTTATAAGAACCTATGCAGAAACCCCATCACTTATTGCTTATGAAAATATATGCGAAGATGCCATCGCACCTAGTGCTAATAAGATCGATCCTATGCAGGAACCCCAACACTAAGTGCTTAGATGTAAGAATCTAACTGGAATCGATCGCCTATAGGTTATAAGAAAATATGCAGAAAACCCATCACCAGGCGTTTATAAGTACCTATTGTGAAACCCATCAGCTAGTGCTTATAAGAACCGATGTAGGAAACTCCATCACCTAGTACTATAGAAAAGCTCCTCATCTAGTTCTTGTAAGAACCTATTTGAGAAACCCCAGCACCTAGCGCAATTAGGAAACCCATCATCTCGAGGTTATATGAATCTATGCGGAAACCTCTCACTTGGTGGCCCACAGGGGATTACCCTGAGTAGCCCATTACACTTTGGTCCCTGGAGGTCCTCCGCATTCTCCTGGCTTGAGAGCCAATTATGGAGGCCCCGTCGCTGGGTTGTCTGAAACTCTCTAATGGGGCACGAGAAAGAGGTTGGTGCGCTTTTCCTTCGCCCCCCACGCAGCATTAGTTTACCCTTTATTAATTTATTATTAGCATTATTATTGTTATCATTCTTATTATTATTCTTTAGTAGATGTATTTTTTAATATTATAATTTAGTCTTATTTTTATATTTATGATTATTTATTATTATTTTGTATTATTACTAGTATTATTATTTGTACTGCTATACCCTCAACCTTTTCTAACATCACTTTGTACCAGGAGGACTGTTCCTACCTGGACAGAGTTCAGTCTGGTAGTACTGGTGCCTTGGTGAACTGCATGCCATCCTCGCATAACCTAATACCAGGGTGTGATGATAATAGGTGATCACCCTCCCTACTTATTAGTGGACCCGCCTATCTCTACTTCTCTTTGGTACATACCCTCCTACCCCTTTAGTCCCTTCTAGCCACGGGGGTTCTGGCTTCCCGGCGCCCTTTCTTTCCCTTATGAGGCATAGTCGAGTGGCGGTGTGGTCCCTACCTGCTGCGAGGGCTCGAATCCCCCTGAATGGGGCGAGTGTTATTAGGTACGGGGTGTGTTGGGCCGTCCCCACTCCGCTCACCTTCCTCCAGAGCACGAAAAGGCGGTTACGGTGGCACCATCCTTTATGCTCAAAGTTTAAGGACAATTTCGCCTAAACGGCGGACTGGGTTAGGAAAGCCTATGAACGCTGCAACGGGACCGATTATGTATACATGATCGCATTCTGGAATTTCTAATCCTATGGACACTTTTCTATTTACCTCCCAAGTCATTGGGAGGTGATAGTTTCTACTTTCTATGTGGATGTTTTAAATTTCTAAATTATGGTGATAATACAAGATAGAACTTGTAATGCTCATAGGCATCGCCTCAAAGCGCACCCTTGCCCTTCTTAGGTGTAAGGGAGGAAGAGGCAACACGAGACACCCCTTGGACCATGGAGGGGCTTCCCTCTCAACATCACCATGCGGCAAAAGGGCTTCCCTTTAGCCATCTGTGGAGTCGCTCTCGGGCAGCTTCACATCTAATAAGGAGGTGCCCACCCTTGTGTTTTCTTAGGGGCCCCTACAAACTTCCTCTAACAGAGAGCAGGCTTACTAATCTTATAGGCCTTCGAGTGTGGTGGATTTCGCCCTACCCCGCCTGTTCTGGAGGCGTCCTGGGCTGACTTTATCTCCCTACCAACGGCAGTCCCACCTTACCTATCACAGAGGACTGCTGAGAAAGCAGGTCGGCGGGGGCTCCAGGCAGGGAAGGGTCAGCTGCCACTTCGGCGAGTAAGCAGACCAAGATAGGCACGTCCGGTCCCGAGTTGCCCTTGGATGAGCGGGTCCCAGACTACGAACAAAGTTGTAAGTGCGCTGAGCGAAGCCTCAATTACGTCGGAGCCTTATGCCACAATTTAAAAAAGGCAGGCATTCTCGGCTCCAAAGCCATCCAGGCCTACCAGCACGTTGGTTTCCTCCCCCATTCGAAACAATTTTGCGGAATCATCTCACCCCTGGCTCTGCCATAGTAGAGCTGTCGGCACAAAGAATCCACACCCAGCCTCAGGTAAAAATATGGCTCCTCTCTCCGCCAACGTGATCATTTCTCGTAAGGCGAAACAGCCGTTCGCCTCTACCGAGTAATTAGGCTCACAGGAGAAAACACCACTGAAGGTGGTCGTGAGGCCATCTTCTTGGGTTTCTAAAGCTGTCCACGAAAGGAAGACAGCACCAAATGGGCTTTAGAAGATGGTGGATCCTCCAAGGGAGGGACTCCACCTCCGAAGTCACGCCAGCCACCTAAGTTTTGGAAGCGATGGGAGGCAAAGAATTGTATAGCGAGCCCAAACTACCCTGATAATTCCTCGAAGGCGAGAGCGCATTCAAAGCCTTGTTCAGCCAATAGGGCCCGGAGTTCTGCCTCGGGGATGTATACAGCCATTCCTGTGAGAGTCTTATCTTCAAAAGGTTGCTTCAAACGCCCTCCGCATGGGCCCTCGCCTCAGAAGGGCTCCATCATCTCCTCCTAGCAAGGCATGGAGAACATATTCCTTCAACGATATTGTCACGGACTATGGCCAAACTGGAAGGAGCTGCGAAGGTTCTTTTCCTCACGTTCCCTGTTAGCTATCTCTTTGCAACAGATCATCCTTGGCGTGTGGCCCCTTTCCTCCCTCTCGGGGTATAAGGCTTAGGGACCCGACCTCCACGGGCCAGATGCCGGAGCTAGGTTCCGGTATGTTTCGAAGTACACCCACCACTCTTCCTGGTGAGCATACGTGTATTCACTGAACCGAAATACCGCTCTAGGAGATGTGTGTAAGCTAGTCAAAAGGATTCGGGAGAAGTTCTCTCAGTACCCCCCTCCCGTTATCCAAGAAAATAGAAGCGCAATCTCGTACCCGCCGCAACCGGATGGGACTCCTTTGCCACCGCTTTCTCCACTTTATCTAGCCTGGATCCTGCCCCACCAAAATTTAATGTACATCATGATGTGGCTGAAGACCGTTGATGGGACTTTACCTCCAGAGGCCGACATCTCTTCAACGACAGGTTTACATTGAGCGAGTTGCTTTACGCTCCCCCTTCGTGCCCGGACACCACCCCATGTCCGGACGATGCCCAATACGCCATACTTCGACACCTAGGTGAGTAACGCATGGTATTTTTGTTAGATTTGTTGAACAAGATCTTGACAGAGTTTATTTTCTCAGACTCCTGGTGAAGGTCTACTGTCCTTGCTTTTAGCAACCTGAGGAGAGATCACTCTACCTAGGCTAGTTTTCGTACAATCTCTCTAACTTTCGGCTTCCGTAAGTTTCACTCCAAGTCGGGTGCTCTGCTCTGACTGGAAAATGACGTTTGCAAGGCATTCTTTCGTAGCCAGCACTACCCCACGCTGTTTTTCGATATGGAGAATGCCTATAATAAAAATAGGTGATACGGTACCATGGAGACTCTCCACATGATGGGGGCGAGGGAACGCCTGTCAACCTTGACTTCTAACTTTTTGCGAGATCGTCGATTCCGCGTACGGGTGACGGAAGCCCTCTCTGACCCAATGGAACTGGAAGAGAATGTCCCGCAGGTAAGCGTCCTCAGTGCCATAATCTTTGCTCTGAGCATCCACAGTATTATCTCGGTGTTACCTGAAACTTTTCTTCCCACGCTCAACGTCGACGACCTTTCGATTTCTTTTACTGAGACACAGATTCAAACTCTGGACTTCAAATTACAATAAGCATTGAACCGCATCTCTCTCTAATCCGAAACGCGCAGGTTTCACTTTTTCTTGGCCAAAAAAATGTGGTATACTTCAGCAGCCACTCACTACTCCAGCTCGACTCGCACTTTTTCCTTAAGGGGTTTTGCCTGGAAGTGGTAGATTTGCGCCGTTTTCTTGTCGCCTCACCTGCGAGGTTCATAATCGTAGCGTTAGAGTCTCTTGTATCAGAACCATGGGTATGCGTCGTTCCATGACGTTCAGCACCTGGAGTACTGATAGAGCTACTTCCCTGCTTTTCTATCGATCCTTTGTTCAATAAAAGCTTGAGTACGGGAACTCATTAGATAGCTTGGAGTAGCTCTGGTGCCGGTAGCGCCTCTGGTTTTTCTCAGGACGACACCCTGGAGCCCACCATCTTTAACTATTTTTGGCCACACCTCTGATCCCAAGGCTTCTACAGCACCAGGAGTATTGCGTTAGGCTTTGGAAGCAAACTTCGTGTTACGCCGCACCCGTGTCAGTGTATACGGATGGCTCCAAGTCCCAGGAAGGGTTCGGTTTTCAGGCCGTATTCACTCTGGAGTCAGCGGTGCTCTACTAGGCACTGTGCCTATCTTCACAGCAGAGCTGGTTGCAATACACCTGTCAGTAGGGGAGATAACGAGTCGTGCCCTATTGAAAGACTGAATTGTGATCTTTAGCGCCTCATGAAGCGCCATGAGTGCTCTCAGGGCATTAGTATCCTCACACCCTCTGGTTCTCGATATCTGTGACGCTACGTTTGCCGCGAGCCGGGTGGATGTCGAGATTACCTTTGTTGGGTTCCTGGATTTATGGTGGGAATGAGCGTACCGTTGAAGGAGACAGAGAGTCGGCAAAATTGGACGATCAGAGCAGCGTTTAACTCTTCCTCACACAAAATACATGAGAGGAATCAGTGTAGCCTTTCGAGCTACTAGGCAAAGAAGATGGGAGTCGGCCGAGGGGAACTTAAATCTGAAGCCGCGACGGTTTCAGATCCCTTCCTTTCGTCTTCCAATTAGGCACATTTATTGGACCCACCTCCATTTGATTGAGTGCTTATCCGCACTTTATTGCGATGAATGCGTTCTCTCCCAGACTGATCTGCTCATTCTTTTTGAATGTTCCGGTATTGAGATGTGTGGGGTCGATACCAGTTGTCCCTTGTATCGGGACGGGTTCGTGTACGCAGACTTGTGAACTAGTTGACCTTTTGGAGGAAGTTGGCATCCTCCAATTTTTACTCTTTTTGTTGTAGCTCACATGTTACAGCGATAGGTAGAGGTGCTCACAATCCCGACGCCGTTCGAGATTCATTTTTTTGTTTTTTGCCCGTTTTTTCTTTCTTTTTGTGTTTTTTATCTGTTTCTTCGGTTTTATTTTGGTAATTTTAAAGGTAGCCTAATGCTAGGCTGTAATTTGGAATTCCGGTGAGTTATGGCCTTGAAGGGAGTCGCCAGATCGACGCGTTCAAAAATAGGGGGTGAATTTGGTCTGAAAAAAATAGAAGTAAGAAATATATATCACCTAGGTAGGGAAATCATACATGATAAGGGTGCCCCCCATCCATATACCGAGTATTGCAAAGGTCCTGTTACACTCGTTACAACGTTCTCAACAAAGGACACAATTATAGTTTTGATGCACTTAGACACGTTTTTATTGTTTTAACATTTAAATGTTTAAATTGTAATATTAATCAATGTGGTCGCCCTTGGCGCTCAGCATGCGGGCCAGGTGAAACTTGAATTGCGCGGCCATGTTGCGGGCGAAGTCCTTCGTCATGGTGGAGAACACCCGATTGACGGAGGCTTCCACACATCGACGTTGCTATGGCGGCCCTTGCAGGCCGTGGCCTCGAATGCGCCTAAACCCTGTAGTCCAGGAGCTTAAGGTAAAGCGACTGTGGTGGCCAAAGTTCCTTCTACCAGAAGTTCATGTTTGACCACAACACCTTTTGCATGGTCTTGGCCGTGTGGGTTGGGATAACGTCCTGTTCTTATCCCCGTTCTCCTCAATCCTTCTCACCCAAAGCAGGACTTTCGTGGCCAAGATGTCCCTGTAATCGGCGGCGAACCAAACCGGTGGCATTTACTCGCCATTCGAAGCCACGATGCAGAGCATCATTAGGGCGGCCGACTGCTTGGTTCTAGACACAGAACGGACTTCAGAGACGGCCTGGCGAAGCTTACCGAGTGGTCCTTCTGCTCGATGATGACTGGATCGACAGTGAACTTTGTCTTCAGCAGAAAAAAGGAGAATTTGATTGTCATGACCCTTCACGTCGTTGAGATTACAACAAAGCGCTCCTGACGTTGTTTACGCATACGGCGGGTGATAGATGGCTTTCACGCAATTCAATCTCTTGCTACCCTCCTCATTGATGGCCATGGATACCGTAGCATCGAGATGTTCTTCTTCTTCGCCACCAATATCATTTTAAGCTTTGAAGGACTTTCGAAGACCTTTCTCACAGCCAAACGGTTGACTACTTGAGGTCTAACTGAACGAGATCGATCTTTGAGATCTTCCACGTTCTTGAACCTCTCCGCGACTCTGTGTACGGTCATTTTACTAACGTTGAGCCGCTTGGCGAGGCGAGCAGAGCAGAGATCGCGATTCGTTTCCCTTCCATCTCAACACAGCTTCACATATGAGAAGTGACGTTTTAATGACACAAGGGAAGAAGTAAAACTTCAAGTTTGTTTGACACAACTCTTACCATCACATACCTAATCCTCTCAGACGATAAATAAAACGTGTGTAACAGAACATTTTCAAAACCCGGTAGCTGTTGGTGATGAATTCTTAACTTAATGAGAAGCATTATTTATTTGGGATAAATTAGTTGTTATTTTTTAGTTTTTAAATCATACTTTCTTTCTATTTATACCAGTCAGCATATGTCTGGTTCCGTTTTTTGGGGGGAGGGCTAAATAACTAGTGGCTTATTTACTAAATTTTGATCGTAGAAAACATGACTAATGTTCTAATTACACATAATTACATGTGTTTCCAACCCTATGTAAATACTGCTCTCGTTAGGCGCACTAATTTCTTATATTTATAAGTAAAAGAAATAGAATTAATCCCTTATATTTAGTTATATTAAACAAATTCCCTATCTTATAGATCTAATCCCCATTTTGGTTATGCGTTTAATTGTTTTTTAAGTAAAAACAAAAGACAATATTGTCATACCGTTAATGGTAACAAATAATTACAACCAGTTGATAACCGATGGTTTACACGCTTCTTTATTATATATTTTGAAACAAAGAGGAGCATTTCAAATAACTACTTCACATTTTTCCTCATTTTATATCATATCTACATATTTGATTTCATAATAACCACCGTTGCCTCTAAAAAACAATGGATTATACATCTTTTGCTGATAACATCTTTACCTCCTAAAATCAACTCTATGGTTAGGTATCAACTGCGTGATTCAAAGTTGAAGAAAGTTGATCGAATGGCGACTCCGACCGAAGTTTTAATTAGGTTAGGAATACAATACCCTGAGAGGAAAGTAGAAAATATGTGTAGAAAGAAGACAAAGGAGGTAGGAGTAGATTTCTTTCTTAGAACGGCAGGTAGATTTCTTCCAAAGAAAGTATTTTGAGGTAAATCTGCGAACCAGGAGAGAAGGTATTGTGGGTAGACAGGTAGATAGTGATTTCCTCAAAGGAAAGTATTATGAGCTAAATTCGTGACTGATTTCTAACCTAGTCTTTGCGTTACCTTCCTCGGTACAAGGACGAGCTGAATCGCTGCCGTTTTCTCCTTGTACGTGAGGCGAGTTCGTGCACACAAACTCGTGGACTTCTTAGGGAGGGGGGGGGCTCCTCCATTTTATTTTGCTCGCTTTGGTGTTAGTTAAGTACTCTTGCGTCGGAGCCCCCCTCCCTCAACTACGATGGGTGCTTCTTTCATGCTTTTGTTTTGTTTATTTGTTGTTTTAGGTTTTTTCTTATTGATTCGTTTTTTTTATAACAGCCTAGTGCATATTACTAGACTGTAAAGTAAATACGGCGACTTACCCCCTGGTATGGCTAGAATAGCGGCAATAAAAATAACTACTGCCTGTCCTATTTGATCGGTAATAAAAAAAACTATTTCGTTTTATATTATTTACAAGATGAGTAAAAGAAGACTGAAAGAGAAACTAACCTGCAGGATTCGTATTTAATCTGTTTCTTGTCCGTATCCTCTAATTAACGCGTGTTTGATTCTCTCCTGACGAAGACAAGACGATGTTCCAGGGTCCATATTTTTTACTGGGAAGACATCTGTGGTTTAAACATTCTTGACAAGATTCTACCATCACCGAACAGCTGTTAATTAAGTTTTGGGGTGAATGGGATGTCTCTCCCCAACCATTTCACCTAGAAGGGTGAAACAAAACGCCAAATAACGCCCAAACAACACAAATGCAGCAGCATGGTATCAACGTCCTAGCAAAAAAAAAGCCTACAGTCAAGTTACAAAAACCACAAGACACAATGAGAGTTCAGAGACACTTTTGTGAGACACGAAAGCTATGGGAGATACGAGTGATCTACATATACATCCATCTCGCTCCATTTTAAGCCGAAATTTAGTTCTGTATCTCTGTGATTTATAATGCAAAACACAAGTGTGCGCGAATATCTTTTTATGTACAATATATGTGCGTCCCTCACCGAGGAAAATGAGAAATCTCGAATCCTACAAGCAAATAGGCCTTTACATAACCATGACCCAGTCTTTAGGTATCCCCTCCACCTTACTTGTATCCCTCACAGCATGGTCCCATATCCGTCGCATCCGCGGTCGTCAGATGATCCCATATCAATGGCTACTCGATTAATATTTATATATACGCAAAATCCATATGTAAATAAAGTTGAATACTGATTTATATATTCCGGTCTGCGCGCTGTTTAGAAGCAGGTGTGAGCCATATTTGGTCTACTCCTTGCAACCGGTTAATAATAAAGCTCAGTCTGCAACGCGCGCGAATTTAATTTAAAATTAAAAGAGGTTTCGGTTATATGCAAGCCAGGATGTATTTGACGGGACGTGCACAGAAGGGTTAAAGTTCTTGTTTTTAAGTTGCGTTCTTTTTAAGTTGATAAAGCATCTGAATCAAGATTTTTCTTGCAAATCATTTCTAATCGGTGTTTTTTTTTACATTTTTCGGCATAATCTCCATCTAATATTCTTATATTTTCAATTGATTTTATCGGTAATTTCCAGCCCTC
Organism: Ceratothoa steindachneri; assembly: GCA_963969495.1. Taxonomy (NCBI): domain Eukaryota; kingdom Metazoa; phylum Arthropoda; class Malacostraca; order Isopoda; family Cymothoidae; genus Ceratothoa; species Ceratothoa steindachneri. The sequence continues at coordinate 38,797,496 of OZ018327.1, forward strand.
TTAATAATTTGAACGTTATACACTTATCAGAGGGATCTGGGAAGGTTCATTTGTGGTAATACAGTATAATATACAGGTCTTTTTCGCCTTTATCGACCTTTTGAGATATTCTCAAGCTTTTATGCCCCGGTGTTCTTATAGGATCAACCTTTCTAACAGGGATCTATTATAAAGCGGGAACAAAGAAGGGCTGAAGAATGGGTTCTAGTATTATTTAGGCTGGAATAACACCAGTAAAAGAACTTAGCGACAATCGGCATCTTAGAACTTACAAACTCATATGCTCAAATTTAGTCAGGTTAGGACTTGGAGGGAGGAGCAGGTGTGTGTGAAAGCTGTCACAATGATACCCACATGCTGCTTGGCATCATATGAGGCACATATGCTCGGTGCTTGTCTAATGATTTCTTCAGACTTAATGAGAGAGCAGAGGATCAAATTAACAAATAGACAGACAGACACGACAGACAGTGATGAGCAAACTAAGTGGTAGACAACAAAAGGAAAAGTATATATAAACAATAAAAGGCACGGGGAGGCAATAAACAAGGGAAAAAGAATGAAGGGCGAGATCATACAGATAAAAATTAATAAAAAAACCCCACCAAAACCACATCGAGATTACTAATAAGTGATTGTGCATGAGAAGTCGATGCATAGGTCCGGATGCGATCTTAAGTAGGACCGAAGCAAAACTGGTAACCATGAAATACCTGTAGTTAGTATAAAAAGGTTCAAGAGTGAAGAAGGATAAAGGATTATATATATATATATATATATATATATATATATATATATATATATATATATATATATATATATATATATATATATATATATATATATATATATATATATATATGTGCAACAAATCTCACGAGGAAAATAAAAAAGGTTCCAAGTACTTTCGAACTTTATTTCAAATTCATTATCAAAGAATCACGAAAACAGAAAATGCAATATATAAGCAAGGGAAAGAGAAGAGAGAACACCCCAAATAAACAATTGATCTAATATAAAAATAGAATGAAGATTCCAAGTACAAAGTACTTGGAATTTTCCTTTTTTTGTCCTTGTGAGGATTGTTGCATTTATTGCTTGCTCACTCGATACTTTGTGAGTTTTCCACATCTAATGGATCCCACGCGACTCTTCAACTACTCTGCTGTCTTCATCCCGTTCTATCGTCTATTTCTGGCGTTGAAGACTATTGTAAACTGTAGGGGAATCGTCACTTCCCCGTTCTCTCCCAGTGGAGACACGGGACGGTGACCGCAAAGACATCCGGGCCCGGTACCGTGGGTCAAACTCGTAACCACAGCCCCTCGCCACTCGTCTCTATGAAAAGCCGAACGGTTTTAAACTGCAAGATCTCCTCTACGAGAGTATATTCAATTTCCCCTTAAGTAAGAAATTGGAGACGCGTTTCTCTCAAGCTCGGAGGGCAGCGGAGCCGAGGTAAGACTTGGTGAGAAAAACCGTTAGATAAGAACTTCCCTGCGGCCCGTCCACAAGCCCCCCCCCCCCTCCTCCTACCCCTACCCCAGTGGGGTGACGAGGTATAATGTCGTGGTATGACATTACATTATATCAATACCATATTATATCTATGGGAGAGGACCAATAGATATAACTTAAGCACAGTGATCATGCACCCCTATTTCTAAATTATATTAACCAACAACATCCCAACATAAGGTTTTCTATGGTAACAGGAAAGGACAACAAGATCTCTTTCTTGGATGTCAACGTTTTCTGAACAGGTACCTCTTACAATACATCCATTTACAGAAAACCTACCACCTCTAGATTAGGTACACATTTCTTTAGTAGTTCTCCCAGTCAGTTTAAATTATCAAGTATTAAAGCCGAATTTTTAGAGCCTACCATATATGCTTTAACTGGATATTGTTTCATGAAGAACTGACTTATTTAAAGGATTTCTTCAAATTTAATTATTACCCCGATTTCATCTTCGACCAGTTAGTATCGAAATTTCTCTCCAAAATATACTATCCTTGACCCTTACTTACTACTGTTTCTAAACAGAAGGTTTTCATTAGACTACCCTATCTCAAGCATTTGACATCCGAGTTTAACAAACTCCTTCTCTCTACCCTCAACAACCATTTCACTCAATGCCAATTCATTTGTATAAACTCCAACCCTGTATCGTTAAATTCCTTTTTTCTCCATAAGGAGCCAATTCCTTTTGGCTTGCGATCATGTATAGTCTACAATTTTACATGTACGACCTGCCACAGTCGTTATGTAGGCCAAACTGGCTTACAACTCAAATGCAGGATCGCGAAGCACTTTGGTTTGTCTCATAGGACTGGTATTCCCATTTCTAAACCTGAAGCCTCTTCCATCAGGCAACAAACACTCTGAGTATCACCATCATCCTCTTAATTCTAATTCATTTACTATATTATCTTCAGCCTTAACTTCTCTCGATTTGAAAATCTTAGAGTCACTATATATCAATAAAATAAATCCCAACCTAAATAATTACTCCTCCTCAATTAAACTATTTACAATATAACCAACCAACACTTCAAAGATTAACGAGCCAACCGACCAACCGAATAAATTTCGGGTTTTTTGTCTTTTTTGTGTGTTTTTACAATTTAATATAATAGGTTATTTTTTGTTTACTTCAGTAACTTTTAATATGTGATAATCAAGTCAGTTTGTTATAATTTCATGTTCTATTATTTTATTAAATACCACTAGGTAATATTATTTAATTCTATATATTGTTATTAGTGTTTTTACTTTAATTTTAATAATTGTCAATTTTATTATATTAACTTGCCTTCTTCCGCTTTTCTCTAATGCATCCTTTTAACTGTTAATGTTCCTTCTCCTTCTCATTAGACGATATAGTCGCTGAAGATGGTCCTAGTGAAGGCCCGAAATGTCCAGCCAATAAATGATTAGTGTAATCACCTGGGTCTTCATATCCCTGCTACATATCAGATTCCCAAGGAACAAATCAATTACCAGTATATATATATATACATATATTTATATATATATATATATATATATATATATATATATATATATATATATATATATATATATATAAATCCAACTTCACCACAGGAAAGAGGAAGCGGAATAATTTTGCTTCGAAAATAGTTATTTCTTACTTCGAAAAAATCCGAGCTGGGGTGGGATTCGAACGGTTCGAATTATTATTAGGTTTTCTCTTTCCTGCGATGGAGTTGGATTTATTTCATCATTTTCTCGCGTTCAAGAGAGATATATGCATAAACCCCCGATTGAAACAGGCTGTAAAAGAACTCCAAGAGAACAAGGATACTGTTATTCGTAAAGCTGACAAAAATCCTCAATTTATGTTATCCTTAACCAAGAAGAATACCTCGCCAAGATAAAGGCAATACTTCACGACACCACCAAATTCAAGACTATATCACGGAACCCTACAAACGATCTAAAGACGAAACTCAACAAGCTAATCAGGAAAAATAACACAACCACTAACGTGGAAACCCTCTGCGACCTATCATAAGTCAAACTCCAAGTGTGTTTACCGTTTGGCGAAATTTCTTAATTCCATCATCGCCTCCTACACCCCAACATACTACACGCTTCCCTCCTCCTCGACTCTCCTGGATCTCTTCCAAACTTCTCAGCCAGCAGCCGTACTAGCTTCAATGGACGTTGAATCCCTTTTCACAAATGTTCCCGTGAATGAAACCATCGAATTAATAACTATGGCCATCTACCATACCAAAGATAACACGCCTCTTACCATCCACGAGGATATATTGCGTCAGCTCCTTCAGGCATGCACAAAAGAAGCTCCATTCTACGGGTCCGATGGGAAAATGTCTGTGCAAATCGATGGCGCCACGATGGAGTCACCTCTTGGTGTACTCTTTGCCAATTTCTACATGAGCTCACTTGTGAACAGGATTTTAAAAAACAATATAACACCCAAGCCTTCCATCTACGCGTGATATATCGACGATATTTTCCTGAACACAGATAACTTCGACCAAGTGAACGACCTCGTAGAAACATTTAAGAAGGAATCGTGCCTAAACTTCACCCACAAAATTGGAGATGAAGGATCACTTCCCTTCCTGGATATCCGCATAAGTGCCCAAGACTCTCAATTTGTGACAGAGGTATACGTCAAACTAAGAATTTGGGGTTCTGCTTAGACGGCTCTTCGGAGTGTCCAGAAAGGTATAAGAGATCAGTCATTAACGCCTTAGTCAACAGGGCTATCTCCCATCCATACTCCTGGGCGGCCGTTGACCTCGAACTAAAAAGGGTATCCCGAGTCCTCATCAACAATTGCTATTCACAACGATCCATCGACGAACTTATAAAAGAAAAAATGGATTTGGCCACCAGTACGAACGTTCAGTCCACCCCAAATAAAAGCAATATCGACCTTTATTACAAGGGTCACATGAACACCGGCTACCGTGAAGACGAAAAGGCTCTAAAAACCATCTTACATCGGAACGTGACACCAATCGACACGAATACAAATATTAACCTAATTATATTCTACAAAATCCCCCCAAAACGAGCAGCTGCATAATGAAGAATAGCTACCTTCTGCCTATAGGTGAGCTCCAGGAGACCAACGTCGGGTATGGATTTTCGTGCAAAGTCGGTGACTGCGAACACCGCAACTCCAAGTACATCGGCGTAACATCCACAACCCTCTCAAGGCAGTTGACACCTCACCTTCAAGACGGAGCGATAAAAAGGCACGTTCGCTCCCATGGAACTATCTTGAACACGAGGAACTAACTAAGAGCACCTCGATCATCATTAGGTTGAAAGACCAACGAAGGTTAAAAATGACCGAAGCCGTAAATATACAAACAAGGAAACCGGCAATCAACGTGCAACTCCAGCCAGAGACCGTACTCCCAACATCTCGAAGTCCCTGAGTTGAGCGCCATTAGAAGAAGCACACACCGACACTTAATTCCGTTTGTAGCGAATAGTTTTCCCGTTACCCGTCTTCCATTTATCCTTGCCCCTATTTACCTAAAACTTAGATATAAAATATCACCCTCCCTGTTATATATGGTTTTGTAACGCATAGTTTTCGCTTCTAAAAAAGATTTCATGTGCCGTTCCCCGACTTTCCTTTGCCATTACCTCCTTTATCTAAAATCTAGATATAAAATAAAATTGGTGTCATAAGTAGGATTTTTTTTTTTATTATTCAAGGGGCTATCTGGCGACTGCCGTCATAAGTAGGAAATGTGTGGTAGGTATATGAAGATAAAAAGAAGTTGAGTTTTGCCCTGGTGTAGAGCGCATCACTCAGGTTTTTTATGTTAGTTTGGTTTTTATTTTTCCTCTCATTTATTTATTTATTTTTTATATAAACACATATATATATATTTATATAAATATATATATATATATATATATATATATATATATATATATATATATATATCCACATATATTTATATATACCTTTTTTATAAATAAATAGATAAATAAATTTTGTTTCTTTCCTCCATCGTGGCATTCAAGCCTTTCAAGTTTTTTATCTGCTATATATATATTTTTCTTGTTATTTTAATTAGCAGTTTATAACTTATTCTGCCGATGTTTAGGTTGTTATTTCATTTCTCTTTATTTTGTTTGAATAGTGGACACTTCGCCTCTTTTTCTTCAGTTTGTTTGTTTTTTTTTGTTTTCTTTTGTTTTTTTACACTTAGGTGTTTGTGCTTTACTTGTTCAGGTATATGTTCCGATTTAGTTTTCTCGGGAGCAATTTCTTCCACTCGGGAATAGGGCGTGTCTGGTGGCGCGTCTCCTAACTGCTCTCGGAATGTCTGAGTTGAGGTTCATGTTTTGGGGAGTATTTCATTTTCGATCTTGTCCCGGGTCTTTCTCCCTAGCCTTCAGGGTTCCATTTCAGTGGGTTCAGACCTGCTCATGCGTGCAGTTCTGTTTGCTGCATATGGTCCATCCTTCGTGCTCCAGCTATAAGCCGGGATGCTTTGTTCTGCACTCTCTGCATTTGTCTGAGAGAGGTGGAACTCACAGCCTGCATGACCACTGCCGAGTACACTAAGGTTGAGCGTACCAGAGCAGTTTATAGCTTTTTAAGATTTTTGGAGCTGAGGCTTTTAAATCCATACAGTTTTCCGAGCTGTATTTTGGCTAGGGAGATTCTGCTGCTAATGAGCACTTTGTATCCTTTGGATGTAAAGTGCAGACCTACGACTTTGCCTTCATTTCCGTATGGGTATAGTTCGCCGTTCACTAAGACATCCACACGTTTTCGGCGGTTAATTGGAAGGCCTTTTGTACATCTCGCATCACCACTTCTACATATTTTCTTTTAGCTTTACAGCGGGCCAGCTTTTCGTGATAAAGGCAAGGGCTGTGTCAGTCCCCCTTCTTATGAGAAACCCGTGTTGCTAAGGGCTGTGGGCTTCCAGCTCGGTCAGTTGGTCTTGTAACCTGTTTGGCTAGAAGCTTCTCGTAGACTTTGCCTATAATCTCCAGGAGGGATATTGGCCTATAGTTCACCAGCTTATCAGGCTTCCTCCCTTTAGGCATAAAGATGATTTTAGCCAACTTTAAACCGTCGGGGAAGTAGCCCGTATTCAGGGAAGCATTGCAGATGTTCGTGATTCCCTGAATGAACTGCCGGGGGGCATGCACCAAGTTATTTTTAGTGATGCCCGTCCAGCCTGGTGCCTTTTGTTTAAGTGTTTTTATGACTGCCATGACCTCTTTAGGTGTAGTTGGGCGGCCATGGTCTGCCAAAATCCTCCCTTCATCGACATAGGCATGTGAGCGTGTGCGATGCACAATCTGATTAAGATCTTCAATCAGTTGGCCCTCGAATTCCTGGTCGAATTCCGCATTTTGTTCTGATGTTATCTTGAAGACATCCTTCTAGAAGATGGGGAATCTTTCTTTCAATACCGTTGGGTCTTCCAAGTAATCATCGCCCTCCTTAATGAGGGTCTTTTCTCTACTTGTAAGACCTTTCAACTTGTTCACAAGTCACCAGAACACATCGGGTCGCACCTCACTGTCAACTTCTTCAATCAGGCTGTCCCAGATTTCAGCCTGTTGCTAGTTAATAGCCTGCTTAAGTTCTTTACTCAGGTGTCGTAGCAGCGTAGTTCTTTCCCGATTTGTACCTTCTCTCCTGGTTTCCTCGTACACCTCCCTGTGCACTTTAGCGATCTCTCTCATTTCTTCGGTCCATCTGGGTTGGGGGAGAGTTTTGTACCTCTTCATCGGTACACTCTCGCGATCTGCTTCGATGATGTGAGCAGTTATCGTCTCCAGGTCCTCATCAATCGTCTCTAGCCTTGCTCCGTTTAGGTCCGCTGGTTCGAATCTAGCAAGGATTTCCTTGTAGTGTTCCCAGTTAGCCGAAGTGTAGCTTTTTCGAAGAGGGATTAGGAGCTGTATTGGCGTGAGAGAAATGGTCATCAAGATCACTATGTGGTCGCTGGGGACTGTTGGGCCTGGCTCACTACGGTAAATGAAGACAAATCCAACGCTTGTCATGATTATGTCGGGCTTTGTTGCTGACCGTACGGTGAAATAGGTCGAAAAATCCAGACCTATCCGCTGGATGTCTTTCTTTCGTATAATCATTTCCAAGTTATGGCCTCTTTCGTTCGTGTTACCATAGCCAGCCGTTCGACATCTGGCATTGAGGTCGCCCCCTAAGGAATACCATTCTGCCATGGCCAAACAGGGTGTAGAAGTTTGTGAGAGGAAGGTACTTAACGTTGAGGTGGTTTGTATGCAGCCGCGATTATGAGCTTGCCCACTAGAGTGTGCAACTCTACCGCCATGAAGGACTCGTCCATATCCGGAAGGTTTCTGGACGAGAGATTCCTTCTGACGTCAACGGCAGCACCATCGTACCTCTCCTGAGAATGTTTTTTGAGATCACTCTGTAGCCTGGTATCTTATACTTCTTGTTGGTCACATTGATACCATGCTCCGTGATTAATATGATGTTAGATCAAGCACAAGGAATATGTTTCCGTATACGGTGGCTTTCCTCTCCCATCCATTCACGTTGAGTATCAAGATTCTTAACCTGTTGTTCTGGTTTTACATTCTCTGTTCTGGCTTATGTGGATGTCTTAGTGTTTACGGGTTGTCGACGTACGTTTCCCGTTCATTTTCTTCTTGTATTCTGCTAGGGAGATTTCCACAAATGTTTCTCGGTGGAAGGCGATGTTTTGGTTAAACAGTGCCTCCTCAACCGTTTCCTCGTCGCATTGAGCGTCAAAGTCCGACTTGTAGAACTTCTTTTTTATCCTCACACAGATTTTATTTGTGTCCCAGTCCTTCAGGAAGGGAAAATGTTCCCTGGCGTAGATGTTAAGGTTTACTCTGTCGGCGTCGATTTTCTTATTACTTTTTCTTTTCCCTTTTTTGTGTTTCACCTCACATACGAATCCCTCTGAGTCCGAGGTGTCCGTGGTATCGGAGGACTCAGTTTCTTTTTTCACACACTGTTTAGTTGGTTGAGCTGCCTTAGCGGCCGCCTCTCTCTCTTTTCTGGCCTCGATCCTTGGATCTGGCCGCCTGACTTCTTTAATGTTTTTCTTCTCTGTCTCCTGACTTTTAACACTTAATTCTTTGGGGATCATTTGTAATTGGAGTACGTCCCTCGATGGTGGATTATCGGAGAACCACATTTCGCTCATCCCGTTTTTCGCAAGCATCTGATTGAGCTTCTTGGCAAAGATTCTTGGGTTTGTAAGATTTCTGGCATGTGCATATAAGATGCATGTTAGTATTTTGGTGAAGTTTACATTTTCCAGTCTTAGGTAAGTTTTCTTAGCCTCCGTTTCCGTAAGGACTGCCTTCGCTGCTTGAGCGTACGTTGTGTTTTTGTTTCCTGGTGTGCTCTTCTTTTTTCTGTTGGACTTTTTTCTTTATTAGTTCTTTTTTAAGAGAGCAGGCCATAGCCATGGAGCAATGTCCTTCACCGCAGTTGGCACACTTCTCCCTCGGACTGCTACAATTCTCCAAGTGGTGCCCCGCCTCACTGCACTGCACCGGCAGCTTCTCGGAGGAGCTAAACAATATGCTCCAACACAATGTAGTTAAAAAAATACTGTGGTTTCCGCCAAACCCAGCATCTCAGGATGTGTTAAACATCAAATTCGTTAATGAAGCACCGACTGAGACCGCAAAAAAAAACAGCAACTCCAAACAAAGAACAACAAAACCAATCCGAAAACACTAAAGAAGACGTAAGCCACGAAATGGAAAAAAGAAGAAGGAGAAGAAAGAAAAGAAAACGCAGTAACCGCAAAACATAGCCCGAAGGAAAAACGAACGAAAAAGAAAAGGAACACCAGAGCAACAGCGAAACTAGAGGAAAAAGAAAAACAAGCACAATCGGACGACTGCTCGGAAGATGACGAAAGCTACCCAGGAGCGCCTCTTACCGACAAAATCGAAGTCCTGGAAAAGGGACACTTTTCTATGGGGAAGAGGTGAACCTAAAAGTCATCGGAATTATTGGACGTCGACCTGAGAAGAACAACCAGGTGAAGCTAGTGCAAGGAATTAGAAGTGGGGAATTCAAGTGGACCTTTTAGGGGCCGTGGTCCCCAAAGGAAATCGAAAGCCTCTTGTGCAGTGGAACTATGTATATTCCGGAATCGAGTTTATACACAGTGAACGGAACAACTTACAAGAATAGAAAGTGCGGAATGAGGACATGGGGAATAAATTAGTGGTAAAAAAGTGCTAAACAATTAAAAGTGTAGTTGGAAAACTAAAAATGTATAAACATGAAATGTATAAAGTGACAATAGTGAATTATGAATCTAGAAAGTAATAGAACAGTGTACTCAATAATTTAAAGTGATCATTAAATGAAGTCTTAAATAAATGATAATCTGAAAAATTATATAGCAATATTAGCAATAGTAAAAACCAGTGAATAATAGCTAAATAGTAGCAATAGTAAAAACAAATGAATAATAACTAATAATAAGAATAGAGGTATAAGAACAAAATAAAGGTAACAGTGATAAATATAAGATATTTAGAAGATGCTAATAAAAATAACAAGTGAAATATGATTGTATCAAGTATAACATAGTAATAGTAAAAACAAGTGAACAATAGCTAAATAAATAAGAATATAGAAATAAGAGGTAAATAAGCAGTGATAACTAGAGGTATAATTAGATAGAAATAATTAAAGACAACATGCGAAACTTAATCTAAAGTGCGAAATGGTGAACATACAAACAACCAAAAATCGTCAGAATAAACTCGAATAATAATTTAAATACAAAACCCTATTAGTGGGTAAAAATAAAATGTTAAAACTTTGTAAATTAACAAAAAGCTGAGCTCCTGTGTATTCTTACTTCAGGAGGACCCACTTTATGTATCTTTGCATCCGACTAAATCCTTCCCCTCCTCAGCTATATATTTTTATATTTTCAACACTTTAACTATAATATTTTTTCATTTTTTTGTATTGTATGAATTATTTTATATTAATGTAAACTTTCTTGTACTCTTTCCTACAAAATATATCATGGTTATTAGAGTTACTACCATATTTCCCTGAAGATAACCCAATGCGGTCGAAAGACGTCTAGGAATAAAATATGTCCTTTGTGGCTATTTTCTCTCTCCTCGAAAATCCTTTTAAGAGACTTGTAAGGCAAATCAAGAAATTGAAAGTCAAAATCAATAACGCTGCCGCACCTGTTGACTTTAATAACGCATATATATATATATATATATATATATATATATATATATATATATATATATATATGTATATATATATATATATATTTATATTTATATATATATATATATATATATATATTATATATATATATATATATATATATATATATATATATATATATATATATATATATATATATATATTTATTTATATATATATATATATATATATATATATATATATATATTATATATATATATATATATATTGCAAAATTTAATTTATATACGGTGATAAATTAAGTTTTTATCCTTTTGTTGACGTTAAAGGTATTTTGAACCTGTTTAAAGTTTTAAAACTTCCAAAAATAGGTTGCAATTTTTGCTCAGCTAAACGAAATTTTTGTGTTACTTAAAGGTCGAGTTTGTGCGCGCATTGGCTGGTTATGACCTTTAGTAGATCGCTCTTTTCTTGTAGTTCCTTGGGGTTTACTCTTTCCTCTTCCTTTGCTCTTCTAGACTAACTAAATTTCCTCTTTAGAGCAGTTTTCTACCCTTACCTTTTTATTAAAAGAATCTCAATTTTTATATCGTTCTCCTACGTATCTTTTCTTGGAGAAGAAAGGCATTCTTGGAAGAGTTGGGCAAAATCAAGTTTCTCGTGTCTAAAGTTGTGTTCTCTGGTTATAACACTTCTCCTGACATCTCAAATGTAATGGTGCAGTTTGTAGAGCATTACTTTCTAACTTGAGTACTATTGAGTTGAAACAAGTGTTATCAAATCTCATCTCCGTAGCGTAAAGGAAGTCAAGTGATGACTAGTCACTGGCTTCGTGGATCATTAATATACACTATACCAGGGATGGGCAATAATTTTAAGCGGTAGGCTACACTGAAGCATATGTAAAGCTTTGCATGCAGCGCTTAAACAGTTAGATGCAAATTTCAAATACAATTAAGTTAATTGCGATTATATTTGTGCAGTTTTGCAAATATGACAGAATCATAGATTTAGCTACACAGTAGTAGTAACTAAAGGGAATTTGGGGGTATTGTTTTGCCACAACTTTTAAACTGTTTCCATACATATCAGAGTAAGTACCTACAGTTTAACGTGGAATCCGAACTACGATTTACAATTCTACATCATGTGATCATTACCCAGAGCTCAGGCGTCTCCTATCCAAATACTAACCACTGTCAACGTACCTTAACTTCCGCGACCAAATGAGAGCGTGTAGAGAGGAGTCTAGAGAATAAATATTTATAAAGTATTGTTTTTTTTCAAAGAAGAAAATTTTATCTACGAATAAAGTATATTTAAAAATGACTTATTTAAGAATCTAGCACTTACATAAAAAATAATAGGATGGATAGGTACGTTTTGGGGCATTAACATATCCATCAAAGGCAGGAGTCAGCTCAGACGTAGAAATTGTTAATATTATACTCAAATGTGACATAATTCGCGATTAAGGTGAGATTTTGGCAAAATCTTCAATAATTAATTTTTAATATTTTATCGAATTCTGAAATGAAACGCGGGCCGCAGTTTACCCACCTCTGCACTATAAAATAAAGACTACTCGACTTTCTCATCCTTTACTTTAACTAGGATACAAATCCTTATCACTGACTTAATCCTTGACTTATGAATCTGCAATATAAACCAGTTTACTGCTCCAAAATTCCCTACAATGCATCACCAAGACTATTTTACCTCCCCCCCCCTCCCTCTTATCTTGTCTAACGAGTCGGGTCTTGACCAGTGACTTGTTCCCTGAACATTAATCTCCATTACACTACACTAAACTACAGTACACATCAAAGAACATTCTACTACACCCTCATTTGGTCTACTCGAAAGCGAGTGATAACTAGTAACTTTCTCCTTGAATCATTAATTTACGCTACACTGCACCACAATGACTAACATTCAACATCATTTATTCTTTACTTGCACTCAGACGGATATATTGACCAGTGATTGGCCCCTGGACAATTATACTAGGCTAAATTGCAAAGACTACTCCACTTTCTCTACTGTTCTTGTACTTGGAAGTAGGAGTGTCAGAGAGAGAGAGAGAGAGAGAGAGAGAGAGAGAGAGAGAGAGAGAGAGAGAGAGAGAGAGAGAGAGAGAGAGAGAGAGAGAGAGAGAGAGAGATATATATATATATATTCATGCAGACTAAGAAGTCTAAAGTGGTATCTCACGGACGAACGAATTTTCAACCGGCATCTCTCGGTAAACTTCTAGGGTGATAACGAAGCGAGACGAGTCTAGCTGGAGCCCGGAATCCGAATCAGCAAGAGGGCACTAAGCCTTTACTCGCTGCGTCTTGAATCGGAATGGGACTCACTTCCGGCGAAGCCTTATATATTTCCCAGCGCGAAAACTAGCAAATGAGTATTCAACCTGGAGGCAAGCACTTCTCACGCAGAATCCAAGAAGTAATCACGATGATTCATTGGAACCAGCCTAAGGACACACGCCCTCCTTCATACGCGACTTCCTGTTACTCTAAGGACTCGCAAGCAAGAAACCAGTTGTTCAAATCTACGGCAGTCAAGGACGTAAAGACTCATTCTGGAATACGCGCTTTGCTCCGTGCCGTGCAAAGATACTCCCTCGAACTACCACTCGACGCCGCTTCCCCATTCTTGGCAAATCGTAAGCCTATTATCGTTTTTTCGATCACCGTTGAAAGGGCGTGACGCTTTCTGACTACGAAGCTTCACGCCCTAATCTCCTTCCGTTTTCGCTCGAGTAAATATTGTGCTACTCATAGCTCGTGCCGAAGCATTTCATTATAAATTAATTCCTTTGCTGAACGATTAGTTTTCCGATAGTGTCTAAATTATTGCTAATTTTTGTTATTTGTTTGTATAATAGTAAAGATTATTTTTGTTTGTCTTGTTTAAATCCAAGAACTACATAAAAAGCCATTGATCTATTATCTAAGTCGACCAACGGAATACACGCACTCTTCGAATATTCCCCATTCTTAAAAGGGCCCCCCCTCACACACACACACACCACACACACACGTCCAGAGCAGGCGAGTGAGGGTCAGTGAAATCTACCTGACCTACGACAAGGAGCTACCCACTGACTTTCTCCTTGGACCATCAATATACGTCATAGTACCCTACAAAGACTATTGTACTACTCCCTTACCAGTCACGTGGTTCTTGAATCTAGCAGGAGGTCTGAAAGAGCACTTAAGGTCGGGAGATTGACGAGAGATGCCTTAACCAGAAATGACCTAAATATCGTCTTCTGTTCGGTCGACGACCAGGGACAACTTTGCCAGTAGGACAGCATATTAATGGCTTGTTGAATATATTAAAAGGGGCCGTCGGAAAATAATGAATCCAATCGAAAATTGTCGTCGGGACAGTAGTTGAAAGCAAGCCACTGTTTCTGTGTCGATGAGCTCAGCGGACGGGTGGTGTAATTTGATCCGCAGTCCCAGCTTATGAAAGGATTAGAAGCAAGCAGAAGTTCTGATATTTACCATCCCTAATTTTTTATCCTATTTTTCCGTCCGAAAGCTTTGAGTGTCTTCTTGACAGGGGTAATTGTTTAGTTAGGGGTTTCTCTAATCCTCATAAATAAGGTGCTCGAAATCGGTCTTCAGAAATGTTCTTCAATGTTCTATCTTCTCTCAGAATATTATTTTGGACAATAATTATATATATAATATATTAACTCATATTCTCTACCCATTCCTCTAAAACGTTGATAACTCCACACCCTTGACATCTTGCCGGAATTATATGCTTTAGCGGTAAAGTTATTTGAACCTATACTTGTACTTCCTGAAATTGTGGAGGATACAGTGAAATATTTTGGTATTTTGGACATTGGCGAATTAATAATAAAGTGTTTCCTTAACCACTTTATTCAACATAGTACACTACCACAGCATAATTTTTAGCTTTAGCATTTGGTTTACAAACTATCCTTGCCAATAAGACTGGTCTTTTCTATACAAATTGATTCTAAGAAGTTAGCTGTTCCATTCACCGCACATGATTTCTTAACCCTTGGACCTTTGCACTCCTTTCATGTCACGCTTTTACCTCCAACTTGCACGTTCTTTACGTCTGTAAGTTGACTCAATCAAACATTTCTAGACCTTTTTTAACTTACTGTTTTGAGATTATCCCCTTTATCCATTCATTATAGTGCACAGGAACGTGCAAAAAGTAAATAGATACCAGTTTATTACGGAAAAACGTTTATTCGTAAATTTGAAGATATAATACTTTTGAGCTATCAAAGTATTTTATTAAATCTTTGTGGACCTCTTTTTACAAGCTTTTAGAGCTAAAACTCTCGTAGACATATAATTATAAGTTTTAAGAATACGAGCTTGTGGTACTTCCGATTATGTTTGTTGTATCAAATTCAGCCATTCTGACACTGTTCATGGTTTGGGGGACGTTTCCATGAAGTCTTGTTTAGTATTCCTACATGTTATATTAGTTTATCTGAGGGGAAAGACTGTGGCAAGGAAGTCCTTTAATGCCGTTTTGGTCCTACCATTCTTTTTTTATGTACTATAACAAGATAATTCAATGCTCTATCTTCCATGAATAAACAAGTCTCTCAAATGGACTATTTGAAAACCATGTGAGGTCCATTTTTAAGAATGTAGGTGTATATTTTTCTGAGTTCATATTGAATACACACTCAACCATCTTTAACCATCTATCATTTCAAAGAGGAATTTCGCAAAACACAAATGCCACCATGTTCCAGCGTTGGTTGTAACCTGTTTATATCAAACTCCTGACGAGGAAAACTTCAAACCGATGCTGGTTCGCTGTCTGAAAATTGAGCAAAACTCGATTCATCAGCAAAAAAATTATGTTGTACCAAAATTCCAGAGGCTTGCACTAATTTCTTTAGCCCATTCATTCTTCTGTTTAATATTGTGCATAGTTAAAAGAAGCTTCATTCTGGTTGCAAGCCATAATATCCAAGATAGTATTCTTGGACTGATTTGGATCTTTCTGCGACCTCAGGAGCTTTTAACCGAAGTTTGTTCTCAATAATCTTCGAATAGCACGAAGACATTAATCAAAAAGGCCCATGATGACCAGATCATCACTCTGGTGGTGTTTACTCCTTTACTTCCATTTGAACTATATAATAATGTTAAGGGAAGAAAGGCGTAAACCAAAATTCCTAGAAATTTGACTATAGCACAATTTACCCTCCGAATGACCAACAATCTCTTGGAAAATCTAAAATTTCCTTAGAATTTGCTAAATGGGCTTGCTTATAAATCCCATTATTGAACTTCGAAGAGATGAAAACAAATAAAAGCCATAATATGACGTAATTAATTGGAATATTATCTTAAAACTGATGATCTATTTACTTCTTGTACATCTCTGTGGATTGTAAGTGTATGCATGAGTGTAACTTAAACTTTTCGATCTCAATCCAAGCCAACAACACTACCGCATCCATATATCAATTTACTCCAGACCATTGTCCACTTTTTCATTAGGAACTCTCAGCCTAGTGAAAATCTCTTCCATAACTTACTTAGTCACCCTCTATACTCCACCCAGTACACAATTGAACCGTACCCTTATTTCATCCACTTCATGCATTAACGCTCTCAAACGCATACTCTAAGCATCCTCTCCCCAACGAATTTAACACTATTTTCCCGTTTTTTAACACTGAATTAGGTCCGTAGTTTTAATTCTGATAAAGAATGGCTTTTGGAGCGACCCTCTCACGGCAGAAAATCCGCTCATCGAGGTGGAGAGAAAATAGACGATCCAAACATGCTGTGAGCACGAAAGAAACAAAAGAAGGCGAACGATCACACGCGGAGAAGTTTAAGCACAGCTAATTATGTGAAACAGTTTATGTTTTCTTAAGTTTAGGGTTGTGGAGGAAGGAGCCGTAATCGCTTGAAAACAAGACGCATAAAATAAAAAAGTTTTCATAGCCCATAAATTGTCCAAAGAACCACTAATAATATTACCATTGCTTTTTCTCGAGCCTTTTCTTCCTTTTTCACGTAATTTAATGCTCTCTCTCTTTCTCTCTTCAGACCCCTACTCTCTCTCGCTAGGCCTCCTAATCTCTCTTTCTAACCCGTTCTCTCTTGCTCGTCCAATTCCTTGTTACTCTCATGTTACCTGCTATACCGTTTTCCAGGGGGGTTCTGCTCTCTGTTTGCCTTTAACCCCCCTTCCCTCTCTATCTCTTTTGATATCTTTTAATTTTCATTTTGAATCTCTCCCTCTCTCTTTTTAATTTCTCTTTTAATTTCCACCTATTAATCTCCATTTTTAATCTTTCCCTCTCTCTAATTTCTCTTTTAATTTCCATCTTATAATCTCTCTCTTTCTTTTCTTTCTTTTAATCTCTCTTTTTCTCGCTCTCTCTCTCTCTCTCTCTCTCTCTCTCTCTCTTCATTTCTCTTTCTGTATGTATCCGGGTCATTTAATCTCCATTCTATTTTTATCTTTTTTCCCCCTCCTCAAAAACGTGGACCACGAAACAATTAGGTTGTGTTCTCCTGCTTTCAGCCCGGCGAAAGTGGATCCAAGCAGGACCCTTGGGGACACTGCTGAAAACTGGATGGGCGCTGTGGGATGGGGCTCAAGTGTGTGGCTGTGTATTGTTAGATGGGAAGAAAGTAAATAAGTTCCAGCTTATTGTATCTTCTACACTGTGTCCTGAAAGATATCAAATGAATAAAATGAAACTCGCAAAAGAAGATAATAATCCTATCCTTTGTGTCTGGTTACAAAGAAACTACTCTCATATGTACACGAGTAGCAACATGTTTTCTTGCATAAACATCTCATACATGCATCAACACACGGGACATGTTTTACACCATTTTATTTATTTTAATTATTCCCCTCCCATTCTTTCGATCGATATTACACTATTTTCAATTCCAATACTCACATATGTTAACTATTTATATATGACTTTAAAGTGTTCCTCCTACACTTTCACTGCCATAACAAGGTCAACAGATCTAAGTCGCGTGGTCTCAATTATTCTGACTTATGACCTTACGACCTTTAAAAATTCAAAAAAGTAAAAAGTAAAATGGCAACATCCAACCCACTAACCTACGGACCAAAATAGTAACTGATAGAGTAGCGTGCACGCGACTAAAAAACAACAAAAGTGACTATTTCAGCTACAGTGTACAGAGACAAAGAGCTCTGTTTTTGTTTATCAGCCACCATGCATCGCTTTTATAACATTTCTTGTAAAAAGATATCATTAGAAATCTTAGTTTCCAACAGGATGAAGCTGGAGAATGAGCAGTGAAATAGTGGTTACGGCTGTGTTTTGGCACGAAAAAAAAAGAAAATAATCTAAAAGAAATCTAATCTGACTTATTCCATAGCAGAAATGGTAAAATTGATGTAATGCATCTCCTCAGTGTATTTTAAACACTGCCATCATATTGCTGGAATACCTAGTTAAGGTTTAGGGTACTTATGAAGCTAGCCTTTACAAGAGCATGTTAGAAGTTTGCCTATATTTCTGTCTGTGATTCTTTTATTGGGTGTGGGCTAATGAAAGAGAAGTCTAAGTCTAAACACACACTGAAAGTTACTTAAACCAAAACATATTTACCAAGAAAAGGACACTTATGTGGTTTAGTTTAGGGTATTGTGAGGAAGGGGGGTGGGAATAAAAGAGGGGAGTAAACTCATAACCAAGCAATCTATGTTAACAAACAATAGCTATGTGTTGCTTTTTTCACTTCATTTATAACCCTATATGGGAATGAACAAACGAAATATCTGGAAAATATTTCTAAAATGCATCAATCTTTTGATGTACCTCTTTATATTTGTGACGAAATGCCGTGTTCCTAGGGCAGCCACATTGAGGTCAGAGGGAGTGGGTAACCAAATATAATATCTGGGAAAAGATAGTAAGATCCATCAATCAGTTAATGTACCCTAATAGACTCTAGTAAATTATAATCAAGCACTCGATTAACGAGTATATTCGGGGATATTCGTTAATGCAGTTTGTCCAGGACACTTTTTGAGTCAATCCTATGTACATTGAAGTGCGTCAAAGAGATTCACAGAACACCGGTGAGGAAAGCTGTGAAGGATCTTCTTCTACAATGGGTCATTGAGACTCCTTCACTTAAGTCAAATATTACCACAGAGATCTACAGAAAATCCCCTAAGTATGGGGTTATTTATATCCACGGATGAAAGAACATGCGAAGATCTGGCTAGAGATGATGGAGTTATGGAGACAGTTGACACGGAAATGGGACGATTCATTGCCGCCGACACATTACCAGCTGACCTATCACCAGCCGACCCATCGCCAGCCAACCCATCACTAGCCGACCCATCGCCAACCCGCAAATTGCCAACCCACACATCGCAACCCATACATCGCCAGCCCACACATCGCAAACCAAAACATTGCTAACCCACACATCGCCAACCCATACATGCCAGCCCACACATCGCCAGCCAACTTATCGCCAGAGTTATATTTTATATCATAGAAAAGTTGCTCAAAGTATAAAGAATTCATAGAAAAATAAGACATAAAAATATGTATTTACCTTTTGAAAAACTATATCTTATATATATGGAAAATAAAATATCAACTTATTAGTTTATTCTTTTTTATTAGCAATCTATCAATTCCTTCAAACAAACGTTTTGATCTCTTTTGTTTGCCTAGGAATGATATATGTAATAGCATTTGTATTAATGAATAAAGAAATAGATATTTTATCTTTTATACCAGGAAATAGATTCTCTTCGTTAGGAAAATTCCTTTTTAATATTACATTGGTAATTTTAAAAAAATGTTCATCTTAGATTTATTAAATATCCGAAATCCAAGACGTTCAAAACAAAACTATAGGATTCAATAATTATATATAAATGTAATATCCTACAGGGATTCTCCTGTAGAAAGTCTGTTCCTTTGCGTTACATTCTTGCGTCCTATGCTTAACCCCTTAGTCGTATTGAATGAATTTAATATATCAAATAGTTATTCGTTTTCTGAAGAGATTTCTAAACTTAATTTTGATTTTTCCAACTATATTACGAGTGTTGGTGTTAAGTTCCTCTTTACTTCTATCCCCGTCAATGAAATTATAGCAATGCTCAAAGCTTTCCCTTCTCCCAAGTAACATTGCACAGGTTTTCGAAGTCTCAGTTCCTCGAATCCAATCCAAATTAATACAAAGAACAAAAGAGAAATTACTGCGGAGGACGTGAAGGAGTTCGCGTAGAAGAGGAAAAGGTTTAGAGAGGGTAGGAGTTGACATGTGGTTAGTTAGACACCAATGCGTGGTGTTTTTTGTGTGTAGCAGTAGTAGTGGTTCGCCAACCTGCCTTTATCTAGGCAGACCGACGGGATAATGAAATAGACATAAATGTCAGTATAACAATTACTGGTGAGCCCGAGGGTATCAGTGGCCGGTCCTCTATGGCGAGAAGTGCCAGAAAGTATTATTTTTTAACACTAAACTGCGTTCAGGTAGAACTTTCATCACCCCACGGGAGAGGGACCTGTTCTGCGTCAGAGGTATGTGGATATAGATGCCCATCAACAGGATACCTGAAACTGCGAGTGTGTGTATTGTGCTGCGAAGATGAGATAGGAAAGAAAGCAGTGTTGCAATTGTCTCTGTGTGTGAGAAGAAGTGCAAGATCTACCCACCCCAGTACAGGGGTGAACACAGCGCATCTACCAATTAGGAGATAGATCTCTAAGTTTGTATTCGCTCAGGCGGGGATCGAACCCATTACCGAGATGTCAGCGGAGCAACGCCGTATCCACTTGGCTAGCAAAGACTCTTTTTTGTGCGTTTTGGTGGTTAGGTATTGGGTACAACTGGAGCCGTGGGCATGATTTGTATGATACGCTGTTCATGTTACAGTCGATTTATTTGTGGATAGGTATTGGCTGGGGGTGGTCGAGGGCCGCGAACGATCTTAATGCCATCCTTGCATATTGTGTTGTGTAAATGTGTCTGTAGTAAGGTATTATGAGAGTTTCCCCACTTGGCTTTAAACGTGTGTGGGTTTATGTGTTGATCAGTGGTAGTTTGTTGTTTTCATGGTAGAGCGACATGCGCGTTTCAGAGCAGAGTTCTGAATACGCTGCGCTTCATTCTACCTTGTATGACTCGTAGTTACAAGTGTGATTGAAGAAAAGGTGGAGAGTGGTTTAACTAGTGTTTGGCATGCGATTCTTTTTGGTCATTGGCCGCAGATGATAATGGTCTCGTTGTCGGTATAGGACATTGTATATGTGTGTCTGCAATTTTATGGTGGGCGTGGGGTGTCGTTTGTGTACATTATAAAGAGTGTGGGTATCACTAAGCCACCCTGGGGTACACCTGCGCGTGTTAAATGGGAGTTATGTTATGTTTTTGTATTATATGTGGCATCCCCGGTCTGTAAGGTAGTGAGAGAGAAGCCTTCTGGTAGAGAGAGCCAGCTCCGCGTTGTTGTCTAGTTTCAAAGGAAGTCCCTCTTGCCTTATTAGAATTGGTTGTTAATGTCATTTACTTTACATTTCATGCAAAAATGTCCCGCCAGATAGATGGAGTTTGGCATAGTTTCTCCCAGTGCCTCAATTTTAGTCGACATCTTTATATCAAATTTTGAACAAGATATTTTTAATAGGTGTCCAGCCTCTTTTAAGCCTATATTTTATCGAGTATATATTTATGATACCTTTAGAATTTTCAAATCAAAACCTAAATCCATAAACTGTATTACATACTTAAATCAGCTACACCCACATACTCAGTTTGAACAAGAAAAATAATTGAACAGTTCTCTTCCTCTTTTGGACATTTCGATTACTCGTTCAGGCAGCTCTTTCCTTACTTCGGTTTATCGAAAGCCTACTTTTACTGTGCTTAGTATGACTTTTTTCAGTAGTTGTGACCTCTCTTACAAACTAAGCAAAATTGCTATCCTATTAAATAATGATTATCTATTATCTAATTTCTGCTTGATACACATAGAATTAGGAATTTTTAATTCCTAATTACCAACCATTAATGTGCTAAAAAACGATATTTGGGGCTCCCAGAACTTTGCCCATTAAAGAAGAATACTCCTGCCCAACTCTCCAAATTATTAAAGAAGTTTTATTTACACACAAATTTTCCTTTTTTTGTTAACAAATTTAAACTGGGAATGTTTTTTGATTGTAAGAATAGGCTCTCGCCCAAAAGAAGAAGCATGGTCTTATATGATTTCATTTGCCTTGGGTGTAACTAAGGGACATACATTGGTAGCACCCTGCGCTCCCTGAGGGCAAGAGTTTGTTTACATATCTGCATTAGACCAAGAACAGGTAATGGCCTTTGTGAACAAGGTCAACAGATCTAATTCACGCACTTTCAATTATTTTGACTCAAGACCTTAAGAGCATATTACCTTACGACCTTCAAAACCTTCAACCAGTAAGCCAGTCCGACCCATAGTTAGTTTCCCGGACTAAACTTGAGAGGACCTTAGCAATTATAGCATTCAAAATTAAATGTAAAACAACATAAGGGTTTTAAACTTCGTTAGAATCGACCGAATAGTTAAGATGTTATTGTGCCAAAACTAATTGAAAAGTAAAATGTTTACCATCCGTCCGACCAACCTACGGACCGACAAAGTAACTTATGCAGTAGCGTCCTCGCGACTAAAAGGAAAATCGAGCAATTTACCAACATTCCATTAGTTGCAAACCGAGATATCTACTAATATTTTTTAATCTTGGTATCTACTCAAGATCCTACGTCACTCAGGATTTTTGAATGGTTGTATATAAAGCAATAAAATCCTTTTGTCAATAGCGACTTATCTTCCTCCCATTGTCAATCACATGATTTCAACCAACCAATATTTGCCCCTCACCGTAAACCGACCTTACTTGTTTTACTAAATTGAATGAGAACTTATGGATAATTAAGTCAATTAATAGTTCCTTTTTTCTGTCTATTTGGTTCTTATTTATAACACAACTTTAGTTTTAAATTTCTATTTCTTATCCGCTGTTTACAATCTCCTTTTGTCTTATACTACCTGAGGATTGAGGATGGGCTTGTATACCTCGAAAAGTCGTAATACATGAATCCTAAATAATCTCTCTCTCTCTCTCTCTCTCTCTATATATATATATATATATATATATATATATATATATATATATATATATATATATATATATATATATATATATATATATATATATATATATATATATATATATATATATATATATATATATATATATATATATATATATATATATATATAGAGAGAGAGAGAGAGAGAGAGAGAGAGAGAGAGAGATATGAATCCATTAAACCACATTGAAAGAGAAAACGGAATAATTTTTCCTTAAAAGGTATTCTATTCAGAGAATTTTTTGGTTCTCTGCGTAGCGTAGTCTACTAACGGCATACTTTTAACTGAGATCAAAGCGGTGCTCGCTGCCTCAGTGTGCCTGGTTCGAATCACTTCCCTGCATGGATTCTTTCAAAAAAAGGTAATAAAAATATTACTGCAAGTAAAAATTATTCCGTTTTTTCTTTCAATGTGGTTTAATGGATTCATTTTCATCATTCTTTCGCGCTACTTTGAGATATATATATATATATATATATATATATATATATATATATATATATATATATAAAGATATGTAGTTAGATATATAGGGAGGGAGAGAATGGAGAGGAAAGGACAGGGAAAGGAAGAGAGAGGGGGGCTTCACCACGGATCTGCACTAGTAATTAGGATGCCTTTTATTTCTGTTTAGTGGACCTACTGATTAATGTGGGATCCAAACCGCCGGTGTCTTCATTGCATGGCAACCACTAGGAAGTCACCCAACTCTGGACTCCATCTATCCGGTGACTAACAACACACTCGATGTGGCTAAACTTCGTAAAACTGGAAAGGTGTTTACCCTCGTCCAAGACGTAGCCTGATATATATATATATATATATATATATATATATATATATATATATATATATATATATATATATATATGTGTGTGTGTGTGTGTGTGTGTGTGTGAAACTCACAAAGTAGCGCGTGAATAGAGCAATAAATGCAAAAAAATCCCACAGGAAAATGAAAGGTGGATTCCAAGTACTTTCGAACTCAACAAGTTAATTTTTGAACTGAATAAGTTCGAAAGTACTTGGAATCCGCCTTTCATTTTCCTGTGTGATTTTTCGCACATATATATATATATATATATATATATATATATATATATATATATATATACACTCACAAAGTAGTACGTGAGGCTGTCAATGAATGTACTACCCCACAAGAAAAATGAAAAGGTGTTTCCCAGTACTTTCGAACTTTATTTGCTCCACGCGCCCCTTCAACTAGGCTCATATCTTTCTCAATTTTTACCATCTCTACCCTGCGTTGAAGTCCACCGTTTTACAGATATCGCGCAGCTCTCCTCCGTGCTCACGACAACAATAGATTAAAACTCTCCTTCCTTAAGGAGGGTTTTGCCTGAAGGTTCTCCCCAATTCTTTTATTGGCAATCATTACAAAGAGATCAATGGCTGCCTTTTGGCCGAAATTGAGCGGATTCTTCTTTTCAATCGTATTTCTTTATTGAAGTACGAGACTGCAATCGGCTTCAAAGAAGCTAACGCAAGACGCCCTGCTTTCACAGCAATAATCCCTTCTAACTGGTTAAATGTGTTACAAGACTCTATCTTCAGTACTCTCAGAATCAAGTCTGCGAGACTAGAACATAAACTACAGCCCCTCATCGCGGTTTGCAGTTGGACTAAGAATAGCCAACCGGGAACTGTTACCAACCTTTCCTCCAAAGCTTTGGATGAAAATACTATTACAGCCTTAGGATATGGTCTGAATTTCTTTATCCTATCCTAACTGTAGAAAAATGTAGAGTATAGGTACATTAAAGCCCCCCTTCCATGAGGAGAAGCGTGGGAACGGTAGCCGGCGAATAACCATAACTGCTTACCCTGTTTGATCTCCCCGCCGCTTTGGGCAGTTGGAGCTAACATCTGTTTTAAGGCGACCACCGAAGGCCCTTAAACGACGCTCTAACGATCCAATTACCTACGAGACCCATAAACCCGTGATTATGAAAAAAAAGCGGTGCTAGTCAAAAGGCACGTCAAGTAGCGGTGCGGTTGCTAGCCTCTAATTAGCGAGCCGACTTGGGCACCCCAGTGCCACCTTATGCAATCCTCGCTCTTCCCAGATGCGAACTCACCATTCGTGTCCCCTTCCTCTGCCTCTGTGGCCTGGTCACTTTCTCCTTTAGATGGGGCGGGAATCCCCCTATAAATAAGCCCCGCAAAGAAAGAGAGAGGATTATAAGTCGATACGCAAGAAGGAGGATCAGTTCGTGAAAGATCGATCCTTCAGCCCGACAAGAAGATTAGAAGTCGATACGCCAGAAGGAGGATCAGGTCGTGAAGATCGATCCGTCATCCCGACACGAAGATTAGAAGTCGATACGAAAGTAACAGGATTAGTTCGTGAAGATCGATCCTTCAGCCAGACAAGAAGATTCGAATTCGATAAGAGAGAAGAAGGTTCAGGCCGTGAAGATCGATCCTTCAGCCATACAAGACTATTTCCGTGAATAACGATAGGATCAGATTGAGAAAATCGATCCCCCCTTTTCGGGCCGTATTAACATAAATAGTCGAGGTTTTTATCGGTGCCATACCGAAGAATCCTTTATAGACTGTGAAGAAGTCTGAGTGAAGAAAATCAAAGCCGCTCACACTCGAGTGACTCTCACATCTCATGCTCCGTAAGAGTGAGTGGAGAATAACCCAGCCCAAACGAGATCCCGATCTTTAATTACGTTGAAGAATCAGCCCCCTACAGGCGGCAAGCCATCCCTCCTCGACGAAAATTCAACCATCGGCCACAACACTCCAAAGCGAGAGATAAGTCTTCCATCGACATCCGGCAATCCATAATACCTCCTGTCATGTAAGTTAGAAAGAACATTTATATTCATATTGCGATAGTAGAAGTTTAATACGTCTCACGTTTAAGGGGAGTAGAAACCATTGTTCTTGAACCTAGGTCATATGTGCTTGTAGACGAGAGTACGTTAATTTAATGTTTAAAGCTAATCAAATAGAGTCGCGATAAAAATACTAATCAGCAATTGGTATGTTTACGAAAAGCCTATTTGTTTATTTTTGTCATCATATCCGTGCGATAGACTGAGATGCCAAAGATAGAAATGTGTTAACTGTTGGTTTGATATAGTTAAGTGTTTCATTTAAAATATATGTTTATTTTGGTATAAATCTGCTGTTTCCTCTTATCCTTACGTGTTTAAATAGCTCTTTCTTAAGAACATAACTACCGAATTAGCACTCTTAGAACAAAGCCTACTTCATCAAAGGAGTAACTCACGCACCACAAAGCATACTGCTACAGGAAGGGTGTCAAAGAGTATAGTGATCAAAAAAGGGCCCTACTACGACACCAGCCCTGTAGTGTTTCAATTACTAAAGGTTTTGCCAGTTTAGATAAATTTGGTGATGTCCCTAGTGATTCAATTTCTGTTGTGAAAGGTTGCGTTTATCAATGTCTGGCTAAGCCTGTCCACCTTAATTACCCCTTCGTTTTCGTCTTGCTTTATCGACTCATCGTAAAATTTCGTCCCTACCTATTACTAAGGCCCATAAGTCTGGGGATGTTGTAATTATGGATAAATTTCATATATTACTAAAATGAATGATTTATTAAATGACCAGGCTACTTACTTCCAAGTATTGAAAGATCCCACTCTACAAGTTATTTGGGATTTCCATAAAAAATGTACGGCTATTACTTAAAAACTTCTCTGAATTAGTTTCAAAATTCAAGTCGAGTAACGCCACCCTTCCTTATTTGTATGGACTAGTCTAAACGCACAAACCCAATTTTCCTTTACGCCCTATTATAAGTTCTGCTGGTTCTGTTTGATATGTTCTGTTTAAATTGCTTACACCTCTTACACCTCTAGTTAGGACCATTTCTCATTCTCATATTACAAGTAGCTACGACCTTATTTCTAAACTCAATGCCATTCAGTAGTCTAACAATTTCACACCTATTAATTTCAATGTCTGCATTATTTTGGAAGGTTCCGGTTGGCGATCTTTTCAATTTCCTTAATGATGAATTTCAAAATATTGATCTTCCTATACCTGCTACTACTTTCATAAACCTCATTTCACTTTGTACCTGAAATTGTAAGTTTTCGTTCGAAGATAAATATTTTATTCCCCAAGTTTGGGTTAGCCATGTAACGTAGAGTCGAACGTCGATGCTAGTCGAGCTAGCCGAGGATTGAGTCTGCGGTGATGCGAGAAGGGAGCACGCCAGAAATAGGGGAGGAGGGATATAAATTCCAGTGCAAGGGTTAAATAATCAAAATCGAGTGCAGTTGGCCTAAATAATCAATTCTTAGAGGTTCTGGGTTTAGAGAAACTGATTATAGAAAAATAACTTTACTGTATACAAATAAAATTTTATTAGCAAAAGTAAAAAAAAAACACAATAAATAAGATGAGACCCATGGTACCAAACGGGGAGGGGGGGAATACAAATGACTCGACGGGGGCGAGAGTCCGAGAGAGGATGTACGATGAATGCTTCCAGGGAAAGTGGGAGAGTGTAAATAACGAGAGACTCACGTAAAGCATAATTGACAGGAGGCTTTGGAGACGACGATGAAGCGGGGCGCGGCAAAGTTCCACTTGAAAAATTCCTTCTTCTATAACCTCACTGAGAATTGAACGAGGGAGTACTCGAGACAAAACAAGGTCGATACCCGAGTGATAGATGCCTGTCCGTGTCGATCGTCTGTTTGGGGGGAACTCTGGCATTAGGTACGAGCGAGGACGGGTAGAGAAGTGACGCGTCGTGTTCGTAGCTAGAAGCCATTGGGAGGCGGAGCAGGGCGTATGAGACTATCGGTGGCTACTAACCAAGACAGGGCTATATGGTACTAATTTATCAATGTTTTTTCCGAAGTATTTACACTGCCTCGGCGGAAGCTGGTCGCCAAATGCTCCCCAAAGGGGGACGGGGATCTCATTAGACTTGGCGCCCCAGAGGGAAGGGGATATTTTCGGCGAGCATCACAGTCTCGCGCGAAAGTCCTCGACACCGTATGTCTGGCGCCGATCAGGTGATACGACGGGGAAAGAAGTAGAACCCGACAGAGATCACACGGCCGCGCGACATTCTTGAGGCAGCTCCTTGGGTTCGACTGGCCCGCCCATTTTTGATAAGAGTGCCAGAGTCATCCGACCGCGCGAAATTCTCGCTGCTCCCTTGGGGCTGTCTTGGCGTGCAGGTGCATCTTTTCTCAGGCGCCACGAGTAGACGTTGGGCTCTAGTGGGGGAAAGTGTAACCTTCTATCTCTGACACCATGCGTAAACTTCCTTTCACCTGTTCTTTCTAAATTAGATAAGGAGTTCTTTCAAACAAGACTCCTCCATACTCTCCTTGAATTCTCTATTGTTTGGTACAGGTACGAGTATATTGATGATGCCGTTTGCCTGTGGCCTAATTCTAAGGATGTTAATAGCTTTCTTACCAAACTTAATTCACTCTTCCTTCCATTAAATTTACCCATGAGCTCGAAAATAATAGAACCCTTCCCTTTATCGATCTTTTAATTCATAGGACCCAGACTAGTTTTAAATACTATTGCAAACCTATAGGGTCTGAGTAAGGTATTCTCTTTCTTGTAGTTTCGTAGGCGGGGTAAGTAATCAAACGCTTCTTTATGGTATGAAGGAAAATATATATATATATATGGATTCTTTATTCCTAGGTATATAGCTGGAATAAGCTTCGAAATGGCGAACAGGAAATATAACTTTTCTTCTTGACTATTTCTGACTATCTTCTACAAAGTTCAAAGTTCAAAGTTGATGAAAGTGACGAAATGTGTGGTAGGTTTTCATAAATTTGAAAATGTTTACACTAGTTTGCCCTGGTGTTGGGGCATCACTAGCACGCTTTCTTCTTGTTCGACTAAAAATTATTTTTCCTCCGTCAATAATGCTGCTGGCCGTCGATGATGGTCAGGTTCTTCCATTGTTATATATATATATATATATATATATATATATATATATATATATATATATATATATATATATATATATTTAATTATTTGATTCCATTAATAGGTTCCTCCGACGTGGCTTTCAAGCCTTTTAATTGCTTTTTGTTTTGCTATTTATCTCTTGTTTCATACGGGCATTTTTGCCTCTTTTTTCGTACTTGGTCATTTATTACTTCGTTGTTTCATTTTATTTAAATTAGAGTTACCTTGTTGTTATTGTATTTAGTTATTTATTTATTATTTTAGTTTAAATCTTAGTTTGGGCACTTCGCCTCCTTTTGTTTGTGTTAATATATCTTCCTTTTCTTATTATTATTTGGTTTATTTTGTTGATTATGTATTCTTTCTTTCTTTTTCTTTCAGTATATTTGAATTTGGGCACTTCGCCTCTTTTTCTTAAAGTTTATTGTCTTTTATACTTCTTCTCTTCTTTTGCGTTAGTTAAGTTTGGATTTGAATTTGGGCACTTCGCCTTTTTTTATTAAAGTTAGTTTCCTTTCGTATATAGTTAGGTATAAATAGATCGTATATTCTTTCTCGCTCAGGTTCTTCCGCTGGGGAAGAGAGATGTTCTTTCTACTATGTGTATTCTATGTTCTGGTATATCTAAATTGTTGTTAATAGTTAGGAGTATTTCTTAGCCTACTTTGTCCCAAGTCTTTTTCCCTAGCCTTTGGATCTCCATATTAATCGGTTTTAGTCCGATTCTATCATTTAGAACCGATTATCGAATATGGTTGATCCTTTTCGTGCCAGTTATAAGCAGTGTGTCTCTTATTCTGCACCCTCTGCATCGTCACAGCCGGATACACCAGGACGGAGAGTACCAGGGCCATGTATAGTTTTTTCTTATTTGGCACGTTGAGGCCTCGAAAACGGTTCAGTTTCTCCAGCTCTCCTTTGGCTAGAGAGACTGTTTTTTACGTGAGCCTTGTATCCTGAATTATAAACCTGTACACACAGGACTTATCCCTCGTTAGAGTACGGATATATTTCGTTGTCGACGAGGACGTCGTTTAATTCCGGCGGTTGGTCTTTATTTTACACTTTTTTTTATAACGATTGATGTTATCAATCTCGGCAGCTATTGCCCTTGCTTGACTTCCAGTGTTCCTGAATGGACTTGGTACGATTTGTGTGATGTCATCCGCGTATTGCAGATACATCGAATCGTACCTTACTGCGGCAGAGAGCTTAATTGTGTACACGAGATACAACAAAAGACTCAGACAACTGTCTTGTGAAACTCCTGCCTCGAGTTCGAATTCGGGTCCTTTGCAGCCCTCCATTGTGATTTGGGCTCTCTTATCGATGATATAGTTACAAATGACCCTTTCCAGGATTGGGTTTAGCTGGAGGTTGTAGCCCTCTAAGCCAGACCTTATCGAAGGCCTTCTTTACATCCCGCAGCACAACGTCTACATATTTTCTCTCAACTTTGCTGCATGTGAGTTTGTGCGTTAGGAGGGCGAGGGCGGTTTCCGTTCCACGTCCACTGCTGAACCTGTGTTGTTGAGGATTGTGAGCTCCTAGATCAGCTAGTTTTTTTTAAGCCTGTCAGCCAGACTTTTGCAACGAATTCCAGCATTGCGATTGGCCTGTAATTAACCAGTTGATCAAGGGGGTTTACCTCCCTTTGGTATGGAGATTATTTTCGGCAATCTTTAAACCCTCAGGGAAGTAACCCGTAGTCAGAGAAGCGCTGTAAACGTTTGTAATTTCCTGAATGATCTGCTATGGGGCATTTACCAAGTTGTTTCTGGTGATGCCCGTCCAACCTGGTGCCCTTTGTTCAAAGGTTTTTACAGTGACCATGACCTCCTCTGTTGTTATGGAGCAGCGATGTTCCGCCATCACCCTGCCTTCGTCTACTTGATGTTGTGGGTGCGTGTGGTGCATAATCTGATTCAGTTTTTTGATTAGTTGACCTTCGAATCAAAAGTACACCTATATAAATAGTTATTTCATCTACTCATAACACTAGAAAAATTCAACCAATCAGGATTGATATACATTTAATAGTCATTCTTACGTTCATTTTTGCAATAACAGCCTTAGCGTTGACAAATTGACCAATCAGCTTTTAGACATAAGCACTGTAATAATTGTTCAATCGGCGCCATGATAGATTTGAAATGTTACTAACACTCAAACCGTTTGCACATAAACATGGCTGAAATCCATTCTCCAAATTTTACGGGCGAATATTTGACTGTTAGCATTGCCTTACTACCTTCTGAAGAGCGATTTTAAATACTTAGTGCTTAATTTACGGACTCTTGAGCCTCACTATCTAAGAACGCGACTGTCCTGGGAGTCATCAGTATCCCAGCTGATTCTGCAAAGATTTAATATATCTTTTTCGTTGCGAATGAAGAGATAAAATGAGGGCTTAAGCACCTCACTACCCCCGTCCACCGCCCTGCATGGAACATTTTTGGATGACTGCCATTTATTAATTTCGTCTTAACTATGCCGGCCACTTGGACTGGCATAATTAAGGGCTTGCGTGGAAACTGGTTTGAGGACTAGCCCACAGCCGAAGCACAAGTCAGAAATTTTCTCGAATCTGGGACCAAACTGCGAGTCCCGGACGGAGGAGAAATCCTCTTAACCCAGGGGACCCGGCCAGAATCACAGAGGGAAGTACACCCGTTTCTATGTAGTTGGATGAAGTTTTGGTGTACGTAGCCGTGAGAGGTGGCAAAAACTTAGCGGTCGTTGATTCAGCCGCTATGCATCAAGTCCACCAAGCTCAACCCTCTGAGGTCCCCACTCGAGACTCACCCCCATTCATCATCACCCATCATCCCGGCACCATCCGAGTGGGGGACCAACAGGAAATTGGACAGGAGTGTTTGGCTCATTTAGCGCTATGCACACACTCTCGGCTCTGCCTCCTTTACCACTTCTGACATCACTTTCCTCACCCAAGACACAATAATTACACATTTCTTACAGAGAGGAACATAAAATAAAAGAAAGAAGAGAGAAAACGACCGCGACGATGGAGTCCCTCCCTAAGAGGGTCCCCATAAAGTCCATACCAGGAAAAAAAGGCACCGGAGAATAAGACATTGTGCCAAACCCTATTCACTAACCTGAGGATCGCGCTCATAAAGCTAATCGAGATCCCAAATGGGTTCATCACAATGTGCGGGGAAAATAAGGACGTAGACTGGCCCCTATCCGAAGAAGAGGAGCCGAAGTACTAAAGCCATCTGCCAAAAGGTAGAAAGCTGAGTAGGGAAAAACTCCTCCACCGAGATAAAAACCGAAATTGAAAGTAACCACAAATGGGCTAAGGTCAGTGATGTGATAAAATTCCGTGACCATACCCATGTCTTCAAGGTGACATTTTAAACCACGGAAATAGCCCACAAGGTGGCAATGGAGGGACTCCTCATTTTTAATATGAGGATCCCAGGATGTAATATAGAACATGAAAAGTACCATAGCATCCAGATGTGTTTCGTATGTTATAAGCTCGAAGCACACGCCACCGCCAACTGCCCACAAAAAGGATAGACATGGTGCAGTGAATGCGCCACTGAGGGTCACAGATATGAGTCGTTTTTAGACTCAATCAAAGTTCGGATCCAGCACACGATACTGAATGTGTATTCTCGGCAAAGAAGGTAAAGTTAAGCGGAAAATGATAAACGTTCCCCGAAGATTTTGTGTGAAGCGTTTAAATCTTTCATTCGAAAGTTTGATTGGTTCGACCCCCACAATACTACGGCCAGAGAAAACGAAGTGTCAAATAAATAATTAATATCTGCGCCTTATAATTATATATAAATATATATATATATATATATATATATATATATATATATATATATATATATATATATATGTATATATATATATGTATATATCTCTCAAAGTAGCACGAGAGAATGATGGAAATGAATCCATTAAACTACATTGAAAGAGAAAACAGAATAATCTTTTTCCTTGCAGTAATATTTTAAGTACCTTTTCCGAAAAATCCGTAAAGGTTCTCTGCGTAGCGTAGTGTACTAACGGCATACGTTTAACTGTGATCAAAGCGGTGCTCGCTGCCTCAGTGTGCCTGGTTCGAATCACTTCCCGTTAACCCTTTCAATGTGGTTTAATGGATTCATATATATATATATATATATATATATATATATATATATATATATATACAAATATATTTTAATATGCTATGGTTTACTGTGAACCAATTATAGAATGTCCCAAGACTTTAAAATGCTCATCCTTGAGGTATTTTTTACTCATATTCGATTCTATAATGTGGTTCCATCATCACAGTAATTGGCCGCGAGAATGTGGAGTTTGTTTAATACATTTTATGAATAAAAGAATAGAGGTCCTTCAAATTAATTCTGAAGTACTTTATAGCGTTCGGATGCAGGAACTGCATCACTTAAATGCGAACAAAATTATGTTTGCGTGTATGTGTGCAAGCCACAACTTTATTATGCCGTTCCTTTACTTTTACCATTGGCTGCAGTATAAGTTAATTATATTTCTAAGCAAACCTACAGCTTTGTGCGCGCGCCTACAACATTATATACTTGCGTATTTCATTTGTTATTCTTGACTGCATAACATAGACTTCAGAGAGGTCAGCAGTCCTGAGATCCTTTGTATAACCTATGTTATGCCAAGCGATTTAACAGCATTGATTAAAGCGTTCCACATAAAGTAGCTGCAGTTTCTTGTCGCCAACTAAACCTCTTTTATGTACGTTACTTCGTGTGTAAGCACCTCGCCACTTTTCCTAATTAAACAGAATTAACTTTATATTGATGTCTACACTATTTTTTGTACACACCCAAAAGTACTATATTATTCTCACTCCTGGACCTTTGATTTTTCACTTTATACACTTTTCATTTTTAAAACTGAATAAGCACTGAAAATACACTATTAAACTTATTTACACTGGGATTTTTACACTCTGATGGTGTTAATTTTTAACACTTTGCACTTCTGTCCTTAGGAGAAAGTAGTCCTCCGATGGAACGACTGCCGCTTGAATTGGATCGACTGTCTCTGGAGGTAATTCAGCAAAGATATGGTAGAATTTCGTTTCTTCTCGTTGTATTCTTGAGATGTGAAACTGCGCCTCCACAATTTTGAACCATCCCGAGACTGCTGCTTCATTTAAAACAGTAGATCTGATTGAGATCGGGTTCACGATTTCCACTTGTTGGTGTAGAAGAAAATTAGCAGCTTGTTGATGTCTTAAGGCGTCGCCTAGCCAATCCCCTTTTGTTGTATGATCACATTATTCGTTCGACGAAGACGATCACTAGTTATAGGGTCTGCGTAAGGTATTCTCTCTCTTGTAGTTTTGTAGGATGGGTTAAGTGATCCACCGCTTCCTTATCGGATGAAGGAAAATATATATATATATATATATATATATATATATATATATATATATATATATATATATATATATGGATTCTTTATTCCTAGGTATATAGCTGGAATATGTTTCTAAATGGCGAACAGGAAATATAACTTTTCTTCTTGAATAATAGTAACTTTTTTGACTTTATTTTACACAAAAGTACACCTATAGTTATTTCATCTACTCATAACACTATAAAAATTCAATCAATCAATGGTGTATAGAAAGGACAGAGAGGGATCACTATGTAACAGAGGCGAACAGGCAGTCGCAGAGGAAAAGGGTGTGGAAATAAACTGAGAGGGGATAGGTCGGTGGCTAGACACCGATGCGTGGTGTGGTTGGGTGGGTCAATCGGTTTTCGTGACTGGACGACGGTTGGAGGGTGGTCAGGAAGGAGAACGTGTCTGCTTAGTCAGAAACGCGTTATTCATGATGCTTTTAAATTATGCAAAGAACGGTATGGGTTGTGGGTGTTCATGGGCCGCGGGGTATCGCGGTACCATCGCATACCATCTTGCATGTAGTGCGGTGTATAAGGGGTCTCTGGCGAGTTTCCCGTGTTGTTTTGTGACTCTGGTGTGAGCGTAGGTGTTGATTGGTGCTAATTTGCTGTTGTTGTGTAGTGTGGTCATTCTCGTGTGCTTCAGAGTTCTGAAAGCGCTGAGCCTTCTGCTGCTACGTGTCACTCGCAGCTACGAGTGACAGTGGGGCGTACGCGAGAAGAGGTCGCACGAGTGTTTTGTATAGGTGTAACTGAAGTTTTATTGCCTGCAGGGTAGAATCTGTGCAGCGTTGTGTTTGTACGGGCGGCTCTTGCTTCTGTTATCTTCTGGTGTATAATGAACCTAAGAGTCTTGTCAAAAGTTACCCCAAGGATTTTTGTCTGTTGTGTGCAGTCGAGCCTTGTTGAGTTCAGATGGTTCATGTCTGGTGTGTGCGAGAAGATTTGTAGGTTGTGCATGAAGCGATCTCTTGCCCCGAAGAGTGTCATCTGTGTCTTCTGAGAATTTGTGGCAATCAGCCATTTATCCTCGTATTCTGTCTTAGCGTCTAGTATTATTTGTGCGTAGAGCGCGATCTCGTCTTGTCCACGGCCGCTGACAAGAATTGTCTCATCATCGGCGTAGGACACTGTGTATGTGTAGCAGCAGTTATCGGGTGGGCGTGGAGTGTCGCTTGTGTACACGATGTAAAGTGTGGGTGCCAGTACGCTTCATTGGGGAACGCCTCAGCGTGGTGTGAATGGTTGTCAGAGGGTATTGCTGTATTTTATGTGGCATCTCCGTTCAGTGAGGTAGGGCGAGAGGAGCCTTCTGGTGCAGAGAGGTAACTTCGTATTGTTAGAGAGTTTCCAACGGAGTCCCTCGTGCCACACTTTATCAAAGGCCTTCTCCACGTCCTTGCTGATGGAGAGTGTCTTTTAATGTACTTGGCGTTTTTTATGTATTCTGTCATGAACGATGTTCACATCGGCCTGAGTGGACTGGCCCCTCCTGAACCCATATTGGTGGGAGGAGAACCAGTCCCTCTCTCCCAGTTAGTCCCGTAGGCGGCAGTTGATCATACGTTCGAGTATTTTGCCTAGGTGTTCTAATAGAGCTATAGGCCTGCAATTGTTTGGGACTTTGGGGTCTTTGTTGTTTGTTTTGTGTAGAAGTATGTTGTTAAAGACTTTGAATATTTGGGGGAAGTGGCCTGAGGCTAGTTAGGCGTTGAATAGATGTGTATGGAGTATATGTTTGTGGATAGGTTGTGTATTAGTGTGGCTGGTAGCCCGGAAGGGCCGGATGCACGTTTTCGTGTTGTTTTAATGTAGTGTTTTGTTTCCTCGACGGTGATGGGAGTGGTCAGTTTAGATGTATAGTCGAGCAGCTCCATTCGTATCAAGGGGGCGCACCTTAGCTCATGAGCGTAGGCCCGACACTACTCCTGGACTTCCTGGAAGTGCTCTTGCGCGTATGGTTTAGGTGGGTTGTGTGTATGTACTGTGTCCCAGTGGGACCTAAATGCGTCGAGGATGACGTTGTTGTCTGTGAATGTTTGGTTGTTTACTTGGAGGGTGATGGATTTGGGTGGATCAGTGCCTAGCAACCTTTTTACGTGCCGCAAGAAGAGGAAAGGGTTAGTGCAACGAGTGTCGTCCGCGATGCGGACGACCTTTCGCCACTGCCGGTTCCTATCTAGCTACACGCACTGTAGGATGCGGGCAAGTAGGTGATTGATGTTGTGTTGTCGTGGGCCTCTAGTGTAGAAATTGTTGTACTGTGTAATGAGTCTCTGAGTGTGTATTGCATATGTGAAATGTTTTATGCATGTGTAGGTTTTGTGTGGTGTGTGTAGGTTGCGTGCTGTGGTTATGGTGTTTAAGATTGAGCACCACTGGTCGTTTAACATGTCTGGATTGGTGTGGTCCAGGTCGACGTTTTGTGGCGTGTTATCTGTTATGTGTCTCTTGAACTATTCTTAGTTTGTGTTTTTGTAGTCGAAGAGAGGTTGTGTGGGTATGAATATGGGAGATGTGGATATGATAAGGCATATCCGTATGTGGTCAGAGAGTACGTGGGGACAGGGGGAGTGTGAGTGTAGAAGCGTTTTTCGTAGTCGTTACGGAAGACCACGTCTAGAGACGTGGTTCCTCCGCGAGGATCAAAGAATGTGGGAAAGGCCGGGCCGATGTGCTCCCAGCGATAACGCGACAGGGCACTGGCTAGGTACCTCCCTGCATCATTCGTGGTGTTGGAGCGGAGTGTTGGGTGAAAAGCGTTGAGGTCCCCCCAGAGAAGATAGGAAGGTTGTGGTTTGATAGAGCCCGGAGTGTGACTTCTATGTTTAATTGTAGACGTGGTGGTCTGTAGTGCGTGGCCACTAGGATGGGGCCGGAGCTTGTCTGTATCTTTCAGGCTGGAAAAGAGTTATCGTATGTTTGGATGAGGGAGTGGTATATAGATCGCTTTATTAGGATCGCTGATCCTAGGTGCGGAGCTTGTGGAGTTAGATATGTGTGGTAGTCTGCAATGTGGAGTCTTTTGGTGGGAGGGTCTAGGCTGGTCGAGTTCAAGAGTATTATGTCTTTATTCCTTAATTATATAGCTGGAATAAGCTTCGAAAAAGCGAACAGGAAATATAACTTTTCTTCTTGAATAATAGCTTTTCTGACTATTTCTGACTATATTTGATGATGATGATGTGCTCAATTTTCGAAGAGACATGGTATAGTGGAAGATATAGTGGGTGGAAAAAATTAAAGATGAGAGGAGGGGGGGATTAAGTCTAGTAGGGAGGGCATCACTTTATTTTTATAGTTTCATTTTTCCTTTATTTGTGTTGTTATTTTGTGCGTTTTTATCTTCATATGTTTGTAGTGTTCTTCTTATTGTCTTTTGTTTCTTCTTCTCTGTCTTTTTACTTTTAGTGTAATAATGTTGTTTGTAGCATTCAAGCCTTTAATAGCTTTTTTGCCGACAATGCTATTTTAGTGTTGTCTGTTGTCTCATTTTTCGTGTGTAAATGTATGTGACTAGATATGATGTGTTGTGACGCTTTCATGTGTATATTGGAATGATATTATTTCGTGTACACAGTTTTGTGCTCGGGAACCGGCTTCTGCGTGAGGCTTTCGCCAGTAGCCACGCTGCTATATTCAACCTGCCGCCTGCTCCCTGGAGTTCTGGAATGACATCATCCGTTAGAGTGGACCAGATCTTTTTGCCCAGTTTCTGGGTGACGACATTGATGGGCTCCAACCGTTTCCTCCGGTGCAAGACGCTTTGCTTGACTCGGTCATGCCTTCTTACTTTGTTGATAAGCAGAGAGGCAGTGTTCTGGATAAGTTGGAGCCTTTTTCATCGAGGTTTTATTAGCCGCTTGGGACACCACTGCGGGGTAGATCAGCATAGCCCGGACATACATCATATATAATTTTCTGATGTTGGCCGAGCTAAGATCTCTAAACCTGTAGAGCTTGGAGATTTCTCTATTCGCCAGGTTCCGCCTCTCCGTGTGGTGTGTCGAGTATTCATGGTCGGTAATTTTGAGGCCCAGAACGGTGCCCTTGGCGAAGTAGCCGTACCTCCTCCCATCTATGATGATGGGCCATGGCAACTCGCGGTTCAACGGGACAATTTTGAACTTGTCCCTGTTGTTCCTGATTTTCCATCGTCTCTCGAATCGGCTGATGTTGTTGATTTCCGCTATAGTGCGGGTCGCCTGCACCCTTGCTTTCCTCTCCGGGCACGGGACAATTTGTGTGACGTCATCTGCGTATGGCAGATACATCGTGTCCCTGTGCACCGCAGTTGGGAGGGCGAAGGCGAAGACCAAGTAAAGCGGAGGACTCAGGCAGCTTCCCTGAGGGACGCCCGACTTTAATTTGAATTCGAGGCCTCTGTGCCTTTCAATCATGAGACACGCCCTTCTGTCCATGATGAAGTCACAGAGGATCCTTTCCAGGATTGGGTCTAGCTGGAGGTTCAGGATCTTGTATTGAAGTCCTTCCAGCCAGACTTTAACGAAGGCCTTTTGCACGTCCCTCAGCACAATGTCTGCATAGAACCTGTTTGCTTGGGTGTATGCTACTTTCTCAGTTAGGAGCGCCAGGGCGGTGTCTGTGCCCCTTTTTTGCGGAACCCGTGTTGTTGTAGGTTGTGTGCTCCTAACTCGCTCAGTTGAGCTTGTAGGTTGTGTGCTCCTAACTCGCTCAGTTGAGCTTGTAGCCTGTTCGCTAAAATCTTTTCAAAGATTTTACCCTGCATCTCAAGAAGAGAGATGGGGCGATAGCTTGCCACCTGGTCTGGAGGCTTGTTTCCCTTTGGGATAAAGATGATTTTGGCCATCTTGTATCCATCCGAGAAGAAGCCTGTATTTAGGGCGGCATTCATAGTGTTTGCCAATCCTTGAATAATTTGCTTTGGGGCATTTACGTTATTATTTTTCGTAATCTTAGACCAGCCTGAAGCCCTCTGCTTGAAGGACCTGATGGTGTTCAAGGTCTCTTCTTCAGTTATCGGCATCCGGGGTCAGCCATCACTCTTTCCTGTGATACTTGCGGATGGGGGTGGGTTCTATGTATCATTGTGCCTAGGTCGTCGAGCAGTTGGTCTTCGAAATCCTGGTCGAAGTCGTCGTTCTCCTCGAGTGATATAGCGAAAATCGTTTGCCAGTGCGATCTAAATCTTTTTTCGAGAGACTCTGGGTCCTCTATGATGTCCTCTTCTTCCTTGATTTGGGTTCTGGGTCTGGGAGGTAATCCCCTAATTCTCCGGATGTTATTCCAGAATTTTACGGGATCACTCTCCCTGTCCAGCCTCCCAATGATGTCATTTCATATCGTTGTTTGTTTTTCTAATATCATGTCTTTTATTTCCATGCCTAGATGTCTCATTCTGGCCGTCCTTTCCCTATTGGTACCTGTCCTGCCGTTCTCATCATAGATTGCTCTATGTTCTCGGGCGATTTCTCTCATCTCCTCCGTCCACTAAGGTTGTGGGAGCATTTTATAGGCGATTCTGGGAACACATCTCTCGTCGGCTTGAATGAGGAGATCGGTGATCTTGTTGATCTCCTCATCAATTTCTTTTACACAAAAGTACACCTATATATATAGTTATTTCATCTACTCATAACACTACAAAATTCAACCAATCAGGATTCATATACATTTGATAGTCATTCTTACGTTCATTTTTGGAATAACAGCCTTAGGGTTGATAAATTGACCAATCAGCGTTAAGATATAAAGAGTAATAATTGTTCAATCAGCGCCATGATATTTTTAAAAGCTTACTAACGCTCAAACCGTTTGCAAATAAACACGGCTGAAATCCATTTTCTGAATTTTTAGAATCAATCAAAGCTCGGATCCAGCACACGATACTGAATGTGTATTCTCGGCAAAGGAGGTAAAGTTAAGCGACAAAATGATAAGCGTTCCCTGAAGATTTTGAGTGAAGCATTTAAATCTTTCATTCGAATGTTTGATTGGTTCGACCCCCACAAACCTACTAATTCAAACACTTATAATCATTTTTACTCTGGGCATACTCCCAAAGTTAAACGTTATGTTATATCCTCTATGTTTCTACGGGCTTTACGATTTATGAGCCCTGAATATATGGATTTGGAATTCTCCAATATCTTTGAAATTGTCTATAAATTATGTTCCCCTTATCTCTTTCTTTTAAATTCTCTTTCCTTGCAAAAAGACCTTCTATAATACAGTTCCTGCTATCCCTTTTAATGCTAAAAACATTCTGGTTTTATCCTTCTCTGATTGTTTCTTTAACCTTCCCCGTCTTTTAAAAACCTTTACCATTTCTGTTGCTTTCAAATACGCGTCGACTATTAAGAATATCTTGGTTCACGATAATTGTAAGAATATGGTGGAGTTTATTCAGTTGAATGTTCTGTTTTGCCAAGTAAATATTTTGGACAGATAAGAAAGCAATTAATTATCTGTCCGTATTAATCAGCATAAATACAATGTCAGGAGAGCTGTGGAAATAAGAGTGCGTTTTTTCTTCATATTTCCGTAAATGACCACTTAATTAATTTGAATTCAGCCAACAAAAATTCGCTCAAATGACGTTATTAAAAGAAACATTGTTGAATGTTACATTTTCAAAATTGATGCTGTTATCAAAAACCTAATTCTAAAAGAAATTAGTTTAGACTTTTGTTCTAAGTTTGGTTTGCAATATTCATTGTTATGGGTATACATTTAATTTATTGGAAGGCAACACTTAGTGAATCCTTCCACAGTGACTCCAAAAGGCAGATTTCAAAGTATCCCCTTTATGATAGTCTCAATTACCGTCGTCGAAAACTGTATATTTATTAAATATAACAGCACTCCCTCAACTAAATAAATACATACGAAAGTTGGAAAAAATTCTAAGGCAAGTTGGTGTAGTTAATCTATTAGCATTTTTAGACAACTAACTCTACTGGAAGAAAACAAATTTTTTTCCTAGTCTTTTTACGAATTTTGTAATTTCCAGTACCAGAAGATGGGTGAAAGTTATATCGGAAATGTTGTACCTATCATGTAAACGAAATAAACTTCCCGTTATACGACCTTTCCTTCATTCAGCAAACTATATATATATATATATATATATATACATATATATATATATATATATATATATATATATATATATATATATATATATATATATATATATATATATATATATATATATATTTATATATATATATATATATATATATATATATATATATATATATATATTTTATAGTTCTCATTTTCTTGCATTATTATTCAGAATTCTCGTTAATTTCTGCAAAATTATTGATCATTAAATTAATAGTGACAAAAGTTCAAATAAAAATCAAATGACGCTTTTATTATGAGTTATTTATAAACATAAAGCCTAGCTTTGGACGTAACCTGCTTTCAAGTCTGATGATGAAAGCAGGTTGTATCTGAAAGTAATATCGTTGTTTTAATAAAAATCTATCATAGAAAGAGCGTCCGTTTCTTAGTATTATATGGTCAAAGAGAGAGAGAAAAGCGGCACGTGGACGGAAATCGTCGAGCAGCGCCCTGAGAAAGCAAACCCACTTCCAGCGATAATAAGAATGATGGCCGGACCGAGCAAACTGATGGTAGCGTTGGAACCTCCGCGAGATTGTGTGAACCAAGCTAAGGTTCACTTCTTCCAACGCCGCGTCTGATAAAGTGGAACCTCCTCCCGGGGATTCAGGCAAGTCACTTCCTGCGAGCCCGTATAAAATATCCGATGCAGGTCTCAAGAAAGTAGTATCAGCCAACCCCTTAAACGCGACGCGTAAACTCTCGATTCGGTTCCCGCACCCCTCAAGTCCGAAGGCATGAATTCTCACCAGATTAACGATAGTCTAGCGACAACTGACTATTATTCTGGTACCGGCTCAGTTCCAGTCTGGCATAATACTGCCTCGATCCATACCCTCTAGGTTAAACGTGACGATTGCGATTCCCATTTTGCAATCTCTCTGCCCGATAACCTCCAAGACATACCGCTAAATTAGGCTCCGCGAGTGACTCAATCGTGAATCCAGTTTCCCGGTTTCTTTAAATTGTTTGTTAGTTTGTTGGCGCGCCCAGCCGCCTCACGAAGGTCTCTTTAACATTCCCGAGTTCGTCTGACCTTAAAATTGTAACATTGCGTATCCTTTCTATTATTTGTAAATTGTCTGTATAATAGTTAAGCTTATATTTTTTTCACCAGTTTCTATGCCCAGAAGCTCTAAGAAGTTATATTTGGCCAACCGAACTCTTACTTACTGTGATCTAGTTCTCTGGCAAAGTAGCCAAAGGAGAATATAGTTTGAAAACGTGTTTCTTTTAACGGCGGTCAACTCGGAGACGCCGAGAGGTTGGGAGTATGGTTTCCGGCTGAAGTTGCACGTTAATTGCCTGTTTCTTCATTTAAATAATGACGGCTTCGGCCATCCGCAATCTTCTGCGGTTTTGGAGTCTTAGGATGATATAGGTGTCCTTATTCAGCTTTTTATGAGGTAGGGTAGTGCCATGAGAGTGGGCATGTTTTTTAATCACGCCATCTTGAAGATGAGCTCTCAGTCGTCTTGGCAGGGTTATGGAGTTTACTTTGATGTACTTTGAATTGCGGTGTTCGCACTCACTGACTTCACACGAATATCCGTACACGACATTAATCTCTTGTAGTCTCCGTATTAGGGTAGGTTAGGGTCACATTACAATGGAGAATGGCTTTGAGAGCCTTTTAGTCTTCACGATAGCCGGTGTTCATATTGGCCTTGTAATAAAGCTCGATATTATTCTCCTTCGGAGTAGACCGGACGCTAGGACTATCAAGCAAGTTTATTTTCTCTTTTATGGTAGCGTCGATGAATTCTTGTGGGTAGCCGTTGTCAACGAGAACTCGGGAAATCCTCTTAAGTTCGAGATCAACAGCCTTCCACGAGGATAAATGGGAAATTGCTCTATTAACTAAGGCATTGATGATTGATATC
Source organism: Ceratothoa steindachneri (assembly GCA_963969495.1). Taxonomy (NCBI): domain Eukaryota; kingdom Metazoa; phylum Arthropoda; class Malacostraca; order Isopoda; family Cymothoidae; genus Ceratothoa; species Ceratothoa steindachneri. Next base: position 38,840,824 of record OZ018327.1, read on the forward strand.
TTGTAGCGTTCAGGACACTCAGAAGAACTATTTAAGCAGAAGCCTAAGTTCGTGGCCTTAACGTATACTTTGGTCGCAAATTTGGACTCCTGGGCACTTATGAGGATATCAAGGAAGTGAAGGGATCCTTCATCTTGCGTTTCGTGGGTGAAATTCAAACATGAGTTGTTCTTGAATGTTTTAACTAGGCCGTTCACTTGTTCGAGGTTATCCGTATTCAAAATTATGTCATTGATATAGCGCGCACAAATGGGAGGCTTGGGTGCTATATTGCTTTTGAAAATCCTGGTCTCAACTGAGCCCATGTAAAAATTGGCAAAGAGGACGCGAAAGGGTGACTCCGTCGCGACGGCATCGATTTGCACGTATACTTTCGCATCGAGACCGTAGAACGCGCTTCTTTTGTGCATGCTTGGAGGACCTGTCGCAATATGTTTTCGGGAATGGTGAGAGGTGTGGAACCTTTAGTATGGTAAATGGCATCGGGTATCAATTCGATAGTTTCATCGACGGGAACATTTGTGAATAGAGATTCTACGTCCATAGAAGCTAGTAGGGCTGCTTGTTGAAAAGTTTGAAGGATATCTATAAGAGTTGAAGAGGAGGGCAGCGGTAGTCTGATGGGATGTAGGGCGCAATGATCGAGTTGAGAAATTTTGCCAGGTGATAAGTCACGCTTGGTGTTTGACTTATGATGGGGCGAAGGAGATTTCCATGTTTATGCGTTTTTACATTGCCGTAGGCGTAACCCATCCTCTTCTAGATATCATTCAAGACTAATGACACTGCACAGCTGTATACTTCAATAGTATATATATATATATATATGATAAATAACACCCACAAGGGAAAGGGAAAAACGATTCGGAATCGTTTTTCCATTTTCATTGTGGGTGTTATTTATCATAATTTTGACTCATGTGCAGGTTGTGAGTTTCTTTTCATATATATATATATATATATATATATATATATTATAATTATTAAACTGGTGTCAGGTTCATAAGGGTAAGGTTCTGGATTAGAAAGCTGTGGAGAAACAGTTATATTTCCTTCATATATTAATCTGGTAACTTTCGCGCTTGGACTGCTTGCAAACCAATTTTCAGTTTACCCATTTCTTATTGTTTTGTGAATTTATTTTTGGTGATATTTTGTGACTGTGCATCACGTGTATTCCCTAGCAGGATCTTTATTCTTGTAGACCTCATATTCATCTGCCATAATTGAAAGGTACAATAGGAATTGTATTGTTGTAATTTTTTAGTTTGTTAGTTTGTTATTTGGCGTACTTAAGGGATATACGCCAGGCTTTTGCTTCAATCTCAGCGATGGGATTTATTGCGAGTGAGCCTACGAAATAAAATTCGCTTCGTACGAAACAATTGAGTTTGTTTTTACCTGTTATATTTTGGGGTTGCAATTTTAGCTAGGGTCAATCCAAACCCACCGGCACTCCCGCTGTGCATTTAAGTGATTCGTGTGAATTAGAGTTAAATCGTCCTCGACGTCCTGTTACGTTTTTATTTTCTTTTTTGTAGTGCTTTGTTTTCTTACGTAAAAGTTGGGGAAAACTTGACAGCATGTCTTCCTTTGACATCTTTAAGTCACAAGGTGAGTCTCTTAGACTAAGTGGAAAAAGAGTTATTAGCGTGCATCTAAGGGAAGGGGAAAACAGAAAAAGAAGAAAGGAGATAAGAGAAAAAGAGGAGAAAGAACGAGAAGAAAGAGAGAGAGAACGAGAAGAAAGGCGAGAAAGAGAAGAAAGAGAAGAAAACAAAGGAATTCCTCTTCATGAATTAGAAATGAGCAGGAACCGAAATGAGACCCTTTCCATCAATTCAAGGACCGACATTCAGCAAATAGCGTATATAAGAAGGTGAGGATATGGGGTTTTCTCTAACTCACTTTGAAAAGACTTTCGAGGTCAATCATTGTGATATTGAGGCCGACGGCGTAGCCAAATTGCTGTTATTACTGATCACTCAGCTCAGAGATATATTCATCAGACTCCCGTCAGAGGCAACTAAATATTGACTACTCTACGTTGAAATCCGAATTACTGTCAGCCTACAATATGACCCCGGATTTCTACCACAAAAAATTCCGGCACTGCCGTATACAGCTAAACCAAACCTTCCGTCAGTTTGGTTATATTTTACAACGCCTCTTTAATTTTTGACTGGATGCATCCAAAATTCCCCATGACTATGATGTCTTGGTCGACTTCGTCCTGAAGGATCAGCTTTTGGCTTCAATTCTTTCAGAAATTAGATCCTTCGTTAAAGACCGGAAGTGTTTTACATTCAAGGAATGTATCGAGGAAGCTGATCTTTATGCGGCCTGCCCATAAAAGCTACCCTAAAAAAGAAAAGAGGACGGAACCTCCATCTCCCAAATCCAAGGCTAGCAAGACTAAATTTACCTCCCACAACGGAAAGAAGTTCGTCAAGGTGACTGGCCCTTCAAAACCCAAACATCTCTTCTCGTCCGACCAACGTAAAGTCTGCTAATTCTCATGCTTCATTATTTCCTAGGAGGCCTATCGTATACTACTCCTGTGGTGTTGAGGGCCATGTGAGGACCAATTGTCCTCAGAACTAGCAACTTTCGAAACAACCCTCTTCATCAGGTACAACAAATCAGTGCCACATCTTCGAGCACAACGAGTCGCGCTGACCACTAGGTGAACTTTTTGTTCGATAAAAGCACTCCTGTGGGTCTTAAATTCGAAACTAGAGCAGTAAACGGCTGCTGTATCTCCACCTTCGTACGTGGTAGAGGGTGCACCTGCATCATCGTTTTGGACAAGCTACTCCCACCTATAGCCCTGGATCACGCCAAATTTGCAGTAGTGCACCACTACTTGGAGCGTGAAAATAGATTCGTTATTGCCAAGTGTTTTATCGAATGCACTTATTTTACTGGCTGGGCAGAATTGGTAGCAGCCCCCATCAAATTATGCGCTCTCCTAATTCGCCAGTGTCGGCGGGTATCTTCCATCCCAGTGGCTCAACTCGTGATCACCCGTTCCCTAGCGGAAAAGGAATTAGAGACGCCTGCACCGTTAGAAACCTCCTGGGTTTCAGAATTCAAGAATGTAATTAACGAGAAATTCGCGAACAATCAGGAGGAATGCGTTTCTATTCGTCTCCCTTGGACAAAGTCCCTAAATAAGGTCCAAGAAGCCATTAGAAGTGATAGGGTAATCCTCTTCGTGTAACATCTGTTAAAAAACGGCCATAAAGGGGAGAATTAAACCCGCTGCCGTACCCCGAGGCCGTGCCTCTCAAGAAAATCGACAGTATCTCCTGCGCTGAAGCACTCAATACGATCTTCTACCGTGTTGGCTTGCTCAATGAAATACTATCAGATCGTGGCCGACAATTTACTTCGCAGCTAATGGAGTATGTAGGCAAGTTGCTTATGGTAAAGCCTTTGTTTAACACCCCGTTCCACCCCGCAGGAGACGGAATCTGCGAAAGGTTGAACGGTACTCTCAAGGCAATTTTAAATAAATTGTGTGCCGAACATCCCAGAGAATGGCACTGATATCTGCCGGTAGCTCTCTTCGCATACCGAGAGATCCCACACCGCACATTGGGGTTTGCTCCATTCGAACTATTGTACGGACGGGACGTTTGAGGCCCTTTAAGCATTTTGAAGGAGCTCTTCAATAATGAAATTTGGATCAAGAAATCCAACCGAAATACACCTATTTTCTGGAATTATGACAGAGACTGGATAAATGTACCAAATTCGCTTACCAGAATGCCGATACTAACTTGGACAAATACAAGACCTACTTTGATTGTAAGTCCAAGGAGAGAAAATTCAAGCCCGGTGAGAGTTATTATTGTTACTCCTGACTAACCATAATAAACTACTAAGTCAATGGAAGGGCCCCTATTAAGTGGTCAAATAACGCGACCCTGTCGACTATCTAATTCAAACCCCTTCAGGAAGAAAGTTATTACACGTGAATATGCTTAAAAGATACCACCGTCGCGCATGTTCTAACCATATCTTGGCAATAGACGAAGAATCGGCCATGGAGTCTAGCTATCTGTTAGATCACTTAATCGTGGTACAAGTTGTCTGCGTGGAGCAAGATGATGAATATCCATTCATGTTTTTCCAGATGCCACTGATTCTCCTTCGGCAGAATTGAGGGTAAACGACCAGCTCTCGTCCACCCAGAAGAACCTGGTTGTGCTGCTCATTTCGAGCACAACATTTAACTTATCACACAAGACCCCATCCGATTCAAGCCGTATCCCCTGCTCATCCACCTAAGAGATGCCTTCAATAATGAGCTCAATAAATTTTCAAAGTTAAAAATCATAGAACCCACAGAGTCAAATTATTGTTTCCCTGTTCTCATGATCAAAGAAATCAAACGGATCCTACCAAATGTGCATCGACTTCAGAAAATTAAACTCAGTCACTGTGTTCGATGCCTAGCCCATCCCTATCATTGACTAAAATCTGAATTTGTTCCAAAAGACCAAATACATCACGGAGCTGGATTTGTCCAAGGCCTACTACCAAATCCCATTAAGAGAAGAGGTCAAAAGGTACACGATTTTTCCAACAGGCGAAGGGTGAATGCAATTTCGTCGGCTCTCCTTTGGTCTTGTTACGGCTTGTAGCAACTAAAATCGGATGATGGAACGAATATTAAACGGGTTACCTAATATAACATTCTATTTCGATAACATTTATATGGCTACCCAAGAATGGGATCAACATCTATCTGCCCTCCAGGCACTATTGCGTAGACTCCGGGAGCACAATCTCACAATCGGCTCCTCAAGTGCTACTTAGGCTTTGGCACTATAGATTATTTAGGCTTCTATATCGGGAATGACCGATTAGCCTCCCAGAAAGACAAAATTAGAGCAATTGTGTAAATACCATTACCAGCGACAAAGAAACAACTGAGATCATTCATGGGCTCTACGTCTTTTTATCGACGGTTCATCCGAAATTTTGCCTCCCTCTTTGCGCCCTTGTGCGAATTATTGAAGAAGAGGGCCTCGAGTGACGAAAAAGTGTGGACTACGCTGTCATTCGCTAATTTTAACCAACTAAATGGAAAATTAGCATCTGCACCCATCCTTCATTTGCCCAATCCCAATAAATCGTTTGTCATTCGGACAGACGCTAGCTAGCAAGGACGGAATAGGCTCCCTTCTAATTCAGTATGGTGACGAGAGTTTGTCCATCGCGTATGCTATTCGAAAAATAATCCCCCTTGAAAAGAATTATGCGGTAATTGAGCGAGAGGCCATTGCGATATTTTGTGGTAAACAAAAACTCAAAATGTTCTTGGTACGTAAGGAATTTATTATAGAGACAGATCATAGACCTCTATCTTACCTACGTAATGTAAAGAATAAAAATGGACGTCTTATGCGTTGGAGTCTGTTCCTCCAAAATTTAAATTCAGAATTTTGTATATAAAAGGCCCTGGCAATTGTATAGTAGAAAGTTTGAGAAGGAATCCTGTGAATTCTCTTCCAAACTAACCTTGGGCCAATTGCCTTACTTTTAAGATTTTTTGTGTTTACTTGTTGTATATATAGTTAGAAGAACATATACCATTTATTCTTTTGTGCATTTTAATTTCTTTACATTTTATCCATTTTTATATGTGTATAACTCTAGGTCGCTAGTGACCTGAGGCGAACGAGCCTCCATATAAAAGTCACGGTAATAACTGTGGATATCGTCAATTAATGTTTTTCTTGTTACTTCTGTATGTTAATTGGTATACAATTGCCCCCCCCCCCTCGTCCATCTAGTTGAATTTACTTTTGTATTTACGTTTTCTTCGAATTTAATACCATGTATTCTCCGTTGTTGTATCCGCGTTGATGTTGCAAAAGTTGGGACGTGCAATCCCTTTTGTTATTAGTCGGATGTCACCTCTCCCAGTAGCTCCATCTTAGGACGAAAGGAGATGTCATAGAGAGAGAGAAAAGCGCCACACGGTCGGAAATCGTCAAGCAGCTCCCTGAGAAAGCCGACCTACTTCCGGAAATAATAAGAATGATGGACGGACCGAGCGAACCAAGGGTAGCAGCGGAAGCTCTGCGAGATTGTGTGAAACAAGCTAAGATTCATTTCTTTCGGTGCAGCGTCTGATAAAGTGAAACTTCCTTCCCGGGCTTCGGGCAAGTCACTTCCGGCGAGCCCGTATAAAATATCAGATGCAGGTCTCAAGAAAGTAGTATCAGCCAGCGCCCCTTGAACGCGACGCATAAACTCTCGATTCAGTGCCCGCACCCCTCAAGTCCGAAGGCAAGAATTCTCATCAGATTAACGATAGTCTAGCGACAACTGACTATTATTCTGGTACTGGATCAGTTCCCGTCCGGCATAATACTCCCTTGATCCATACCTTCGAAGTTAAACTTGGCGATTGCGATTCCCATTTTGCAATCTCTCTGCCCGACCACCTCCCAAAGCTTACCTCTAAAGTAGGTTCCGCGAGTGACTCAATCGTGAATCCAGTTTTTCGTGTTATTTGAATGGTTTGTTAGTTTGTTGGCGCGCCCAGCCGCCACGCGAATGTCCCTTTAAAATCCCCGAGTTCATCTAACCTTAAAATTGTAACTTTGCGTATCCATTCTATTATTTGTAAATTGTCTGTATAATAGTTAAGCTTATTTTTGTTTCACCAGTTTCTATGCCCACAACCTCTAAAAAGTTATATTAATTTGGCCAACCGCACTCTTACTTAATTTATTAATATCCACGCATTTCGGGGTTTTAATTTCCCCCAAAAATTTTATCTCGCTCTCTCTGCCTCGACCAAGGCGAGTGAAGGTCAAGGATCTGACCTTGACCTACGACATATATATATTATCTTAAAGCTCATTCTTAATCCAACTTTCCAACTAGCTGATTATATATTTATCAGAAAAACAAAGGTGATTTAATTATATTTTCACGAAAGTAAAGATAAATAAATTATATTGCTAGCAAAGCAAAGGTGACCAAATTCTATTGTTAGCGAAGCGGAGGTGACTTTATTATATCACAAGCAAAGCGAAAGTGACAAAAGTATGTCACCAGCAAACCGAAGGTGACCTAAATATGTCACCAGCAAAGCAAAGATGACTTAATAATATTATCAGCAAAGCAAGGGAAACTTAATTATATTTAGATAAAGCGAAAGTGACTCAATCATATCGCTAGCAAAACTAAGGTGACTTAATAATATCACCAGCCAAACGAATTTGAAATTATATTGGCAAAAACAGGAAGCTGACTTAAATATATCACCAGCAAAGCAAAGATGACCTAAGTATGTCACCAGAAAAGCAAAGGAAAATGTCATAATTGAATTACTAGCCAAGAGAATGAAGCTGACATAATTATATCTTCAGCAAAGCAAAGGGGACTAAAGTATATTACAATCAAATTAAATATGAATTAATTTTATCACCAGCAAAAGGAAGGTGCCCTAATTATGTCACAAGTGAAAGGAAGGTGCCCTAATTATGTCACCATCAAACGAAGGTGACATTTTCGTAATTATTTTAAACGCAAAGTGAAGTGACTTAATTATATCAAGACCAAAGCGAAGGTTACTAAATTAGAGTATGTCTACACAAGGCGAACATAACATAATTTTCTCATTAGTAAAGCAAGGTGGCTTAATGTCAAGAGCAGAGCAAACGTTACCTAATTAAGTCATAAGCAAAGCGAAATTTACTTAATTATATCACCAACAGAGCGAAGGCAAATAAACTGTCACCAGCAGCGCGAAGGTGAAATTTGTATGTCACTAGCTAAAGCGAAAATGACCTAATTTTTAAAATAAAAGCGGCGGTGACTTAATTATATACGGGCAAACTAAGGGTGGCAAAATTCTAAAAAATAAAAGCAAAGGTGACCTAATTATTTCAATATTAAAGCGAAGGTGAGCAATTATGTCAAAAGCTAAATATAGCCCAAGCAAAACAAATGTGACTTATTATATCACCAGTTAAGCTAAATCGGCATAATTATGTCATTAACAAAGTGAAGTAACCTAATTATGTCACCAGAAAATCGAAGGTGGCTTAATTATATCACCAACAAAATCGAAGGTGACCTAATTATGTCGCTCTACAAAGCAAAGATGAGTTAATAATTTCACCAGCACAACGAAGTGACCTAATTATGGGAAAGTAAAGCGAATGTGTATAATTATGTGGCTACATAAGAAAAGGTGAGTTAAATATGTCACTAGCAAAGCAAAGGTGCCCTAGTTATATCACTAGCAAAGCGAAGGTGAGATAATTATATCACTGGCAAAGCGAAAGTGAAATAAACATATAACCAGGAAAACGAATGTGACTTAAATAAATCACTAGCAAACTGCTGAACTAATTATGTCACAAGAAATCGAAGGTGGCTTGATTATATTACCAACAAATCGAAGGTGATATAATAATGTCAGAGGTAAAGCGAAGGTGACCTAATTATCTTCATGGCAAAACAAACATGACATAATGTCATCAGCAAAGCAAAGTGACCGAATAATGTCAAAGGAAAGCGAAGGTGACTTAATTATTTAAAAACAAAGCAACTGTGACTTAGTTATATCACTACCAAAGCAAAGCTGAAATAATTATGACACAAGCACAGAGAAAGTGACCCGAATTTTGTCACCATCGAAGCCAAGGGTTTACATAATTGGCTAAAAAAGCGAGGCTAACTTAATTATTTCACCAGCAAAGCGAAGGTACCTAGTTATGTCAAAGACAAAGGCGCGATTAATTATATCACTAGAATAGCAAGGTGACCTAAAAATGTCATAAAGGGAGAAAAATTGACCTAATTGTGTCAACAGCGAAGCAAAAGTGACCTAATTTATGTGAAAAGCAAAGCGAATGTGACCTTATTTTTGTGAAAAGCAAAGCAAAGGTGACCTAATTATTTCGAAAGCAAAGTGAAGGTGACTGAATTAAATCATCAGCCTAGCAGCAACATAATTATATCAAAACAAAGCAAAGGTGACATTTTTTACAAGCAGGGCAAAGTTGACTAACTCTATTAGGATCAAAGCGAAGGTGGCATAACTATATTACTAGCAAAACAAAGGTAAATTTATTATATCACCAGCAAAATATCTAAGGTGACCTAATTATGTCACCAACAAAGCAAACATGACTTAATAATGTCATCGGCACAGCGAAGTGACCTAATCAGGTCAAAGTAAAGTTAAGGCCACTTAATTATGTCACCAGGAGAGCGAAGGTGACTTAATTATATCATTAGCAATGCGAAGTTAACTTAAATATAATACCATCTAAGCGAACTTGGTATAATTCTATCACTAGCAAAGCAAAGGTGACTTAATTATATCACTAGCAAACGAAGAGGAGCTAGTTATGTTCCCAGTAAAATGAAAGTGTACTAATTATGTCAGCAACGAAACGAAGTGGCTTCATTATGTCACCAGGTAAGCGAAGTGACTTATTTATGCCAAAAGCAAAGCGAAAGTGAATAAGTATTTCAAAAGCAAAGCAAAGTTGACCTACTGACGAGAGAAGAAAAGCAAATGTGACTTAATTATATCCCCAGCATAGCGAAATGGACACCATTAAATCAATGTTGTCTTACTTATACTACCAGAAACCCTAAGGTAACCTTATTATATCACCAGCTAAGTGAAGCTGACCTAATTATGTCAACAGCTAAGCGCAGGTGATATAGTTATGTCGGTAACAAAATGAGTTAATTATTGAACCATAAAAACGAAGCTAACTTAAATATATCACTAGAAAAGTGAAGGTAACCAAATCATATCACCGGCAAAGAAAAGAGTACTTTATTATATCACAAGTAAAGTGAATGTGACTGAGTCATTTCCACTTTGCTTGTGATATAATTCACTCATATCACACGCAAAGCGAAGATGACGTAATTATATGACTAGCAAAGCAAAGGTAACTTATAGTTCCAATAAAATAAAGGTGACCTAATTATATCACCATCATCGCGAAGATAACTTGATTATATCACCAGCCAAGCAATAATTAACTTATTATTCATTAAGCAAAACGAAGGGGTCAGGGGTATATAAGCAGCAAACAGATGGTGATCTAATAATGATACAATTAAAGTGACCTAATTATTCTACCAGCAAACGAAATGACTTAATACATATATATATATATATATATATATATATATATATATATATATATATATATATAATGAAAAACTCACAAAGTATCACGTGACGGTGGCAAATTAATACAATATCCTGCAGGAAAAAATGAAAAGGTGTTTCCAAGTACTTTCAAACTTTACTAAGTTCCTTATCAAGGATAAGGAACTTAATAAAGTTTGAAAGTACTTGGAAGCACCTTTTCATTTTTTCCTGCGGGATATTGCATTCATATATATATATATATATATATATATATATATATATATATATATATATATGAGCAGCAAAGCGAAGCTGATCTTAGGTTTAAATATATTGCCAACAAATCGATAGTCACCTAATTATGTCATTCGCAAAGATTAGGTGACCTAATTATGACAATCAAAGTGAATGTGACATACGTAGGTATGTTAATAGCAAGGCGAAGAAGACATACTCATAAGTATGTCAACAGCATGGCAAAGGAGACCTTATTAGGTCAAAAGAGAAGCGAAAGGGACCTAATAATTTCAAAAGTAAAGCGAATGTGAATTATTTATATCAAAAGCAATGTGAAAGTCACGGAATTATGTCGAAAGCAAAGAGAATGTGACTTAATTATATCAACAGCAAAGCGAAGAGCCTTAATTATGTCAAAGCAAAGCGAAGATGACTTAATTATATCCTCACAAAGCTAAGGTGACTTAACTATAGTACCATTAGAGCGTAACTTAATTAAATCACCAGCAAAGCGAAGTTAACAATTATATCAGCAGCAAAGCGAAGTTAACAATTATATCAGCAGCAAAGCGAAGGTGACCTAATTATTTCACCAGCAAAGAGAAAATGACCTAATTATGTCTTTAGTATAACGAAGGATGCCTAATTATGTCACATGCAAATCGAGGTGACTTAATTATGTCACATGCAAAGCGAGTTGACCTAACTCTATCACGAGCAAAGTGAAAAGACTTAATTATGTTAACAACAAAGCCAAGTTGACCTACTTGTCATATGCAATGGGAAGGTGATATAATTATGGCAGCAGCAAAGTTAAGCTGACTGAACTATGTTACCAGAAAAGCGAAGCTCACCTCATTACAACACAATCAAAGCAAAGTGACTGTCGAGGGTCGAAGGCGTGTGACCAAAAAGTTTCTAAAGGTACACACTACTGTACACCAGGCAGCCACTATCGGCACTGCGCTCGAGTATAATTACATTGGGGAAAAGTAAGGACCTTCTACTTAGAGTGCGATGTTATTAGGTTGGCTCTTTAAATGGGAAGACGTTTGCCGGGTTCGTCTCAAGGGTTATTCGAAAGATACACCTCTACAAAAAAAGCTTTAATACAAATAATAAAAAAAGAACAAGGGCAGAGATAAATATGGAAATCTAAAAACTAATCAGTACGACCAGAGAATATTATGATAGGCAAAAATTAAGGAAACTAGGTGCGGTAAAATATATAAGTGATCCAATAAGTTGGAATGAATAAAAGATTTAAGAAGTCTATTGGCGTTACACCAAATGGGAAATTCTTCTTAGGACTGGGAACGAAGAGGTTGGACTTACGAGGAACAGACTCTTGATTACCTCTGGGGGATGAACTGGGGATGTGGAAGACCAATAACCAGGTCTTTGTCGATGGAGTCTCGATGCGAAGGCGTCCAGAGAGACTCCGAAGGGGGTTGAGATTACCTCGGCTCCAGGGAGAAGTAATCATAAAATCGAGATTCGTCTGCGGACGGCACGAAATATCAACCAATGTAGTAAACGAGAGAGACCCAGGACAATCTTCCGGGGTATAAACGGGTTTCCGTAATCTTCCTCAGATCAGGGCGGATTACACGAAGACGATCTGCTGAGGAGATCACAAGGGCGAGGGGACCACTTCACGGGACACAGATACTAGTGTCTGGACGGCAAAAAACTCGAGTTCTATCTATCTGCTGAAGATTTGCAGACATCACCTTAAATAGGAGCCACGGTCATGCTCGACAGAGGGCTGCGCACAGCGAGGGCTTTCCGAGAGGATATCGGACACGGCTTAAGCAAACATGAACCTTGATAATTTCGGGCATCGATGAGGCGAAAGGGAATTAAGCGAGATTCCCAAGGAATATCAGACGCGGCTTAAGCAAACATGAACCTTGATAATTTGGAGCATCGACGAGGCGAACGGAAAATACGAAAGATTTCCTTCTACCCCAAGACGGGGAAGATGGACATGGCTGCCACCTGGGAGAGGGACAGTGTTATCAAACTGAGGGGAAGACAGTGATAAAGCACCCTAGCTGCTGCTGGCTGTCTCGACCAGAAAAATTCTGTGTGATAACGGCGTATTGAGTTTCATAGCGTAGGTGACAATTATGTGACCATTAAAGCGAAGGTTACCTAATTATGTCAAAAATCGGACGATAGATTAATTATATCACTAGTAAAGGGAAGATGACCTAATTATGACACAAGCAAAGCGAAATTGACCTAATTGTCTCGCCAGCAAAGCAAACATCATTTACCTATGTAAAAAGCAAAGTGAAGGTGAGCGACTTATGTCAATAGCAAATCTAAGGTAACTTAATTTTGACACCAGTAAAGCCAAGCTGACTTAGCTATGTCACCAGCAATAGAAAAGCGAAGCTGACCAAATTTAACAGAAGCAAAGCAAAGGTGACCTAATTGTGTCAACAGCAATGCAAAGGTGAAATAATTAAGTACACGCAAAGAAAATGTGAGCTAATTATATTACCAGCAAAGTAAAGACGACTTTATTATGTCACTAGCAAAGCAAAGGTTACCTATTTATGTAAATGGAAAAGAGGCGGATATGTTATTTATATCAGGAGCCAAGTGACTGAGAAAATTATGACACAAACATAAATAAAGTGACTCAATTATTTCAGCATCAGAGCGAAGGCGACCTAATTGAATTAAAAGCAAAGTGAAAGTGACATAATTGTCACCAGCAAAGCGGATGCAGCTTAATTACGTCACCAGCAATACAAGATGACTTAATTAAGTCAACAGCAATACCAGGTTGACTTAATTATATCTCCATCAACGCGAAGATAACTTAATTATATCACCAGCGAAGTGATGGTGACCTAATTATGCCATGAGCAAAGCGAAGGTGACCTAATTATGAAACAATCAAAGCGAAGGTGACAGAGGTATGCTAGTAGCAAAGCCAAGGCGGCCTAATTATGTCAACGGCAAAATGAAGTTGAGTTAATTATACCACCAACAAAGCGAAACTATCATAATAAATTAAAAAGCAAAGCGAGGTTGAATAATTACGTCAAAAGTAAAGTGAAGTTTACCCAAGTATATCAAAAGCAAAGTGGAATTGACTTACTTCTGTCAAGATCAAAGTGAAGTGACATAATTATGTCAAAGAAAAGCGAAGTTGACTTAATTATGTCGCAAGCAAAGCAAAGGTGACCTAATCATATAACCAAAAAAGCAAAGAAGCCCTAATTTTTTCACCAACAAAGCGAAAGTGACCTATTTATGTAAAATCAAAGAAAGCGGTAACTTATTTATATCATGGGCGTGACAAAATTATGACGCAAGCATAGCGAAGGTGCCTTAATTATGTCAACATTAAAGCGAATGTGACGTAATTAATTCAAAAGCAAAGCAAAGGTGTACTAATAACGACACTACTGAATCTAATGTGACTTAATTATATTACCAGCAAAGCGAAGCTGACCTGAATATGTAACCAACAAAGCGAAGTGACCAAATTATGTCACGAGGAAATCGAAGGTGAATTCATTCTATCGGCAGCAAATCGAAGCTGACCTGATTATGTAACCAACAAAGCGAAGTGACTTTATTTTGTCACAAGAAAATCAATGTGACTTAATTGTATCATCAGCCAAGTGAAAGTGACTTCTTTATAACACCTGAAAAGCGAAGGTGACTTAATTATGTCAACAGCAAAGCCAAGTTAAATTCAATATATCAGCAGCAACGGAAAGGTGACCTAATTATATCACTAGCTACGTGAATGTGACTTAATTATACATGTAAGAATGCGGTCAATAAATTTTGCGAATTGGTAGGGCAAAACACAGGAAGGGAAATGGCTGTTTGTGCGGGTGTTAGGACAGGTTATGACGAGTCAGGACCTGCAGCCGCACGCTCCGGCCTCATCTATTTAAGAAGCAGTAGCTGATCGCAGATCGTCAGTCACAAATTTTTCAACAATGTAGAAGGTTGAGCACCGCGCAGTGATCAAATTTTTGACCAAGGAAGGCAAGAATGCAAAAGAGAACCATGAACGCATGGTTGCAGTGTACACCAACACCACCCCTTCCTATGCAATCATTGCTCGCTGGAATAGGGAGTTCTGCCATGGTCGTGAGTCTCTTGAAGATCACTCACGACCAGGGCGCCCGTCAGACGTGACCAACGAGGACAATGTGGCCCATGTGGAGAGGATCATCCTCGAAAATCGACGGGTGAAGGTCGAAGAAATCGAGCAAGAACTTGGAATATCACATGGAAGTGTTATCAACATCATCCACGGAAATTTGGCCATGACCAAGGTCTCTGCCCGTTGGGTCCCTAGAAACCTCACGCCCCATGATCGACTTCAACGTCGTCAAAGTTCGGAGGAGCTGCTGCTCCTGTACAACCAAGACCTGGCAGGATTCGAGTCACGCATAGTGACAGGTGATCAAACGTGGGTCCATCACTGGAATCCCGAGACCAAGCTCGAAAGCATGGCCTAGAAGCACAGGGGCTCTCCGACCCCCATCAAGTTCCGGACCCAACCATCAACCGGGAAGATCATGGCCACCATCTTCTGGCATTCTGAGGGAGTGTTGATGGTGGACTATGCGCCTCGTGGAAGTACCATCACAGGCCAATATTACGCCGAGGAACTGGTTTGGTTGAAGAAGTGCATCCGTCAGAAGCGGTGTGGCAAGTTGACACACGGTGTCCTGCTCCTCCACTACAATGCCCCTGTCCACACGGCCAGAGTTGCACGAGCTGCCCTGCGCGAGTTCGGATTCGAGAAGCTCAACCATGCCCCCTACAGTATAGATCTGGCCCCTAGCGACTACTTTTTATTCCGCCAACTCAAGGCTGCACTGCGTGGACGCCGGTTTGGGGACGATGAAGATGTCCAGCTCGCCGTCCAGGAGTGAATCGAACTGCAGTCGGGAGATTTCTGGTTGTTCGGAATTCGAATCCTCAGGGACAAGTGGCGCAAGTGCATTGAAGTCGAGGGTAGTTATATTGAAAATTAATCAAACACTTTTCCTCATATCTCGTTTCCTTATATCCGAATTGCAAAACTTATTGACCGCCCATCGTGTATATATATATATATATATATATATATATATATATATATATATATATATATATATATATATATATAAGATATCTGTGAATGTGTATTCAGCCAATTCATGCAAAGCTTCAATAATTTCTTTTTAGAATTTATTAGTAATGTATACTCCATGTGTGTGGAAAAAGTTAAAATAAAGATGTGTAACTTCTGGCAAAAGTACAAGTTTTAATCCTGAATTAAAGGAACTCGTACGCACCACTTGTTCTTCCGTATCTCGTCCCTATATTAACCCTTTCCCCCTCTCCTCCCTGAATCCCTAAAAGATCTCCTTTACATCTTACCAAATTCCTCTTGAACGATGATTATCAGTAAGAGAGTTTGGCTGATGTATGTTTTCCATCATTGAAATAATTTAAGGCGAATGACTCTAAAGAAATCCGAAAAATCTTTATACTTCATTTCCAGCCATCTTCTTTCATGGAAGAACAATAAGTTTTTTATGAATAAGAATTTTTGAGATCAATATAGACGTCTTTTTTCATTTTGGTTTTTACTTTCCAAAATGTTGTTCTATTTTGCCAAAAAGCAGCGCTATGAGAGTGGGTTAGTTTTGTTCTCAAATATTCGCTGTTGTGAGCGATATTTTTTGCGAAAGAATGAAAGAGAAATATATTTCTTTTATCTATTCATAGTTACTTTTCTTATTTTTTCGAGTTTTGCTGATTTCTTTATTATTCTGCTTTCTTCGCTTATTGCCACAATGCAGGTGGTAGCATTGGATAATATTATAAATGCTTGAAGTAGTTGAGGGTTAGAATTTAGAGTAGTTGTTTCTGTGACTGTCGTTCAATGACCAGATGCTTTTGTTTCAACGAAGAATTGTTTTTATCGTGGTTAAATTTGTTTTTTCCAATAGCATCTATTTGGGTAATTACACAGGGAAACAATTTTAAACACATTTTCTGGTGACTTAGATTTATCTGCCAATTTGAATTTTTTTTTCAGGCTGATTTTAAATATATAATCCATTTTTACCTACATGCTCTAGTCATTCTGTAATTTCTATTTTCTCGTTTTCCAGAAAACTGCCCTCCAGACGGACAGAGAGGGTGCTTGTAGAAAGCAAATACTTCACAGTACATAGTAGTAAGATAGTAATAAGTGTTATTGTGCAAAATATTGACATTATTGTCTCTTTTTTCAGGTCTCATATTAGAGTGATGGCTTCATTAAGAGGAAATTGTGTTAAGGATCTAGACACCCTCTGCTACATATGTGGCTGTTACATGCTAGTTCGTCAAAGGCGCAATATACCAAACTTTGTGATCCGCACTTATAAGGCATATTTTGATGTTTCTCCTGGCGATCAAAATAAGAAGAGGCCCCACATGCTGGTTTCCATAGTTGTGTGGAACATCTTCGTGAGTGGAAGATAGGAAAGAGAAATGGTCTTTCTTTTGGAATCCCCATGGTGTGGCGAGATCTAAAGGATCATGTATTGGACTGTTATTTCTGTCTGGTGAATACTAAAGGAATTGGCAAGAAAAATCGGCACAAGATTTCCTCGGCGATCCGGCCAGAACCTCATTCTGAGTCTTTACCAGTTCCGATTTTCAGTGGACATGCTTCCTCCGAGGATAAAAATGATGTACTTGATATGGACGTCCAGGGAATGGATTCAGAGTCTGCAGATTCATCCTCAGATGCTGAACAGTCATTAGCTCCTCACTGTTTCAATCAGTAGGATTTGAATGACTTGATACGGGATTTGGCGCTCTCCAAGAAAGCTGCAGAAGTCTTAGCCTCCAGTTGAGTGAAAGACATATGCTTGACAGATCGGTACGGGTATTATATTACCGAACAAGAGAGAGTACATTTGTTAAGTATTTCTCTAGAGGACAAATAATCTGTATACTGCCACGATGTTACTGGTCTGTTTACCGAGTTGGGACTTGGCACCTATAGCCCTGCTGAGTGGAGACTGTGTTTGGATAGCTCCAAGCGTAGCCTGAAGTGTGTACTTTTGCATAATAGCAATGACTTTGGTGCAGTTCCTCTTGGTCACTCTGTCCATCTTGGAAGCAGGAATGCGAAACATTGTTAATGAGGCAATCGCAAGTCGAGAGAAGATCGTTTTACCTCCACTTCATCTCAAACTAAGGTTGAGGAAGCAGTATGTCACGGCGTTGAGCATTGAAAATGATTTTTTTCAGTACATAGTATCGGCGTTTCATGCTTTGTCATACGAAAAAATAAAAGCCAGAGTATTTGATGGTCCCTAAATCCGAAGACTTCTGAGTGATTCTAGATTCGTGAACACCATGAATGAAAAAGAGAAGGCAGCCTGGCTCTCATTTTCTGCCGTTGTTCGTAACTTCTTGGAAAACAAAAAAACGCATAACTACGAGGATCTGGTTACTAATATGATTTTAGCATATCGTGATCTGGGATGCAACATGAGTGTGAAGCTGCATTTCCTATATCGTCATCTCGACCCATTCCCAGAGAATGTGGGAGCCGTGAGCAACGAACAAGGGGAACGCCTCCATCAAGATTTGATGACGATGGAAGAGCACTACGAAGGTTAATGGGATAGACACATAATGTCGGACTACTGCTGGGCGATTAGAAGAGATCAGCCAGATAATACTTACAAGAGAAAGAATCACAAGGCAAATCTTCGCCCGATTGAAATCAAGAAGTCCTCCAGCCTGATATACGGTCATTAATAAATTAGCATCTATTTGATTACAGTATTTGTAATCCTAATGTGTAATTCAAGTTTCTTCTCATATGCAATAAAATGTTTGTGCAAAAAATCTGCTTTAATATAAATAGCGCAAAAGGATGATTAAAAATTACTTCAGGGCATGATGATAGGCGTGATAAAATGAAAATTATTGTATAATATTAGTTATTGATATTACGAAAAATCTGTGGAATTTAAAAAGAATCTGATTTCAGATTTGAATTCAGTATGCTCAAACTAGGTAGGAAAATGTACTTTGGGCAATTCACCAAATACATTGTTCCCCAGTGTTATCTGTTAGTCTTATTTTATTTCCAGACGTCTCATTTCTAAATTCTCCCTCACATACAGTTCAATTTAAGATAGGTGTACGGCGTACCTACATTCTTACATTCTTATCAAGACTTCCCAACATAGGCCCCATTGGAAAGGATCGTACTTAACTAAGTTTTAGGAGGTGCCTAACACATGATGGCAGAATTCGAGCATTGTCGAACAGTGGCCATACTCTATCTGGACTTTCAAATGGCGTTCGCTAAAGTAAACCACTGAGAACTGAAAACCCGCAGACGACAAAGGGATGTGATCAACAACCATGACTCTGATTGGTCGTGGGTGACGTGCGGTGTCTCTTAAGGCTTCGTATTAACCCTAGTATTTTTTCATTTCCTATAGCAACGATATTGACGAGTAATTGATATTTAACTCAACCAAATTTGCAGAGGACACCCAAAGTGTAGAGAGGTTGAGAAGCGACCTGCGCCGGATAAGGGGGAGGATAGACATGTGATAAAAGCTTTAAAACTAAGACTAGTGTAAGGCAATGCACATCGGGGATGAAGTACCCTGTCAAGTGAAGTTCTGTACAGCAAGTGCTTAAAGGTCACCGATGCAAACAAATATTTAGATCTCGTGATTAGCAGCTACTTCACATCTCCAGCAAGTGACTTGGGTCTTAGAAAAGCACTAGGTGACTAAGTTATCTTGGTGCGACCTCGCCTGCAGTAAGCGGTTCATTTTGGCTCATCCGACCTTCGAAATGACATCGAACGCCTAGAAAGGGTGTGAGTCACGGCTATGAAATTTACCCCATCGATTAAACGTCGAAACTATGAACTGCGATTGTTCGAGCTCAGTCTCTTTTCGTTAGAGAGTCGGAAACTGTGCAGTCAACTGATAGAGGTGTTAAAAGTTCTTTGATGGTTCACGAATAGTGATCACAAGGATATAATTAGAAACCTCATTTGGGAGCGTTAGCGTGAAATTCCGAGGTTCAGGACTACTTTGGTAGATAACTACTTCAAATATAGAATATTCGAAGCATGGAACGAGCTGCATGTAGAAGTAGTTAATAGTTCCAGGGTTGATCGATTTAAGGGTAGAGCAAAAAATTTAAAGTGCGCAATAAATTGCATATAGTAATTAGGTTAACAAGAAATTGATATCATATTAAAAAAAAGAGTAAAATTATAATTAATATGCAAAAAACAGCAAAGTAAGTGCCATCTTTTTGACAATGCTCTCTCATCGCTAAACTAAGCAGTGGATTCCTTTCTTAAAGAAATTATTCCGTTTTAATGAAATATATGGTTTAATATCCTTCTCCACCTCCATATCAGAGTAACCTTCGCCATTAAGGTGATGTTGTGGTGACTTAATAAATAGTAATGGTGCAAGGCCCGGTGAATATGGGGGCTGAGGGAAAACTCCCCAACCTATCGCAATATTATTTGGGGGGGGGAGCAAAGATGCCATATGTGGGCGGGATTGATCATGGGGGAGAAGGGGGAGGGGGACATGAAGGGGGAAGGGAAGACGAGGAGAAGGAAGGGGACACCAATTCGGGTGACCAGTAAATGACGTTTGTTTAATTCCTTCATTTAAACATTGCAAATGTTGAGCAGCTAAGTTAGCTTAGAGATGAATCAATATTTGCACGTTGTAAGCTTTGTCTGTCAGAGAGTCTACAGTTCTTTTAAACAGATTGCAGCAAATTTGGAAACAGGTATAACAATTCCTAGAAACATTTTTTTATATTTCTTCACAACCGAATTGTTTCTTCTATGTCCAATTATTTATTTTGTGTATATGTGTGCGTGTCTTGTCCTTTAGCACAATAAATTCTTCTTCACCTTTCCGCGTCCGCTTCGGTTAAAGGAAATGTTGGACGAGCATAGCTTTGACTTATATTATCTAGATTTACCACAAAGATACTTCAAATGTATGTAACCTAACACTCCTACTAGTGCTTTTTTTCCTTTGAGACTCTCTCTCTCTCTCTTTCACTGAATCTTTTATTACAATTAGATTCAAAACTTTGTACCCCTTCTAAACTTTTCTATTTCACTGAATGACTCTTAGGAAACAAAACCTAGAAGCATTATTAAAAAAGTCCTGGCTCTCTTAATTTTTGTGTTTTTTTCCTAACAATACTCCCACATCTTGGGTCAATCTTGTCACGAGAGAGCGTGTATTGGTCTGATCGAGGAATACAACAGTTAAATATTTATTTAATATTCGAGATAAACAAGAAAAAAAAACTAAATCGCATATATGAATGACTTAGACAAAGGAGCGAGCGAGCACTTATGAATCAGAATCAGTACCTTAGGTTTAAAAAATTATTTTATCATCTTTGATACCCAAGAATTAACATAAAAAACGTTCAAACGCACAAATATATATAATGCTAAGTATCTTAGACAAAGTACTACTATTTGTACTTTCTTTTCTTTCCCATTTAATTATTCTATTTCTCATCTTACCATTTCTAGAAGTACTATTTTTAGATTTGTTTTTTGTCTTGTTTCATTTATGGCTCAATGCAAAAAGAGTGCCATGACAAGAGTACTATGGAAAGGGGGCCACGAAAAGTGTGCCATGAAAAGAGTACCATGGAAATATTGCCAAGAAAAGAGTACCATAACAGAATGCCATGGAAAGAATGACATCAAAGAATGTAATGGGAAGAGTACCATGGAAAGAGTGCCACGAAAAGAGTGACACGAAAGAGTGTCATTGTATGAGTACCATAAATAGAGTGCCATGGAAATAGAGCCAGTTCCACTTCACACTCCGTCTGGATTTTAATTCCCTGGTACATCCACTGCCAACACCCTTTCCCCCTCTCAATCTCTCTCTCCCTCCTACTCTTTCCCTCGCAGTCTCTCCCTCCTCTACTCCGCCCACACTTACTACCCCTCACCCCCCCAACTTTCTTCCTCGCGCTCTTTCCAGCCCACACAAACTCTCCAACTCTCTCCGTCGCAATCTCTCTCAGCCACACTCACCTTACAACTCCTTCCCTCCAACTATCTTGCTATTTTATTTACCACTCTCACTTATAAATTCTACCTCTCAATTAAACAGTCTCACACTCTCACGCCCTCTCTCACTCTCTCACTCTTTTTTGCTCTCTCTCACCCCCTCATACACACTCTCCCTCGTGCGTACTCTATCTTACACTATATTTCTTACACCTTCTCTCTGATCACGATTCATTCATCCCATCTCTCCTATCCCCTCTGTCTCATCCACTGTCTTCCATACCTTGTTTTTCATTCCTTCTCTCCCTCTCTCTTAAACCATTTCTCTACTACGCTTTCCCATACTCCCTTTAATGACCTATTTTTTATACTCTCTCTCTCTCTCTCTCTAATACCATCTTACTTATGCTCTCTCTTATAGCCTCTTTATTACAATCTCTCTCCCATATCCCTTCTCTCTCACAGCTTATGTTTCATCCCCTCTACATATCTCACGCCTTGTCTTTCATACCCTCTCTTTCAAACACTCTCTTATAATCTCTCTCGTATGTCTTCTCTCTATTATGCCCACTCTCTCTTCCTCATTCTTCTTCTCTCTTCATCTCTTTGCCTCTTTCCCTATCTCTCTCCCTTATTATCCCTCCCTATTTCTCTCTCTCCCTCCCTTTCTCCCTCTCTGACATCGTTAGATCCGCGGCAACCCTCGAGACGGCGGGAACTCGTGTGTCGGGCACAGCTTGAACGAACCTACAGGATATCGCGGACGATACCACTGAGGCTACAGGTGCTCCCATTGAAGCTGCTGCAGTAAATCTTTGGACCGATTCGAAGAAAAAGAAGCGAAGAAGAAAGAAGAAAAGGTAGGTAGTAGCTGCGATGAAAGAACCAGTGAGCAACAGTAAACCGACCGAGACAAGCACATCAGCACCGGCAGTGGAGGGTATACTAGAGGTTAGGGGTGCGAGCTCGAACGAAGGAGAGTTTCAGAAAGTAAGAAGGAAAAAGAAAAGTGGCAAAAAGAAGAAGAAGCAGAGGACGATATCCCCTGCCGCGGAGGACCCCTTGAGAACCCTAAATCGCTTTGCCGTCCTGTCGGACGAGGGCGCGCAATGCGTAGTGGTGGGAGACTTGCAGCTGCGAGGCCTTCAGTAGCACCTGGGTGGAGGGTTGTGCCCCTGATAGGAAGTACGATGTCTTCCAAAGATGGATAACGAGGCGCTACAAGACGAAGTTAGGAATGTACGGGATTTCTCCAGGAGCTCCGTACTTGCCTCAATAGTCAGTGGAAACGACCTTATCCTTAGAGAAGGTAGAGTTGGGCTAACGGAACATATAGTCCAGACATCGATGAAGATTGCAGAGGATCTTCTCTTAAAGCCAAGCAAGGCCATGCTCGTGGGGATGCTAACAAAGAGGTTTGCTACAGCGCACGCAAGTAGCAAACTTCTTGGCATTAACGAACGTCTAGGTCACCTTTGTGCCTTGACAGGAGTTAAGTTTGTAGACCCGGTCGACTTGTTCTTCGGACGATATGACTTATACACAGAGGACGAGGTCAACATAAATGATCAAAAAAGAAGGTTTCTGGCCGAGTTAATCGCGAGAAATGCCTTCTGGTTGCTGAAGGTTGCACGGGACGAGCCAAACGGCGACTCGACGGGTACCACCGAGCGGGAGAATCAAGACGAGCCGCGAGAGCAAGTCAATGCGGGACATTCTACTGCAAGAGGCTCTGCTGCACTGCAACCAAAGAGTAATCAAAGCCCTGCCGGTGACGAAGAACCGGTCCCAGGTGGAGAAGATCCAGGTAACTAGGATGAAGCTCATGGTAATACGTCTCTTTCTGAGAAAAACACTCCATCCGAGTCGTCGGGAAACGCGTTAGCGGAGGGAGCGTGCGGACTAGCCAGCGTTCCCTAAAAGTTCTATTTTTTAACGCGAGGTCAATACGGAACAAGTGGGACGAACTTGTGGTTGTATTGGCTTCCGATAACCGAATAGATATCGTGGTGATCGTAGAAACGTGGAGCCATATTGACAAGCGAGATTTCTAGGATGAGTTTGCGATCCCCGGCTATACAATGTTCCACCGTGACCGACCTTGTCGAAAGGGCAGCTGAGTTATGGTATACGTCCAGAACTGTTTCCCCGCTGTCGAATGCAATGTGAGATCTGGTCACGAGATTTCAGGGCTGGACATAGATTATACCAGCTCCTCTTATCGAGTAGTAGTGGTTTACAGGCCGCAAGGACAGTAAGAAGAGTTAAACTTAAGCCTGTACGCAAAGCTCACCGACCTTATAAATAGTCGCACGAGTTTAGTCATTGGTGACTTCAACTGCTTTGGGACTGACTGGAGGAACTGTAAATGCGATGCGGAAGGGAGAAGATTGATTGAGTTCGCTCAGGATAACTTTCTGACACAATGGGGAGAGGAGCCAACGGGGGGTGAAAACATGTTAGATTTGGTGTTTACCACCGAGGACGACATGGTATCCGGACTCGCGTAGGGGAGTGTCTGGGCGGGAGCGATCACCGCACACTCACATTTTTCCTCCATATTCCATGTGAGAGATGCTCTTACGTCGCTATCTTTAAACCGGCTTCCGACGCACGAACTTTGTGGGTTTTCGGGATGCGATAGCTCGGCTTAGGCCCGCAACAGGAGAAGGAGCCTTGGACAAATGGTTGGCGTTTAAAGGAAATTTTATTACCCAACAGTCTGCGTTTGTCCCCAGCAGAAGGAGGAGCGGCAAGCCTCTATAACCGAGATGTTCAATCGAGGCATCGCGGTGGCGATATGGAACAGAAGAACTGTATACAATAACTGGAAAGCCAACTGTAATGAAGAAAGGCTTCTTCAATACATGGAAAAGTGTATGCAAGTTAAAGCACTGGTGCGCATAGCAAAGCGCAGCGAGGAAGTTCGGTTTGCCTTCCTCTGTAAAGAGATCCCGAAAGAATTCTTCCTGCTTGTCAATAGCTGCAAGCCGATTCACCATAGCATAGGACCGCTGAGAGAGGACAATGGCGTGTTACGGAAGTCAGAACCAGACATCGCCAACGTGTTGAACGGCTACTTTGCCTCCTTATTTAGGAGGAAAGTTGATTCTCCAGCTCAGAGGCCGGGGGTTCATCTAGAAGAGGGCAAAAACCTATGCGAAATAGTCTTAGAGAGAGACGAAGTAGTAGCCAGACTAGGAAACCTTAACCCGTATAAGTGTCCAGGTCGGATGGCTTTCTTCCTATTCTTCTGAGAAGAGTAAAAAGGTTGCTTCACACCTCACCACCATTATCAACAAATCTTTGGAAACTGGAGAGGTGCCGGAAGACTGGATAATAGTAGATGTAACTCCGATTTATAAGAAGGGGGACCCCGAATGCTCGAGTAATTACCGGCCTGTTAGTCTGACATCCATCGTAGGCAAACTACACGATGAAATAATCACAGACCGTATAGTGCAGCATTTAGAGTCGTACAACCTGATCTTGGATTCCCAGGAAGGATTTCGCATGAACGGTTCATGTATCACTAGTCAACTAGAATTTTTCCACGGTATTTCGAGTGAGTATGACCCTAGATGAGCTGTGGATATCTTATACATGGACTTTCAAAATTCCGTCGATAAGGTACCACACCGCAGGTTGATAAATAAAGTCCGCGCTCTTGGCACTACTGGTAAGATAGCCGAATGTATGAAATCTGGCTCTCGGGACGGAGGTAAAAATCAACGAGATAGCCTCGCAATCGACGCCAATCAGTAGTGGGGTGCCCCAGAGCTCAATGCTTGGGCCTCTATTGTTCATCCTCTACATCAATGATATAGACGAAGGAGTAATATGCTCGATAACCAAGTTCGCCGACGATAGCAAGCTAGGAAGTAGTGTGAGCTCGTGAAAAGGAGTGGAACGCCTGCAAAATAGTCTTCTCAGGATAGACCAGTAGTCAGAAACGTGGCAAATGCCATCTAACCTTGACAAGTGCAATGTAATGCACGTCGGCCATGCTAATCCTCGGGAAAACAACTTCTTGCTAGACAAAAAACTAGATACCACGGACCTTGAGAAAGATTTAGGCGTGCTAATCAGCAGTGATCTAAACTTCTCCAAGCAGTACCTCCAGGCGGAAAAGAGTGCCCAGCGAATTCAGGGATACATAAAGAGGCATTTTCGCTTCCGAAATAAGCAGATTGTTCTCGCCTTGTACAACTCTCTAGTCCCGTTACACCTTGAATACACCGTACAATTCTGGTCCCCAACCCTAAGGAAGGATATTAAACGGCTGGAAAGGTTACGGGCCAGAGCAACAAAATTGATCCCCTCCCTCAGACATAAAAGTTATCAGCATAGGCTACGAGAAATGAGAATGTTCTCCTTGGAGACGTCCCGGTTAGGAGGCCAGCTGATTGAAACTTTTTAGATAATGCGAGGAGTTGAAAACGTAGATCACAGGAGGCTGTCACGTTGAATGCAAATGCTACACGTAACCACGGATACAAACTGGAATCACCACAATTCCATACTAGCATTTGTGGAAACTTCTTCTCGTACAAAATCTGCGGAACGTAGAACCGTCTATGTTTATCAGTCGAACAGTTCAAATCTCGACTTGACAAGATAATCCACACCCTGAGCTAGATGGTACCACCTTAGTATAGATTATAGATCTGAGTAAAGTAGATATGCTTCAACCTTTTTAATAAAAATTTCTCGTTTGTGTTCTTTTTTTCAGCACATTCAGGTATCCTTTCAGCTTTCTGGCCCGCAAATGCGGGTGGGAGAGGTAGGCGGGGAGAGCCTTCATCTATGCTATACTTTCTCTTATGGTATAGGTTAAGGCTTTCTCAAAATAGTACTTCCACGGTATGATCATTTGTGATAGAACGTGTTGAAGCTGCGTTTAATTTCAACTCCTATCCCATATTATTTAAAACCATGATGCTGCCCACGTGCATCTTCGATTCGAGGCTTGGAGTCTTATCTCAGCTACCGGATGCCAATGTTTAAACAAGGAGGTTATCGTCCCCCCGTTCGCCCCCATACGCCGACCTCGCCAGATCGAGTTAGGCTTATGAACAGATAAGGCATTTTTCTCCGGCCCGGCTGTGCGTTCCCTCCAAGCTTTCACTCCATTTTCCCCCCACGCCAAGGAGATGTCCTGGCTATTTATATGGAAACTTTACCACTAAGATCAGATTGGAGATCCAGATTTTCGTCGCGAAACATCACCACGACCCTCTCTCCCTTTGTGCGCCAAGGGACCTCGACCTCGAGATTCACCATCACTTGTCCAGAAGGAGGACAATATTCCTTGAGTGCCAAAGGTTCGAGCCTTTCCGACGCCAAGTCCCCAAGGCACCCCCCCTGTTGTTCAAAGGAGAACAGCATTAGAACAGCCATTGTTCGTTTTGAGCCCTTCGCCAAGAAACGGTTCTCATCCCCCCCTGTTTTCCAAGGAGAACAGCATTAGAACAGCCATTGTTCGTTTTGAGCCCTTCGCCAAGAAACGGTTCTCACCACCCCCCCCCCCTGTTGTTCAGAGGAGAACAACATTAGAACAGCCATTGTTCTTGAGCCCGTAGACAAGAGACGGTTCTCACCCCCCCCCCTTTGTTCAGAAGAGAACAACCTAGAACAGCCATTGTTCGTTTTGAGCCCTTTGCCAAGAAACGGTTCTCACCCCCCCTGTTGTTCAAAGGAGAACAACATTAGAACAGCCATTGTTCTTGAGCCCGTAGACAAGAGACGGTTCTCATCCCCCCTTTGTTCAGAAGAGAACAACCTAGAACAGCGATTGTTCTTCAAGCCGTTCGTCGAGAAACGGTTCTCCTTCCCAAGACGCCTCGTCAGGATCCTTTTATCCCCCCCCCCTTCGGCTGGAGCTCGCCAGCGGACCGAAACTCCTTTGCGCCACCTTCCACTGCACCACTAGTGCCAAAGTTACGTAAGCCAAACTTCACCTTTGAGTATTGATCCCTTTTGTCAATTCTATCCTGTGCTTTAAATGGTTTATCGAACCATCCCATCTCTTTAACTCTATATTTGTTTTACCTTTTTAAATCCTTTAAATCCTCGGATTAGCCCGAGTCTCCACGACCCTTTCCATTCTGTTTATGTCAATATTTTCCGTTTTTGTGTATTGTTTATAGTTATTATTAATAAAACTCTATTCAATTAATGATAGCAATATTATTATCCTTGAGCTCAGTTCCACTTCTTAAGCATATCGAAGATACATAATATCGGCCGCCAGACAGTAAACGCACTCTAAAGATAATTAAGGAAGTTCCCTCAACGAATAGTGTTATATATATGGTATCGTCGGGAGTCATTCTACGACATATATATATATATATACTATTTAAATTTGGTATCAGGTGTGTAAGGTTTAACGCTACATCTTTGCAAACACTGGTCTCAGTCGAGTAAAGCATAGTGTTATTCGTTATAATAATAGAATATAGTAGTTCCCTTTTGTTTTAACGATTGCTATCCCCTTTTTTTTGAAACTTAAGAAGCTGGAGTAGCTCAAGGAACTGTTATAATAATTTGTTTGTGTTTTTTTTGTGATTTTAGTCAGTGGTTATTTAGATTGAGAAACCAAGTACGAATAGGTCAGTGCCCATATTTAGGTAGGCTAATTCTATAGAGGCATAATTCTTGTTGCAAGGAATTTTAGTTGGTTGACTAGTGCGCCCCCAAGTGCAAAGATGACTCAGTTTGAAATCTTTAAAGCGCAAGGAGAATCCTTGGGACTCTCCCGAAAAGAACTAATTGAGTACATTCAAGAGGAGCAAAGAAAAGAGGAAGAAAGAGAAAAACAACGAAGAGAAAGAGAGGAACGGATAAGACAAGCTGAGCTTCAGATTGAATTAGCTCGTGTTGAAGCGGGGATACATTCCGCTAGTTCCCGTTCCGAAGCCCCCCCCCCCAATCTTCCACTAAAGCTCCCCAATTTCAAGGATGGAGAGGATTTCGGAGCATTTTTAGCCCACTTCGAAAAGATCCTCGAAATCAATAACATGGATCTGGAGGCTGAAGGTGTAGCCAGATTACTTCCCCTGTTAAATTGCAAATTGCGCGAAATTTTTATATCTTTACCATCTGAGTGTACAATTAACTACAGCACCTTAAAAGCTGAGTTATTGGCCGCTCATAATATGACTCCCGATTTCTACCGCCAAGAATTTCGAGGAGGTCGTATTAAACCCGGACAGACGTTCCGTCAATTCGGATACATTCTTCAGAGGAATTTTAAATTTTGGTTAGAATCCTCAAAGGTTGGTCCGGACTACGAGTCCTTAACGGACTTCGTGTTGCGAGATCAATTTTTGGCGTCTTTCCCGACGGAGATCCGCGCGTTTGTCAAGGACCGTCGGTGCCAGACCTTTAAAGAATGTACCGAAGAAGCGGATGTCTATGCCGCAAGCCATAATTTATATCCAAAGGAGAATCGAACTTCTCACCAACCCCCAAACCAGGAAAGAAGGAAGGATTCGCGCCCCTTCCCAGGAAAGCTGACAAAGTTTCCGGGCCCCGTAAAACCCCAAAACTTCATTCCCCAAAATCAACAACGGGACTCCAAACCTCCCGTTCAGATTTCTTCTCCACCTCTCTTCCCGAAGCGACCAATAATATGCTTCACCTGTGGTGTAGAAAACCACATGAGCTGGAATTGCCCCCAAAATTCTAGGCTTAAAAGCGGACCAGCCCACCAAGTTCACCAGATTTATGCAACCCCGGCTCCCCCGGTGGTGCAGACCCAAGCAGCAACTTCTCCCCCTCCGTCAGGCCACCAGGTAAATTTTATTTTTGATAAAAGTTCACCAGGAACTTTGAAATTTGAGGAGGGCAGCGTGAATGGCTGCCGAGTATCGACTCTCGTCAGGGACACAGGATGTACGTGTTTCATCGTGTCCGACGAACTCCTTCCCCCAGTGGACCCTAACCACGAAAGATTTGCGGTGGTACATGACTACCTTGGGCGGGCGAACAGATTCCCCGTCGTTAGATGTTACCTGCAGTGTCAATATTATGATGGCTGGGCTGAAGTCATTTCAGTACCCATAAAATTCTGCTCTGTACTTATAGGACAGAGCCCCCAAGTAAGTTCCGACCCTGTGTCCCAGGCCGCCCTTACTCGAGGTCGAGCTAAGAAGGAAGCCCAGGAGTCCGTCCCCCTCAGAACCCCGTTACCGTCCGAATTCTCGGAGATCCTTAACCAGGACTTTAGGACGGCACAAAAGGAGTGTGAAGCACTAACACCCTTATGGGATAAGGCCCAAAACCAGGACACGGAGACTGTCCGTGGACCTAAAGTCATCAGGTACCTGGAGGAAGGTGGCTTTCTTTATCGATCCGCCGAGGACAGTAATAACGCTGTTACTACTGTCCTATGCCTTCCACGATCCCATGTCCCTATAGTGCTCAAAGTGGCTCATGACAGCATTTTTTCCGGTCATTTTAGTCACACTAAAACTGACCAGCGCATTTTTAGATATTTTTATTGGCCGGGTGCTGCAGCTGACATCTCAAAGCATTGTCGATCGTGCGATGTGTGCCAGAAGACGTCCGCTAAAGGGCGGGTCAAACCTGCTCCCTTACAAAGGGGACCAGTCATTACTGAACCCTTCTCCAGAGTGGCCATCGACCTGGTTGGCCCTATCCACCCCCCTTCGAGCGAAGGTCACAGCTACATTTTCACCTTGGTAGACTTATCTACCCGTTTTCCCGAGGCTGTCCCCCTTCGCCGAATCGACAGTATTTCTTGCGCCGAGGCCCTCATTTCCATCTTTTCGAGGGTAGGCGTCCCCAAGGAAATACTCTCCGATAGAGGCCGACAATTCACCTCTGAGTTGATGGAGTACGTAGGGAAGCTGCTCATGGTAAAGCCCCTTTTTACCACCCCCTTCCGGCCACAGACAAACGGGATGTGCGAGAAATTAAATGGAAATTTAAAATCCATTATTAAGAAGATCTGTGCCGAGCAGCCCCGCGAATGGCACCGATATCTCCCGGTCGCCCTATTCGCCTATCGGGAAATTCCCCACCGTACATTAGGCTTCGCCCCGTTCGAGCTCCTTTATGGACGTAATATACGCGGGCCACTCAGTATTTTAAAAGAGTTGTTAATTAAGCCCCAACTGGATCAAGAACTCCAGTCATCTTACGCCTATGTCTTGGACCTACGCCAGAGGCTCGAGAAATGCGCAAACATCGCCTATAAAAATGCCGATGTCAATTTGTAGAAATACAAAACCTATTTTGATGTCCGGTCCGAAGATCGTAAATTTAAGCCCGGTGATGAAGTACTCCTGCTCCTTCCCACAGCCAGTAATAAATTACTGAGCCAATGGAAAGGTCCGTACTCGGTCCGCGAGGCACGAGGACCGGTAGATTACCTCATTGGTACCCCAGCAGGCGATAAGCTCTATCACGTCAACTTATTGAAAAAGTACCACCGGCGCGCCCATGGACATACCTTCGTAGCGCTGGACGAAACATCGGCGCTTGAAGAGGATTACCCCGCGGAGTCCCTTAATGTAATCCAGACAGTGTGCATCCAACCTGATGCCGATTACCCTCTTCCTTCCCTACCAGGCGAGCAGTTTGAACCCTCTGACCTGGATATCGACGCGCAGCTGACACCACATCAAAAGGGTCAGCTACAAGATCTATTACGTCAGTTCGACGACGTTATTTCGGAGAAGCCTGGGTGCGTACTAGTTTCAAGCATGATATCAAATTAACAACCTTAGAACCCGTCCGTTCAAAACCCTATCCCATGCCGATTCATTTACGCCAAGCCTTTAACGCCGAAGTTAATAATTTAATTAGTTTAGACATCATAGAACCTTCCACCTCTAGTTATTGTTCCCCAGTCGTCATGGTCAAGAAACCTGATGGCTCTTATCGGATGTGCATCGACTTCCGGAAGTTAAATTCGGTAACTGTGTTCGACGCCGAGCCCATCCCGTTGGTAGACCAAAACCTCCACCTTTTCGAAAACGCCAAGTTCATCTCAGAACTCGATTTGTGCAAGGCGTATTATCAAATCCCCCTCCGGCCTGAGGTGAAAGCATATACCGCCTTTGCAACAGAGAAAGGCCTTATGCAATTCAAGCGCCTTCCTTTTGGCCTCGTCACTGCTTGTAGCAACTATAACCGTCTCATGAGAAGGTTGTTAGATGGACTTCCAAACGTATCCTTTTACTTTGATAATGTCTACGTCGCTACTCCTGAATGGAGTCACCATTTAACCACCCTATTAGCTCTCTTCGAGCGACTGCGCGAAAATGGCCTCACCATTGGCCCCAGCAAATGCCATTTTGCCCACGAAACCATCAAATATTTAGGTTTCAAAATAGGACAAAGCCAGTTGGGTCCCCAAGAGGATAAGATTAAGGCAATCGCCGACATGCCCCTCCCGATTACAAAGAAGCAATTAAGATCGTTCCTAGGATCAGCTTAGTACTATCGGCGATTTGTTCCGAATTTCGCTGCGATTTCGGCGCCCCTCAGCTCCCTTTTAAAAAAGAATTCACCCGATCGTCTACGTTGGAATGATGTCGCTATTTCCCATTTTAATCAGCTCAAGAGTAAGCTCATAACTGCCCCCATTTTAAAGTTGCCCAACCCGGGAAAATCCTTTGGGATTAAGACAGACGCGTCCAACGAGGGCATTGGAGGTGTACTCCTTCAATACGAGGATGACGGCACGAGTCATCCAGTTGCATATGCTAGTCGTCAATTATTACCACGCGAAAAGAGATATGCCACTATAGAAAAGGAAGCTCTATCAATTATCTGGGTCATAGACAAATTCAAGATGTACTTGATAGGTAAAGAATTTCAAATAGGAACCGACCACCGTCCGTTAGCCTATATTAGGAATGTGCGACACTCAAACGGCCGCATCATGCGCTGGAGTTTACTCTTGCAAGAGTATCAATTTAAAATAAATTATATCAAAGGTTCCGATAACCAGGTCGCTGACGCACTCAGTAGGAATGCGTTACCGAATAGCGTAGAATAATTGTATTCATAGGATTAGTATCTCCCTGTAGGTATATACCGTCTTGTACGACTTAATTTAAGATTCTTTTGTAATATAATTAATTAATGTATATGTCTGAATTTTGTAACGCTCAATGTCTAATTTTTTTGTATGTATATATATTTGTTCCTATTAATTTACGTATAAATTATTTTTGTCCCGTATGTACTAAGTTTATATCATTTCATTGTTCCATGCCCTTTTTTTTGTCTTTAATTAAGTTGTATTAAAGGTTATTTTCCCCTGTAATCTAAAGATCAAAATAATCATATGTATTGAGGTAATACTAGTTAGGTGCAGGAAGGTACGGTTGGTACAAGAAAACGAGTTCCCCACAACGGAGCTCTATCGTTGTCCCTTCTCTCTTTTTTTTCGAAGTGACAACTTCCCCTGGAATGGAGGGGTGTGATAGAACGTGTTGAAGCTGCGTTTAATTTCAACACCTATCCCATATTATTTAAAATCATGATGCTGCCCACGTGCATCTTCGATTCGAGGCTTGGAGTCTTATCTCAGCTACCGGATGCCAATGTTTAAACAAGGAGGTTATCGTCCCCCCGTTCGCCCCCATACGCCGACCTCGCCAGATCGAGTTAGGCTTATGAACAGATAAGGCATTTTTCTCCGGCCCGGCTGTGCGTTCCCTCCAAGCTTTCACTCCATTTTCCCCCCACGCCAAGGAGATGTCCTGACTATTTATATGGAAACTTTACCACTAAGATCAGATTGGAGATCCAGATTTTCGTCGCGAAACATCACCACGACCCTCTCTCCCTTTGTGCGCCAAGGGACCTCGACCTCGAGATTCACCATCACTTGTCCAGAAGGAGGACAATATTCCTTGAGTGCCAAAGGTTCGAGCCTTTCCGACGCCAAGTCCCCAAGGCACCCCCCCTGTTGTTCAAAGGAGAACAGCATTAGAACAGCCATTGTTCGTTTTGAGCCCTTCGCCAAGAAACGGTTCTCATCCCCCCCTGTTGTTCAAGGAGAACAGCATTAGAACAGCCATTGTTCGTTTTGAGCCCTTCGCCAAGAAACGGTTCTCACCCCCCCCCCCTGTTGTTCAGAGGAGAACAACATTAGAACAGCCATTGTTCTTGAGCCCGTAGACAAGAGACGGTTCTCATCCCCCCCCTTTGTTCAGAAGAGAACAACCTAGAACAGCCATTGTTCGTTTTGAGCCCTTCGCCAAGAAACGGTTCTCACTCCCCCTGTTGTTCAAAGGAGAACAACATTAGAACAGCCATTGTTCTTGAGCCCGTAGACAAGAAACGGTTCTCATCCCCCCTTTGTTCAGAAGAGAACAACCTAGAACAGCCATTGTTCTTCAAGCCGTTCGTCAAGAAACGGTTCTCCTTCCCAAGACGCCTCGTCAGGATCCTTTCATCTCCCCCCTTTGGCTGGAGCTCGCCAGCGGACCGAAACTCCTTTGCGCCACCTTCCACTGCACCACTAGTGCCAAAGTTACGTAAGCCAAACTTCACCTTTGAGTATTGATCCCTTTTGTCAATTCTATCCTGTGCTTTAAATGGTTTATCGAACCATCCCATCTCTTTAACTCTATATTTGTTTTACCTTTTTAAATCCTTTAAATCCTCGGATTAGCCCGAGTCTCCACGACCCTTTCCATTCTGTTTATGTCAATATTTTCCGTTTTTGTGTATTGTTTATAGTTATTATTAATAAAACTCTATTCAATTAATGATAGCAATATTATTATCCTTGAGCTCAGTTCCACTTCTTAAGCATATCGAAGATACATAATATCGGCCGCCAGACAGTAAACGCACTCTAAAGATAATTAAGGAAGTTCCCTCAACGAATAGTGTTATATATATGGTATCGTCGGGAGTCATTCTACGACATCATTAATGTCCTTTGAGGTGCTACTATTCCTTGTGACCCCTTGTGACTCTATCTATCCCGCTACCTCACCAACCCTCTTTCTGCCCTTATATATCCCACGTCTCTCGCATATATTTTTCCACTACCTCTCTCCCTCTCTCTTTTACTCCTCCCCTAGCCCATTTTCTTCCTTCTCACTCCCAATCTTCCCTTTCTCTCACCATGTCACTTCCCATCTCTTTTTATCCCACTGGCTCTCCGTCCTCCCTCCCCCCCATGACCCCTTTTCGTTCTCCCTTTTCCTCTATCCCCTTTCTCTCACCCTATCGCTCATACCCTCTCTCTAATACCTTCTCCCACACACCCTCTGTCTCATACCCTCTCTTACAACATGTCTCTCAAACAGTATCTCACCTACGCTCGTAGCATTCATAATAAATTTACAGAT
The DNA here is from genome assembly GCA_963969495.1 of Ceratothoa steindachneri. Taxonomy (NCBI): domain Eukaryota; kingdom Metazoa; phylum Arthropoda; class Malacostraca; order Isopoda; family Cymothoidae; genus Ceratothoa; species Ceratothoa steindachneri. The sequence goes on from OZ018327.1 coordinate 38,875,652, forward strand.
TTTGAGGAAATTAAGTTAACAGATAATTACGACATAATCGGCATAACAGAATCGTGGTTAAATATCGAAAACAAGGATTTCCTATCGCAGTATAAACTTTCCGGTTACAAAATGTTTGAGAAATGTCGAATTAATAATAAAACAATATTAAAGCCAATATAAAGCCGATTCGATTATCATAGCCACAAATTTGAAACGTTGATACATCGTATTTACTTCTTAAAGACAAGTACGGGATAAAAATAGTGCTAGCCGTAATATACAGACCTCCAGCGCAGCCAGTCCAAACCGACCGCGATGTTTATGAATAAATCAGCGAAATAAGTACCAAGCAGGATTCTCTAATTTGTGGTGATATTAATCTACCAGTTTCAAAGTCGGGTCAATCACTATCCGCTCTTTATAGACACGATTTCTATATTAACTTACCAGAAAGTTTTCTAACTCAGTTGTACTATGCCCGATTTGCGTAAATAACATACTGATCTAATATTTGCAACAAAATAAAATTTGGTATAGAATATTAATGTCGGAGATAAATTTAGTAATAGCAACCACGGTGAAATCACATTGGGCATAAATTTCAAGAGAAACTATATAATAGATAGCAAGGAATAAATCTTCGCCTGCAGCAAAGCAAATTTCGTAAGCTCTGAGCAATATGTAAACAAAATTACTGGAACAGTTTGCATGACATAAAAGATATTAACACAAAGTAGACATTATCTACTACATGGTTTGTACTCAAGAGTAGTGAAAGAATATATATCTTCAAAAGTTCCACATTCCTCACACAAAAATAAACTCAAATGCTGTAATAGTGAAATAGCTGACTGTTTACCTGACAAGAGGAACGTCCATAATCGATTAAAATTCTCTAAAGATTAGGAAGAACGTGGCATTCTCCATGAACGCTAATGGAAATTACTTTAGGTATCGGATTGTCAACGATTGGAATAAACTGCCTGAATATGGAAAAAGTACAAGCGTCGATATGTTAAAAAATAGGTTAGACAAAATTATACGTACGATTTCGCTTTGGAACAAGGGTGGGGAAACCCTCGCCCGCGGGCCCAATTTTCATCTTCCCCTGAGGGATATATTACATCTTGCTCTACCAACAGGGGTTTGTAGTCCTTCAGATAATAATACATAAATTTCCAATACTGAAATTTAAATAATATTTGTATATCCACAGCGAAAGAAAAATAAAAGTGAATGTTAATTTATTTTGACCAATTATTAGTTATTTCGGAATTTTAATTCATCCTGTGCTTAATTGTTTTAATTTCCCAATATTAGGGTATATGTATTAAAAATTGCAATATCTCATAAATATTACTATCCCAATTTCCGTGGTGGCAGTCAATAAAAATGTTTCATATTATTTGGGGGGGATATAAATGTATGAGTCTATCGCACCATGTAATAAATTTAAGCTACATTTACAAAGATACAAAATCAAATTTTATTTATCGCCAGCCGAATTCTTTCATTAGAAACTTTCGCCCACGGCTAATAAAGGTTTCCCACCCCTGCTTTAGAACATTGCAGTAAAGTTATTGGGACAACTCGTATCCATTGAAATTGGTAAATAAACATGGGAATCTCCTTGAGAAGGCCGTAAGGCCCTCATGAGGTCCCTACCGCCCTCTCGAGGAGATGTGGTTCCAATTTGCCTAAATGGAATACTTATATTCTTCCCGAAAATTAACTACTTAATCATTGTCGTATATTACTAATCTATTCATTTCCTCTTTACCTGAGAGATATTTTCCCCCTTGACTGCTCCCATTGACCTCATATTTCCTCCCTTGACCTCACTCGCTATTCCTCAAACAACAGTCTCCAGTTGCTTCCTCAGGACAGTATAATTATCTTTTTCTGTCTCTGATTTTAACTTCATTTATTCTACTGAGAACTCTGTTCCATTTGAACTTAAATCTAACTTCGCAATGGTTACTATTTCCCAGATTTCACATAATCTCTATCGCTAATGCCTTCTCTCTCCCCTTTCATTAGAACTAAATCTAATATAGTATCACCCTTATTGGGTTCGTTTACAACCTCTCTAAGAAAATTTAACTAGCCTCCCGATCACCTACAAAAAGCTTCCTGTCTATATTTCTGTAGTTAAAATCACCCATTATACCCATGTTTACTTCTAAATGCACGTTTTATCTCCTGCCAGAGACGACACGAAGCCTTCTTACTAAGATTTGGTAGTCTATATAAGAATCCTATGACAAGTTTATTGTTTTCTTCCTTAACGGCTAACCATAAGGAGTCAATGTTAGTATCTCTCTTAATTGTAATATTTTCAAAACACCTGAGATTATCCCTAATATAAATAATCAACTTCCTCTTTTCATCCTGCTCCTATCTCTATCAAGCATATATTAACCATCAATCTGTAACTTAGGTCTAAAGTTCTTTTCTGCTAAATCAAACCATGACTTTGTTATCGCAATAACATCAAACTTACCCACACTCACTAGCCCTGTTAACAAATCAATCTTAATTGTGTAGTATATTTTAAAGATATCGTTATGGTCGTAGTATTACTACCCAATACCTTTCTAGTCCTCTGCTCATTTCTTCGCCTTTTGGATGACCTCATCTCTACTTGCCCTATCCTACTTACCGTGACAGTCTATACCGATACTCCCCTCGAGAGAGTCTCTTAACACTTTTGCACCTTTGCAACTCGAGTGCAACCCTTCCCTTGTATATAGATCTTCTCTTACAAAAAAAAAATCACTCCTTGTATCCAGAAACACTAGTCCAATACTATCGCACAATACTTTCGATCTCTCATTTATCTCAACTGCGTGTGAAATCCACTTACTGACTACTTTAAACTTCGGTAAAATTCATGACACTACACACCTTTCACTACTATCCCCAAACTTTCCTATCATATCTCTATACCTAGACATCAACCCTTCCGACCTAGTTTTTACATGTAAAACTACAACTGTATCCCTTGCAGCTCCATTCACTATCCTTTCAATTCCCTCACTCACATCCGTTAAAGGTGCACCTACCTAGCAAACAAACCCTACTCCTCCCTTTGCACCCACTTTCACAAAAAGTCCTTTCTAAATAACTACCCTGTGAATTACCATCACAAGTACTTGAGGCACTTCATTTGCTTCGCCTGCGTATGGAACCCTCCTTCTCCTAAGTCTCCTAAGACACTGAACCTCTTATCACAAGTAATAAGCTCAAGTCTATACTCTTTAATAATGTCTACTATCCCCATATCCCTAACCTCGGCAGCCCTACTTCCATCTGAAGCAGAAGATGCCTCACTAGCAACCTGTTTCCTTCCTCTCTAGCTAAGGTACACGGGTTAACCTTCCGATCTACAGAACTCCCTGAGCTATACTGATGAGATCCTTCCTAAACTAAATGAATAATCACTCTAACATAGCTATTCTTTCTAAATCCTGGGCTCTTCTCTCTTCTAATTCAACTTCATACTATCGCAACCCACATACAACGCAACTAGTCCCTAGTCATATCATTCTACATTCATCACCAACACTCCAAGATTCACTTTCACTCCTACGCTCACCTGCAGTCATTCATCTTCTTTCAACTAATTGCACTCATCCATTTTTACCTAATAAATATAAAAAAAAGTCTTACTTATATAAAAAAACTGGAATATATACACTCACGAAAGGGAAAGAGCAGCACACTAATTAACGCTTTAATTAGGTGAAAATAACACTACTTCCCTATAATAATTAACTTAGGTATCTAGCAAGGCGAACGCTGATCCTAAACGAATGCACGGTATCACAACCACACAACAGAAAACATACTTTTATCATTCCAACAAAGAAAAATTAGTAAACACAAATGTATTATTCGCACAGATAGACTAAACTACAAAGCCAAATCAAACTAGTACTTAAAAATTATTATGAATATCAAATCGTACAGAGCTTCAACAAATGCAACCTTCGAGGTACAAGCTAATTAAACATGAGGAAGCTTTAATGGATAATAATAATCACAATTTTTGCGAATGGAATAGAAATGAATGTCCTTACCCCATTGTGACCTTGGTATCAAAGTCACGTGTAAACCCTATCACTAACGGTAAAGGAAGATGCTATTTCTCCGTAGCCCGCAAGAGGGTATCAATTGTAGCAGTGACCACATGAATCCTAAACTGATACCTGAAGAATTAAGAAACTGCGTACCCTCCATGTCACCAGTTTAACCACTTACTAGGAGAGAAGTTCTCGTTGATTTCCTCTTCAAATTAAACAATCTCACGTGAGACTAACGAAGGTTGGCGACGAAAGGAGAGAAGGAAGAAGACAAGTCAAGTGTGATTCTGCCGTGGGACAGTAAGACAAGTCTCTCCAATGCCGAAGTTCTCAAGTTGCTAAAAATCACACGGGCGATTATTAACGAGGGCAGCCATTGAAATTTATATCGGCTCCCGATCTTGAGAACGTGCGAATTGGAGACTGTTTTGGACTGGCGCGTTGAGGTTATTACAAGGTTTCCAAGTTGGTGAATATGCATTGAGGCAAGAAACGGTGGTATTGGGGGGACATTCCTGCTCGACTAGGATATCTACCTGGCAAGATGGAGGCCTTCTTTTGTCTCTGTTATTTAGCGTCGCGTGGTGGGGGTAATGAAAGTAGAGTTAATATAGTTCAGCTAACCTGATTATCACTGAAATGTTTACTCGCCACTTTTGTCGTCCTTGGCGATACGTTAACCCGAACTGTTCTGGAATGCGACTGATTTCTTATCAGGCAGTTCTTGTTTTTGCAAATGTGATTAGGTTACCTGAGCTTGTTTACGGGTATGAATTCCACTCGCACATGATGGTATCCCACATTCTTTTTGGATTTCTGTAGATGTGCTCGTCTCTGTCTGATAGGCAGTACTACCATATAATAATAAAAAGCCTCTATGTAGGGGCAAGTTCATAATATATTTGCACCCTCCTGTCCCCAACACATCAATTCATTCCTTCCTTTAGCTATCTCTTCTACGTACCTTGTACACACTTCTACGTCCCGTGACCATTTCCTTTTAAGCCTCTTTTCAAAACACTGGCTGAGAAATCTTCGTCGCGTTACTCTTTTTTTAATAAATAAATCCCCCTCTGTAACCTATGGATTGGTGATCGACGGTGGTACAGAACGGCCGCGCGTCAAATTAATCCCCTTACTCAATCCCCGAACCCTAAACGGTCCACAACCATAGAATCCTCCAAACAAACTAATTAATTAATTCAGATAAAAATGTAAAAAAAATTAAACATTCCAACCTTAAAATACCTGTCTGGGAACGTAATCCTGATAGCAGAGAGGCGGGAGGTGTTGGTAGAGAGATTTGTAGAGAGTCGGAGAGAGGAGAAAGAGAATGGAAGATGAGGAAGACAAATAATCTGAACGAAAATTTTTGCAAATCCGCGAAACGTTAAGGAAAATTTGTGAGATGGAAACGCGCTTGTGTTTAATTAAAATCTTTCGTGTTTAAGAGCAACGGTGAAGCAGCGAAGACGCTAAGACGGAGAGAAAGAACCCAAAACACAGACAGTTAAGGCTGTACTGTTAAGAATGAGGTGGTATAGATAACACGAGAGATGAGAATTGGAAATGTGAGACAGTAGCAACTTTGAATAAAATAAAACCATGCAAGAAAACCATAATTGAAGTTTGGTGGTTACGAAAAAACTAATGGCCAACTGAGGTAATAATCGATAGAAATAGACACTTGGCAAGAGGGTTTAAAATGAATATACCTTCTCTTCTTTCAGACTTACATGTCTATATACTCACGTGTATACAAACATCGTGAGAATTTTTTCATACCTGCCTGTTAATTTGGTTTCAGAAATTAACTGAAATGATGGGTATTTAAAGAAATGTTAGGATAACAATAGAGATTATTCTTTGAAGTGATATGTTGAGATGATACGTGAGAAATACTGAGAAAAAATATTTAGCATTTTTTACGTTATTTCAAATATCCTTAATTACCATAAATATTAATGGGATTATTTGATAAAAAATAATCACCCTTTGAGGGATGACAACATAACAAACTTGAAAATGGTACCATGATAAAAGGCGTCAATAGAAAATGGCATTAAATAAATCGATAAAAAACAGATAATTAAAATATATCATTAAACATAAGAGCTAACAAACTCTTAAGAAGATAGCCTCGAATAATAATAAAAATAATATGTAATTTTGTATGGCGCTCTTAAAGAATATGGTGATTCACAGTGCGCGTCACAACCAAGTAAAGAAAGGCCTGGGAGAAGAGGTAGGTCTTCGTGGTATGTTTGAAGGCCGAATGTAGAGAAATTACCATCAACCATACAATATAGTCGACTGTAAGGAACAAACTGTATGGGGGCGGAGCTGAAACGTAGGGTTCTCAGGGAGGGGGTGTGTGAGTTACAGTAAGAAAGAGAGGGAGGATTTGGGTGGGTCGGGATCAAATGTGTATCCAGCGCATTGCACAGAGTCGGGGAGGGGATTGCACGAGAGAAGCGTCCGCGCTGGAGAAGAACACGTATTGCAAAGTTATAAAGAAGTGGAAGAGCTGGGAGAGTGGAATCCTGTGAGACAGCTAAAGGGGGTAGCAGCAATCAAGGCTGGAGATGATGAAGACATAAAGGACAATCTGGAAACTGTTTTGCTAAAAATAGGAGTGAGAGTGTGGGCGGATGCGGCTGAGAGTACGGAGAAAGAAGAGAGGAGCTCACAAACATCGTCATTACTTGATTTGAAAGATAATAGTCTATCGAAGGTAACGCCCAGATTTTTCACGCCCGAAAAGGGAACAGGGCAGCCACCACGGTTGAGAAGAAGAGGAAATAGTTTTGCAGCGAGCCGCATCCAAGGGGGTACCTACTGAGGGGGGCTCCTCTCTTCTCAGTTTGCCATGAATGAAAAAAACTCTCGAGAGCTATTCACTAATGATGTCGGTGGATAAAAGATTTCTCAAAGGCTCAAAAACCGATTTTAGTGGAAAAGCGAGATAGATTCGCGTGTCATCAATATCGAAATAGAATGATATTCCAAACGATGCATAAGAATACTAAAGAGAAAAAGGAGAGATACGAAACAGAAGTGGATGAAGAATTGAGCCTTGCAGAAGACAATATTTCACCTACGCAGGAGGAAATATATCAATTCCTATACGAGAAGATCGAGTACGAGATTATAGGTACAATCGGAACAGTTTAGTTTATTTACCGACTGAGTCGGTGAAGAAAGTCAGTGTAATTGACAGTATCAAATGCTGCCGAGAGGTCAAGAAGTAGTGAGTAAAGGACTGACCTCCATCAGCTGCATGACAAAGGCGGTCAGTTACATATATGAGAGTTGATTCACTGCTGTGTCCTGCTTTCAAGCCAGACTGAAAGATCTAAGCAATGATGGAAGAGTAAATGTCGTCTAGAATACGGTTTGATATCAATGTATATCAATAAATTGGAAATCAATGGCAGCTGCGTGATTAAGAAGGAAAGGGGAAAACCGGGGTTCAGGCTAGGCTTATTAATGATTTGGCGAATAGTGATGCGTTTGAAATCAGATTCTTCCACACTAAATGAGAAGAGTTTAAAGGTACTAATGAAGTAGTCTGAAGAACAGGGTGGAAATGACGATAGAGACTTGTATGGGAAGTCACGGTGAGAACGTCTTTTCGGAGGAGAGGAGGGAAAGGTAATTCGCCAAGGAACGCTGGAGCGAGAGAAAGGTGTTGTGGCAGGGGAAAGAAGGAATTACCAGGTGAGGAAGAAGAGGAGCGGATGGAATCTTAGATCAAATTTGAACTATCTTGACAAAGGATAAGGCATTGACTTCAGGTAAAGGTGGTGAGAGAAAGAGGCTGGGGTATAAGTGGGAAAGAATGAAGAGCAAGAATTTTGAACAGTGTATTTATGCAGTATTTTTGCTACCATCGTGGATAAGGCGTATGTGAGCCTCCCGGGTAGATGTCAGTAGAGCATTCAAAGAGTGAGTAGCAAGATATTAGGCGTAGGAAGCTGTCGCTGTCTCAGTTCTTTAAGACGTCGCTCACTGGCACCTCTGCTTTTATTTACTCACCCAATAATATTAGAGAACAATGGAGCATATCTCTAGGGAGAGGAAAGGGGAATGTGAAAATAAAGCGTGCATGTGCATAGGATAAGATCGAAGAAAGAGAGCAAAGGTACTCGTTAAAGGCAGTAGTAGGATTGGTGATTTAATCGAAGGGAGAAGTTGAAAGAAGATCGCAGATCATCAGTTCCTGATGATTGAAGGAGATGAGCACGAGACGTGGTTGCTAAGTGTACGCGAAAGTTGAGTAAAATTGCAAGAGAGAAGCTGAACTGTATAACGAAGTGGTCTGAAATTGCGGTCCATTATTGAGAAGATATGAATCGGAAAGGCGGAATCGACAAGACCAAGCATATTCTCGTGTGTGTGGAGGACAAGAGAAAGGAGAGACAGAAAAAAGTTTAAAGGAATCGAGTACTCAGAAAGATGAGGGCGTTTGGTAGGAGATGTTAAAACTAGCAAGATAATCAAGGGTGGGAATGGTTTTAGAAAAGGCCAGGTTAAGAAATTCATCGAACTTATCGAAAAGGGTATTAGAGGGATTATAAGCGAGTGATAAATAGCCGCAATCTTAAGAGTGGATCTCAGAACCAAGGAGCCAAAAATAACTTCGAAAATGTAAGGGAAGTTGATCGAAATGAGACAGAGAGACAGATGATATGAGTAATTAAGCCAATGTCACTAACTTGCCCGGTAGCTCAAGAAACATGGAGGAACTAATAACCATGTGGTAAGGCAGCAGCAGAAAAAGCTCTGGATCATCCATGAGCTATAATTCCACCAGGTGGAAGAGAGCTAATGATTTATTAGATACGATAAGGTCACAAATGAAATCTTATTACACATAAAAATTAAAACGGGTCACTACAAGATAAACATATTGGATAACAAAACAACTCATCAGATGATAATTTTAAACATAATAGATAACAAAACAGATCACTAGGAAATAACATTAAAAATTATGAATAACAAAATAGTCTATTTGAAGGTCAACTTCAATATAATAGAATAAAAAAGGAAATTATAAGATATAATTAAACATAATATATAATAAATCAGGTAATTAGAAAATAGGATTAAACATGATAGTTAACAAGAATTCTCAATATAAGATAAAATTATACATGATAGATGACAAGATCCCTTTTATTTTCACCAAATATCATAGTCTCCCTTCTTTTACTTTTTGACTGGCTTTGAGTGGACATTAGGAGGGTCTTTGTGAGTCCATAATTCCCTAAAGATAAAAAAACAAGTCCGTAAAAGATAGCCTTAAACATAACAGATGAACAATCAAGTGATGAAAAGATAGCGTTATATATATTAGGTAAAAACAGGCAATTAGAAGATAACGTTAAACTATAATAGATAACAAAACATATAAATAGGAAATAGAATTAAACATGTTCTATGAAATACCCCATTATAAGATAATGACAAACATAAAATATAAAAAAATAAGTGTATAGAAGATAGCGTTAAACATAACATAAAAAAATGTGTTTAAAAGATAGGTTTAAACATTATGTATAAGAAAACAGGACATTAGGTAATTGGGATACATTCTGGTTTCTTAAGGCTTGGGTGAATAGCATCGTGCTTGAAATCAGATGAATGAGGAAATGACGATAGAGTCTTGGAGCAAAAGAATGAGGAGGAGAACCTGTCTTTCAAAGAGAAGAGGGAAGTCACTTCTTTAGGAGATACAGGGGCGAGAGAAAGGTGTTTAGGAAGGATAAAAGAATGATAACGAGGTGACTAGGAACAGAGTAGAAAGAATGCTAAATCGTTGTGTTATCATAGAGGAAGACAGAATTCGGAGAGAGTGATGAAATGAAAAGATTTGGGCATCAGATGGGAAGATACACGAGCAGAAAACGAGCAGGAATAATGTGCGTGAATTTGGTTTTTGTTATCGACAAGGACACGGTGAGTGTGAGCTTTAAGGATAAATTTTAGAAGGGTGGTCTAGGAGTAATTACATAATTGTATACAAAGTTTTGTCGATGAATAATTTATTTTCAAGAAAAGTAAACGTAATTAATATTTCGTGGTAGAAATTTCTTATGCGTAGGGCCTAGCTTACGCCTGACCTTATGCTTATATTAAATAAATCCAGCGAATTTTCGTAGCCATAGAACTAATAATTTCAAAAAAATATGTTTTTACTGTATTTACCGGAAAACCTTCTTATACGATCTTATAGCAAGGGTCTGAGCGAGGGAGGGTATGTATGGATGCAGAGCAAAATCGTCTCTCATAGCCTCTCCTGTGTTTCTTTTCTCTCAGAATTGTATCATAGAGCCATAAGGAATACTGTTGGTTAAAGGAGTTTGGGTAGGATTAGGAGTACATTGGCATCAAGCTAGGAGACAAGACAAGAGAAAAAGAGTGAATTCGTGGAAGAAGGGGTTAGAATGGTATTCTGGAGAGGGGGTGTAAATAACCGTAAGTTGTAGGGAGTGCTTCAGAACAAAGAAGTCAAGAAGAATTTAGGAATTGTTAGTGGAATTAATCGTAATGAGTAAGAGCGACAAGTTAAAACCAGCACTTAAACAAACGCCACAAGCTCTGGCTGTAGCTCTCAGAACGTAGAAAAAGGAATACCAACCAGGAGAGGTGGCAAGGAAAATAGCCTTAGAATAGTCGTAGAACCAGAACTCTGGCATACCAAACAGAAGTAAGTTCTAGATAAGATAAATTCGCAACTGAAATCAACTTTAGTTAAGTCTTTGAAAAAAATAAACGAAGCTACTCTCTGAGAGTGTTATAGTTAATTATAAAAAGGGGTCAATGAGAGAGAATACGAATACATATAGATAACAAAACAGCTAGCTGGAAGAGAAGCGGTAAATAATGTTAATATTAAATCAGGTCTTTTTAAGTAGGCATTTGACTTTGGAGATAATAAACACGTAAGAGATAAAAGCGCGTAATATATTGGAGATAATAAAACAGGTCAATGCAAGTGACAATCAATCATTATAAATAATAAACATGGTTGATGTGAGAGAGGATCCAATGTAGCAGATAATAAAATAGGGTCCTAGAGGAGATTACATAGCAGTGTAGATAGCAAAGGAGATTGTTTCAAGAGAAGATCATTGTTGTGGTATGAGGTTATATTACATCAATACCATATTATATCTATGGGGGAGGGACCAATAACTTAAAGGTGAATAGACAAGGGACGGAACACCACGAGTTTAGACGTGCTGAATAACGAGAAAGAGTGCAACGAGGTCAGGTAAATTATGGGCAATGTCAAAGCTCAAGGTTATTGTAAGAGGCATGTACAAAAATATAATTGTATTTACATAAAAATAATGAGAGAATTGATGGGCAAAATTACATCAGAGAATTACATCAGATGAACGAGGGGGAGAGGAATGGTAGTTAGGAATCAGACTATGAAGTTAAAATTTAATTTATTACAGAAGGAGACTATTCAAATGGGGGGAATTAACTCAAATGAGTTACTGAAGGGGAAGAGGGGTTGGTTACGGAGGATTCCGGGTGAGACGTCAGGGTAAGGCTTCACGGATGTCTTCTGCACGTAAGGCGAGGCCGCTCGAAGCTTCTGAGCGGGATGTTAAACTGATGACGGTTCTCCACAAAAGGGAGGGGGGTAACGTCCGGTCCAGGGAAGAGTATTTCGGCCACCCGAAAACGAGGGGCGAACGAGGAGGGCTTTGACAAGAGTTGATGAGTAAAGTCGGAAAAATCGCTCGGTAGCGATAGTTAAATGGAATTACCTCACTGGCTGGGGCTAATTCCAATACACAAATAGTCCAGCCGTAACTTTGCTTTGTTGTTAGCACCTGACTTGGAACTAGGGGAATCTTCTAGGGTCCGGGCGAAACTTCTCAACTCTGTGACTGTCTTATGGGAAACGAGCACTATATACGTCTGAGGCTCTCCCCGCGGGGGTGGGGGTTAGTGGGAAACAGCTCTAATCTCGAAGGACCTCGAATCTTCTCTCCGAGGCTATTCTAACTCGTGTAAAGATGGACCGTGGTGGACGCGGTTTGAGGCTACCACCTACCAATTTAAGCCTAACAGAATCTTCTCCAGCACATGGAACTTCCGTGCTAGAAATTAAATTCCACGTGGAATTCCTCCGCAATCATATATTTCAAATAATTAAACAAATCATTAGAAAAAGAGAAATTTTCTAACAAATGTAGAAGATCACTGAGAGTTAGTGCCATTCACTTTAGATAATAAAACAGTTCAAACATATTAAATAATATAGTAATTCACTAGAAGAATGTAATAGTCAATGCAGATATCAATTAAATGCTACTATTTTGGTTTGGCTGTACCAGTAAACAAAGCTTTAAGAACGCGCTCTAGACAGGTGAAATTCCCTAAAAGTCGTTTCTGATGAATTCGAGCTTGATGAAATGAAAGCTCAGCCAAGAATTTTACTTATTTATTATATTATATTCATTTATTTTGCATTGGAAGTTAAAATTAATCCTGACTATCCTCTAGCACGCGTCGTGAAAAGGGAATAAGATCGGATAGCGAGCGCTAATCCGGGAAGCTGGGACACCAAAATTCCTATTCCGTTCACGCATTAACCCATTGATTAATGAAGTCAGTCGCGCTACTGCTCAAGTTAAATGGGTTAATCCGCATCTATGTGTGAATCGAATAAGTGGATGCAATTTGAGAAGTGCATATATGAAGAAATGGGGAAATGCATAGAAATAAAATATACAGTGTATGAAAGAAATAATAGTGAACCAATAGGAGAATTTGGGGGCCGAACAGCAAAAAATGGGGTAAATATATTCTCTATAAGCATATATCCCGATAATAATAATTAAAAAATATATAACTGCAGTTACAAATAAAAATATGTAAATATAATCTCAAAACTACAAAAGAGTATATAATACACTGAATAAAGCTGAATTTAATACGTTTTGGAATGGCATTTTTTGGAATAAGGTAACCTTTAGATTTAGACACCTCTGCTTGTATTTTTGAGCATTCTTCATTACAGATCTTCTTCAATTCGTTCAAATTACTGGGTTGAGGAACCGGAGCATGGTTCTTCAATTCACTACACAGATATTTAATCGTGATGAGGTCAGGAGACGGATGTCTCCCACTATATTGATTTTATTACTTTTAAGCTATTTCTTGTTGCCCTAGGTGTGATGTTCAAGATTGTTCTGTCTTGCTGAAATACCTAGTTACGCCTCATCGCTCTTGTGAGACGGTATATGGCTCTATATAAAAAGCCCTTCCATTACATAAAGAGAAACACCCCGATATCTTTAAATGTTTAACGGTTGGAGTGGTGTTCTTTAGTTTCTACCCCTAGTTCTTCCTCTAAACTTGACGAATGGAATTGGGGTCAACAAATCGAGTTTCGTCTCATATTTACAGAATTACGAAACAGAATATACACTCGAAGTTAGTTTAAGAACAAAGAAAAGGGTAAATGTCGGAGGCAAAAGATCTGGATCAAAATAATTTAACAATTATTTAAGTTAAAATTTAACTAATATTTGCTGCTTCTAATCTCAGACATATTTACTGTAGTTCTTTCAAAGACATTACCAGACCAGTTATTCTAAGTTTGTGTTATTTTATAAGAAGAGAAAATATGTGTTATGGTAGGGATAAATATTTGGTTTATTGGATTGTAACAATTATTTCTAGTGACCATTCGATTATCTAGTTTAAATATAACTCAGTTTATATTAGTGAACCCTTTTATTATTCTAAATCAATCGATTAGTTGGCCACGCAGATACCAATCTTCATGGCACAGTGAATTATGGTGCTTTAGTTTCTCTTCATACGATCTATCTCTAAGTTCAAGAATATATTTTGGTAACCTAGGGGGGTTCTGAACCTGTTGCGGGCCCTCTCGACGATCCTCATGTTTAACTGGGTGAAAACTGTGGATATTATTGACCTAAGATGAACTTCTTTGATACACTGAGACTTATTGGTCTCACTCTCAACCACGCCTTACACATAATAGTGCAGGAGGTTGCAGTAGGGTGAGTTAGGATGCCAGATGTTCGGAGTGATGTGGTCAAAGAAATTGTCTGATATTTAAGACTGGATCCTCCTGTATGTGATAGACGTACTGCTTTACAATGGCCACCTTTTAGGTCTAGAACAACACCAACTCCTTCAGGGCACGTGATGTAGGGCTCCAGGAAGATAAACGGGGACATAACTTGGCCTTCGCTACTGAACACCCTAAACACCATGATGTGGACCAGGAACTTGGTCTTCATCACTCTCGGTAGACCTTTCGGTACACAGAAAGCCAGCGGTTGTTTTGCGAGTTGACCACCTGGTCCTGGCAGAAATTCTCCTCGTCTGAGAAGAACTAAAGCATACCAGATTGAAGGGATGCTTCCGTTTGTTCACAAGCTTCACAGCAGGTTTCTTCCGATTATTCTTTATCTTCTGTAACAGAAGCTGGTCATTTCTCATCTCGTCGTATGAGTAGTAGTAGATGTCCTCATGTACATACTGCCCAATGAGAGACTCTGACACTCCTTTGTCCCTAGCTATAGACCTCATTGACTTGCTTGGATAGTTTTCAATGATGGCTTTATACTTTTGGCTAAGGGTGTATGGCGACCAGTAAGGACAATACCTTTTCTACAATTGAGGTCTCGCAAGCTCTTTATGCTTATAAGGTAATCATAATGACTTTTGATTTAAATGCAAAATGTCTGGCTATGTAGCTAGGAACTAAATTCGTCTGCAATAGCTTTTTGGCTTATACTCATTCGTAAACATGAAACACGCCTCCAAATGAAACCTTTTCAATGAAGGCATTTTTCTCACTCTACAAGACTGTAATCAATGTTGTCTGGCTGTGATATTGAGAGTATGAGGTGTAATGATCATTCCTGCTGCTTTGAAATCGTGCATGAGAGTAGTTCTGCGCTGTTTTCCCAGCATTCTTACAAATCTTTTTTACAGTATAGCAGAAAATATTACAAGAGTCACTAGTTCGAGGAGTAATAAATCTTGAGGCATGTTTTTTCCACATGCTGAGTATCTAAGCACCGGTGATGGACGTAGATTTAGATAGTACCTGATTTTTCCTTCAATATATAAATTAACGAAGAGATCTTTGACACAAACAGTGTTCTTTTTCCCTCAGTATTTTGTGCCTCGTTCCAAGGCTCAGTAAATACAAATTGACACATTATTCAATTTTACAAATACGTTAACAATTGTTTCGAACTTTCTTGAGCATTCCGGAGAAATGTTAAAGAAACTACAGTTACCAACAAAAATTTCAAGTCTGTACTGGTATTAACTAATATACATTTAGAATGTGCATTGAATATTTTTTTGCCCCGTCATAAAATTACAATTCGTATATATTTGTATATATATATAACTATGGAGGAATGAAAATAACGAGGACAAACAGACGCTAGTTTGTTTATACAGCGTCAGCCGTCACGTTCCACATGGGCCAAGACTCTCCGTCCCCTCTTTTCCCGCTGCCCCAAGATCCTTCGAAGTCGCTCGCAAAGAAGGATTTAATATAAACAAACATAGGAGGGTGTGAGGGCCTTTAGAATGAAAATCTTGCTGCCTAAGGCTTCGTGGGAAGAAAATCTATGAACAGGCTTACTGTCCTCTCCGATTGTTTATATCTATTTTCGCCAAATAGACGAAATCTCACCTTCCGCGTGCGTAAACCTGAAGGGGCGAAGTGTCATCGCGTTGAAAATTTATGTTCTAGGAGAGAGACTTAACTGTGGGCTAGTGAGGGTTCGCCCCTCCAAAAATCCCTCGTCTTCCCTCCCCTTAGGGTTTAATCGACGTATATATAGTTCGAACTTGAAAGATTTAAGAGAATCCGTGTAGCTATCGAGGTAAGAAGACGAGTCCATGAGTAAAACAAAGAATAAAGAAGATACGAGTAGTTGGAACCTAGCGAGACTTACCTTCCCGAGGCTGTTCCTTTGGTCGCTTAGAAGAGTAGCCTAGTGTTGTCGAGACCAACTCTGATACCATTCTCGTTTAGAGAAAATCCCGTATCTCAGTTTTCTGAAAAAATACAGAGATACCCATCACCAATGAGGAATACCAAAGTACACTCCCATTCGAGTAAAGATTCACATCTTGTTTAAATCTCATCATCAAGAAGCTAGAATTGGTAACACAGGGATTGGGATAACTTCCATTCATCCAAGATCCCCTTACTTACATCTTTAAGTCGAGATAAGCCTCACCACGCGCCTCCACCACCCAGTGAGAAGCATCGGTTGTTTTCCCAACCTTCCTCGTCTAAGCGAGGAAGTCTTCCCTCCAACTCGCCCCAAATCATCCAACTGTCGCCTCACTCTGAATTAAAGGTAAAACGAATCTAAAATTTATTCATTTTGTTATTTCCCATTCCATGCGAAAGTGTATTTAAAGATTTAATATTTCATTCTTTTATGTAATTAAAAGTACATTTTTGTCTTAAGTGTATAATTAGATCCTCGAACGCAGCCCTGGCAATATATATATAGCATAATACGAAACCTCTCTGGTTAAAGAATTAAAGCACTCTTAGAGAAAAGTGAAACGGATTTACTCATGTACAAATCAGATGTACATACGTACTCGGCCGCAAACCACGGCATAAAATTGGTGACAGGTTTTGAGGTATTTAAAAGAACTTAATAATAGTTGAATGTGTTGCATCCCCTTGATCAGTAACAAATTTGTGCCTAAGCGTTCCAGAAAAATTGAACATAATAAGAGGATAAAGTTGGTCTATAATCTTTTGGTTAAATGATTGTTGTGGTTAGCCCGTTAATGGTGTTAATTAGTTTTTTTGGTAGTGGTATTCCAATTAACAGAAAGTGTGGGTGGTATCGTTGGGTTAGGCAGAGCGCTACATGTTTCGTGGTTGCATAAGTACCATTAGCGTACATCGGTGAGTTTTTGACCGACATAGGTAAAATGTCGTCTTTCGAAAGGTTCCACCATCAAGGTTAAATTCTTGGACTAGCAGGCAAAGAACTAATTTCCGACGTCCAGGAACAAGAAAAGGCGGAAAGAGAGGATAACAGAGAACAGG
The DNA here is from genome assembly GCA_963969495.1 of Ceratothoa steindachneri. Taxonomy (NCBI): domain Eukaryota; kingdom Metazoa; phylum Arthropoda; class Malacostraca; order Isopoda; family Cymothoidae; genus Ceratothoa; species Ceratothoa steindachneri. Next base: position 38,892,830 of record OZ018327.1, read on the forward strand.
CGCAAGCGGAAAGAAACAAGAATACAGATCCAGATGGAAGCAGAAGAGAGAGAAAGAAGACGCGCACATGAAAGGGCATTGAGCAAGGATCAGGTGGAAGTCAATTCTGCTGCATCCCAGACTGGAGCTACGCAAGTACCTACGATGAAACTCCCAGTATGTAGAGATAATGAAGACCTGTTTTCTTACCTAACACACTTCGATAAAATCTTTGAGGTGAATCATTGGGACATAGAAACAAAGGGAATCGCCAGATTACTGCCTCTGCTTAATACCCGTCTCCGTGATATATTCATCTCGCTACCATCAAAAGCATCCAGTTGATTATTCTACCCTTAAGTCCGAGCTACTGGCCGCCATTAATCAACATCTCGAGGAGTATATGGATGAAATCTAGACATGCTAGATTTCAGCCTGGTCAAACATACCGTCAATTTGGCATTAACCTTCGGAGACTTCTCCAGTTTTGGCTGGATTTAGCACAAGTGAAGAATGAGTTCGACTCTCGTCGATTTCATTCTTAAGGACCAATTATTGTGTATCCTGACCCAAGAGATAGCGCATTCATCAAGGACAGGCGAGCCGCTACGTTCAATGAGTGCGTGGAGGAAGCGGATCTACATGCTTCCAATCACAAACTATATCATCTAGAGGTTATAAAGAACAAGCCCTCGTCTCCTAAGAAATGTGGGTATCCCAAGAAACCCCAGCAAAAGAACCCCCTAAATTTGTCAAGACCTCCAGACCCTCTAAACTCAAATTCTTTTCATTTAAGGATCAGAGAGAAATTAAGCCCCTAAGTAATCTAACCCCCTCGTCCTCGTCATACTTCAAAAACGACGTTACGTGTTTCAATTGTGGCACCCCATGGCACATTAGCTTCCAATGCCCCCCAAATTCGAGGCTTAGGTCGTCCTCGAGTCAACAAGTGCACAACATTACGGCATCTCTACCCAAGAATAACCTCCTGCTTCAGCGCCTCCTTCGTCCACATCGAATTCTCCTGCCCAACAGGTAAACTTTTTGTTTAACAAGAGTTCTCACGGAGGACTAAAGTTTAAGACTGGATCAGTAAATGGTTGCCGAGTTTCAACCTTGGTACGAGATACCGGGTGCATCTCTATCGTCGTATCAGATCAATTGCTTACCCCAGTCAGCCCCCAGCACAAGAGGTTCGCGGTTATCCAGGACTTCCTGGGTGATCAAACAAGTTCCTCTTAGCCAGAAGCCATATCCAGTGTTAGTACCTCACTGGCTGGACCGAGGTAGTGGCAGCGCCTATCAAATTATGTTCTGTCTTAATAGGCCAGAGCACACAGCTCTCCCCAAATCCGGTGGCTCAGCCAGTAGTCACTCGGATTCAGGCAACTAAGAGGGCAGCGGCCCCGACCCCTTTATCTCCTCTTGAGAACCCGAAATACGAAGAGCTTAATTCCAAAGCCTTCGCTACCGCCTAGAAAGCCCCTCGGGCTCTCTAACCCCTGTGGGAGAAGGTAGCGGAAAACGAAATAGAATCTGTTCGCGGAAACAAACGAATAAGATACGTGGTAGAGAATTCACTACTATTCCGGACGATGGCTGAAGTAACACCCCGTCGGATAAAGTTTTGTGCATTCCTCGATGTTACTCCCAACGGGTATTAAAATTCGCACAAGATGGTTTATTGGCTGAACATTTCAGTCACAACAAAACCTCTCTACGGATTTTTAAATACTTCTTTTGGCCCGGTGCCGCTAAAGAGATCGCCGTATACTGCCAGTCATGCGAACTGTGCCAGAGGGCCACCACTAAAGGCCGGGTACCGACGCTCCTCTGCAAAAAAAAACGTCATTTCCGAACCCTTCTTTAGAGTGGCCATAGACTTGGTTGGGCCCATCCATGCCCCGTCTAGTGAAGGGCACTCTTATATCCTTACTTTGTTAGACTGCGCCACTCGTTTCCCCGACGCAGTCGCCCTCAGGACAATTGACAGTATTTTCTGTGCAGAATTCCTCATCTCCATTTTTTTCCGAGTCGGCACATCTAAAGAAATCCTCTGCGATCGAGGCCATCATGTCACTTCGGAACTGATGGAATACGTGTGCAAGTTACTACTCATCAAACCCCTCTTTACGACCCTTTTTCACCCCTCTTCAAACGCGATGCGTGAGAAATTAAATGGTACCATAACGGCAATGTTAATAAAGCTCTGTCAGTCTCAGCCTCAATAATGGCATTGGTACCTACCAGTCGCCCTCTTTGCGTGCCGAGAGATTCCTCACAGAACTCTGGGTTTCGCCCCCTTCGAAAAGGTGTACGGACGTAACGTCCGAGGACCTATGAGCATCCTTAAGGAGCTCTTCACTAATCCCGAATTAGATAAAGAAGTTCAATCCTCCTACGCTTATGTGATCGAACTGCGTGAACGCTTGGAGAAATATGCAGAGTTGGTCCGCTCAAACGCAGAATGCAACCTAGAAAAATACAGCACTTAATTCGACTTAAAAGCAAAAGCTCGAAAATTGAAGCCTGGTGACGAATTGTTGTTATAACTGCTTACAGATACAAATAAGTTGCTCTCTCAATGGAAGGGTCCCTTCCCGCTCATAGAAGTTTGTGGTCCCGTTGATGACTTGATTGAAACTCCCTCAGGCCATAGAATGTATCACATAAACATACTTAAGAAGTATCACCGCCGAGCGTGTATTAATAATATTGTGACGCTGGATGAAGAAGGAACCATGGAAGCTTTATACCCATGTGAACCTCTTCAGGTGGTAAACACGGCATACATAGAGTCGGATAACGAATATCCTCTACCCTCATTATTCTTCCCCCAGGACGACCCGTCCACAGAGTTAGATTTGAACCCCTACCTTGGCCCGCTCAGAAATTCGCAATTATCCGCCCTATTGAAGGAATTCCCGGATGTAATTTCCGAGACACCAGGGTGCTCCAAACAGTTTATTCATGAAATCAAATTGAAGACACAAGAAACCATTAGATCTAAACCTTATCCCCTCCTAATTCATCTTCACTCCGCCTTTAACGCAGAAGTAAAGAATCTGCTACAGTTGGGGATTATCGAGCCTTCGTCCTCCGATTATTGCTCGCCGATAGTGATGGTCCAAAACCTGACCATACTTTTCGAATGTGTGTAGATTTTAGGAAACTTAACTCGGTTACCATTTTTGACGCTGAGCCTATTACGCTAATTGACCAAAGCCTACACCTGTTTGAAGACGCCAAATACATTTTCGAAATGGATGTGTGCAAAGCCTATCACCAAATCCCGTTAGCCGGCGCGTCCAAGAGGCTAACCGCTTTTGCAACGAATAAACGCTTGATGCAATTCACCCGATTGCCATTTGGTTTTGTCATGGCTGGGAGCAATTATAATCGGATGATGTGTCGAATTGTGGATGGTTTGAGCGACGTGTCGTTCTATTTCGGCATTGTGTACGTGGCTAAACGTACATGGAAGCGACACATACACTCACTCCGAGCTTTGTTAGATCGTCTCCGCGAACACTGATTGACCGTCGGTCCATCTAAACGCCCACTTCGCCTATGAGTCAATCTCGTATCTGGGATTTGAAATAGGTAAAAATCGTTTAACCACTCAACAGGAAAAGGTCGAGGCCATTAATAAGATGCCTTCCCTACGAACAAAGAAGCGGTTGCGTTCTTTCCTGGGTGCTGCGTCGTTATACAGAAAATTTGTCCATCAATTTGCCGTGATAGCCACGCCTATTAATGATCTCTTAAAGAAAAATTTCCATGACCCTGTTAGATGGAATCCTAACGCGATCTCCCAGTTTAACTTTTTGAAGGAAAAATTAATTTCAGCACCCATTTTTCGACTACCTAATCCCCCAAATAAGTTTGCGATCCGCACCAATGCCTGCAGTGACGGAATCGGTTGTGTCCTGGTGCAATATGAAAACGATGGTACCCCTTTTCCCATAGCTTATGCAAGCCGAAAACTATCGAGTCGAGAAAGAGCTAGTGCAAATATAGAAAAGGAAGCGCTGGCCATAATTTGGGGCATACAGAAATTCAAGTTCTATTTAATAGGTCGTGAGTTTAACGTCGAATCTGATTACCGGCCTCTGTCATATTTGCGTAACCGCAAAAGCCAGAATAGCAGACTTATGTGATGGAGTCTATTGTTAATGGAGTACCAATTTACCATAACCTATATAAAAGGCTCCGATAATTGTATAGCCGATAACTTGAGCCGAAACCCCACAAAAGGCTAATTAAACTCTTGTTAGTCTTAAGACCAATTTTTTTGTACATATTAATGTGTTAAGTGTTAAGTTGGTGTAAGGATTAACTGCCTAAGTGCAGATTAATAGTCAGTTTCTTTTTCTTTTTTGTAGTTGATGTTTTTTTTTGTTTAAATTGGTTTGTGTGTTCCGGACTGCTTGGGTTTACCAGGCAAGGTTAAAGTCCGCCTTTTACTTGTCTCTGTACGTGCGCGCGTGTGCGTACAATTAAATTGAGTCTTATCTTAGTACGATGTTTGACCACTGTATTTTGACTGTAACAGTCGGACTTGGAATTGCGTTACAAGACATGTGTCTTTTTTTTGAGTTGTTGGTTATTTTTTCCCTTGAGTACCCTCCCTACCCCATTACCTTCTTTAGGAGGGAGGAAATGTTGAGGAATGAATATAACGAGGACAAGCAGACGCTAGTTTGTTTATACAGTGTCAACCGTTACGTTCTACATGGGCCAAGACTCCCACCCTCCTTTCCCTACTACCCCAAGATCCTTCGAAGTCGCTCGCAAAGAAGGATTTAATATAGACATAGGAGGGTGTGAGAGCCTTTAGGCTTCGTAAGCAGAAAATCTATGAACAGGCTCACTGTTCCCTCTAATTGTTTATGTCTATTTTCGCCAAAATAGACGAAATCTCACCTTCCCTGTGCGTAAACCTGAAGGGGCAAAGTTTCACCGCGTTAAAAATTTATGCCCTAGGAGAGAGGCTTAACTGTGCGCTAGTGAGGGTTCGCCCCTCCTAAACCTTCTCGTCTCCCCTCCCCCCCAGGGGATAATCGACGTATATATAGTAGCCATCGAGGTAAGAAGATGAGTCCCTTTGTCAAACAGGGAATAAAGAAGATAGTTGGAACCGAGCGGCACTTACCCTCCCGAGGCTCTTCCTTTGGTCGCTTAGAAGAGTAGACCAGTCGTATCGAGACCAACTCTCATACCTTCTCGTCCAAAGAAAAACGCGTATCTCAGTTTTCTGAAAAAAACAGAGATACCCCTCACCATTGAGGAATACCAAAGTGAACTCCCATTCGAGTAAAGATTCACATCTTGGTAAAGTCTCAACATCGAGAAGCCAGAATTGGTAACACAGGGATCGGGATAACTTTCATTCATCCAAAATCCCCTTACTCACATCTTCAAGTCGAGAGAAGCCTCACCACGCGACTCCACCACCCGGTGAAAATAATCAGCTGTTTCCCCAACCTTCCTCGTCTAAGCGAGGAAGTCTCCACTCCAACTTGCCCCAAATCACCTCAGCGAGGAGACACTTTCAAGGTCCCCCAACTGTCGCCTCACTCTGAATTAAAGGTAAAACGAATCTAAAATTTATTCATTTTGTTATTTCCCTATTCCGTGTGAAATTGTATTTAAAGATTTAATATTTCATTCTTTTATGTAATTAAAAGTATATTTTTGTCTGAAGTGTTTAATTAGATCCTCGAACGCAGCCCTGACAATAGATATAGCATAATACGAAACCTCCCTGGTTAAAGAATTAAATTAGAGAACTCTTAGAGAAAAGTGAAACGGATTTACTCATGTACGAATCAGACGTACATACGTACTCGGCCGTAAACCACGACAATAACTACGAGTATGTTGTGAAACTTAGGTTTGTATTAACTATAATGGATATAAAAAACTTACAATAAATGTATGTTCTTAATGCAATAAATTGTTTCCAACACTGTATTTTATGTACATATACCACCGGTATGGAGGAATTTAATTTAACTGAAGTATTTTTAATATATTTTCACGCATTCACATGGATTGGCATGATTTCCCACGATTTCTTAAGAATTTCAATGCATTCCCAAGAATTCCCACATATTTTTATGGATTTCCCTGCATTTCTCTGAATTTACCTAAATTCTCATGGATTCCTGCAAGTTCTCACGGCTCTGATTTCAGCAAATTCCTATGGATTCCTGGCAATTCACGCAACCTCAAATTCAGCAGCAAATTACCAGGATATCTATTTCATTTTAGCAAATTTTCATTGATGCCAGCCAATTCCTAAGATTCCTTTTCATAAAATTCCAATTGGTTACAAAAAATTCCCACAATTCCTACTTCAGCACATATTTTTGGATTCGTGTGAATTCTTAGGACTCCCATTTCTAAAAAGTACTTTGGAATCCTGCAAATTCTCATGATTTAGATTTCAGCAAATTATTATGAATTCTTTCGAATTCCTACGATTCCAATTTCAGCAAAGTTCCACGATTCTCATGTCAGCAAATTCTCCCATATTCCCACGTCTCGCAATTAAGATAATTCACATGGATTTTTCGAATTTCTACAACTCCAATTTCAGCAAATTCACCGGATTCTTATTTAAGCAAAATCATATGCATTCCTGAATTTCCCTTTGATTCCTGCAAATTTCCATGATTCCCTTTTCAGAGAATACCCATCGATTTCGTGATTTCCCTTTGATTCCCTTTGATTTTGTAGCTCCTGCAGAACCTGACTCTATCTGGAAAGAGCAGGAATGATTTAGTTACATAAACAAATAATTCACGAAATTAATTACATAAATATAAAAAAAACATAAAATGGAGGAAAAAGAAAAACTACTAGAAAAAATGAAAATAAAAATGCATATTTGGGACGTAATAATGAGAATACTAGTGACTCCCTGACAAACAAATCGCTTGTGAATCACTTCTCTGGGAAGCAAACAAAAGTCTCGGGACAATTTGGACATAAGGTTTGGATTATTCAAAACCGAATCCAATATTGACAACTCGATGACTATTGTATTAAGAGACAAATACGAGTGTTTTACATGTGTTTACATGTGAAGGATTGGCCTCATCTTACCGAATGTTGCAGTAATTCTTCTGGTCGCTTCACACCTCCATGATTTTTTTTCATGTGTGAATGATTGCGTCATCTTACCGGGTGTTGCAGTATTTCTTCTGGTCGCTTCATCCCTGGATGAATGTTTTTCATGTGTGAATGATTGGCGTCATCTTACCGGGTGTTGTAGTAATTCTTCTCGTCGCTTCATCAGTGAATGACTGTTTTACATGTGTGAATGATTGCGTCATCTTACCGGGTGCTGAAGTATTTCTTCTGGTCGCTTCACTCCTCCATGAATGTTTTTCGTGTGTGAATGATTGCGTTATCTTACCGGGTGTTGCAGTATTTCTTCTGGTCACTTTATCCCTAGATGAATGTTTTTCATGTGTCAATGTTTGGCGTCATCTTCCCGGGTGTTGTAATAATTCTTCTGGTCGCTTCATCAGGGGATGACTGTTTTACATGTGTGAATGATTGCGTCATCTTACCGGGTGCTGAACTATTTTTTCTGGTCACTTCACTCCTAGGTGAATGTTTTTCATGTGTGAAGGATTGGAGTCATCTTAACGAGTGCTGTAGTATCTCTTCTGGTCGCTTCAACCCTGGACGATTGTTTTAAATGCGTGAATGAGTGGCTTCATCTTACCCGTTGTGCTAGTATTCTTCTGGTCGCTTCACCACTAGATGAATGTTTTTCATGTGTCAATGATTTGCGTCATCTTACCAGGTGCTGCAATACTTCTTCTGATCGCTTCAACCCTGGATGAAAGTTATAGATGTCTGAATGGTTCGCTTCATCTCACCGGGTGCTGCAGTATCTCTTCTGGTCGCTTCACCCCAGGATGAATGTTTGAAATTTCTGAATGATTGCCGTCATCTTACCGGGTGTTGTAGTAGTTCTTCTGGTCGCTTCACCCCTAGAGGTTTTAAGCACCTCAGACTTAGGAACTCCATCTATGTACTCCTTTCCTGCTCAACATCACCATTTCTCCCTGTTATAATCTCCTTTCTTTTAAACAACTTAATATTTTAGTTCTACAATGTTTACTATACTAAGACACTCATATTCGCATTTCTCTCCATATTTGTAATCCATTTATCTTTTATACTCATACCACTTCAGTACATTCTCGGTCTTAATTCTCTTCACATTATACGCCTTATTCATTCCTTAATCCTTTTATCTCCTTCTCTACCCAACATTTCTCTTAAATTATCAACTTCCACAGCTTTCACTCTATTTTATTTCTCCTTCTATACCCCATCTCACTCCCATACATTCATATTGGCTCCAACATACTATTCTGCAATTTTCTGTATAATTTATTCTTGAATACTTAACATCCACTAATGCTCTATTAACCCATAGGTATTTCACACCACCTGTAACCATGTTATATCACCTTCCCTCATTTTTACCACCCAACACCATCACCGTCCACTTTTTTCTTTTACTATCATCCCCTTTCTCAAAAGATTTCTGTCAAATGCTTCACTCACCATTATCAAATTCTTCTTTCTCTCACCCATTAACTTGCAAGATACACCACCGCACCATCAACTCCTCACCCTTTTAGACCGACCTCACACCACATTCTCTCAATATCACTTACTTTTCTCAGCATAAAGATATTAAACATCCATGGTGACATCATAGACACATGTCTCGCTTAGTTTATGTCCACCACTCTTTTCCCAGCTTTCATCCTAATACACGCCTTCTATTATAAACACCTTTCCCACCACCCAACAGTTTACCACCCACTTCATACATTCTTAGTATCTGCCATGACCACTTTTGACATCATCATTAATTTTCTCCAGATCCATAAAAGTAGCATACACATTACACCTCTTATTCTTTATCCGGCCTCAACGCTAACTCATTCACACATCTATCCCACCTTTCCCTCTTCGAGAACCCACCTTTCCAATCTTTTCATAGAAAAGTACCTTTCCAAGGACACTTAACAACCATATACCCAAGTAATTCTTTTATTTCACATTTTACATTGAAATAAACTAGAGAAATATGGATGCATTGGCCACTGAAGTTCAGTAAGTGAATAAGTGAATGTCATGTAATGAACTCATTAGATAAGTAAGAGAAACAAGTGAAACAGATCAAGGGTGAAGAGAGTTTCGGGTACGAGTTCTATGTCAAGAGATGTCTCACATAAGATTATATTTTTAATACACTTAATTATGATACATCAATTTGAAACAAACAAAAGGACAATACACATACTAAACAAAAAACACACAAATGAAACAACAATCAAAACCAAGACTAAAACACGAAGAAGGAGGCGCGCTCCTGTGTCGGGGGGGGGAGCCTCTCCCCCTGTAGCGGAGGATGCGACCAACACTAAAGACAGTGAAATAAAATGGAGGAAGCACCTTATCACAAAAACATAAAATAGGAGATCTAAATTTCTGTTTTATCTCTGAGACTCATATTTACAATATTATGGCATCTTTGTGTTCTTGGTTTTTGTAATTTTCTAAATGACCTCAGATTATTGTAGTTTTCTAAATGACCTCAGCCCCCTGTTTGTTCTCGTTTTACTTGACTAAGAAAGTGTCCAGTAAATATATGACTCATAATAATATTCAATAATTTGTTTAATTATAAAAGAACTATGAAATGTATAGATTATTAAAGATAAATTTATATTTAATTTAATATTATATCTCAGTTTTGACAAATTATATCTTCTAAATGACCTCTTAACGCCTAGAACTTTTGGATACTCTACATGGAACTTGTAAAGGGGTGATTCAACCTATATATTTTGTAGAGTATATATATGTTAAAACGTTAAATTCTATCTTTCTTTAATGATATATCTATATTTTCAAGTAACTTAAATCTTTGGAAATAATAGAATCTTATTTTGTGTTTCATGATTTCTGTACACCTTTTATATACGAAAACTGGTACTAATTAATGTTCCAAATGTCTAAACCAGTCTCCCTTCTCTCAAGAATTGCTCCAAACAGTATTCTTTCGTACTATTAAATTACTGTATAACTGTCTAAACTTTACGATGACGTGGCAGCGAGCGAGTCTCTTCTAATTTCTCATTGACAAATTCTAGCTAAGTTTTTGATCCAACCAAATGTGCAAAAATTCATTTTCAGGTCAAAAAGTTTGATAGGATTTGTTTCCAATGTTCAAGTTGTTAATCAGGTAAATCCACGGATTTCGTTCACACTTTCAGAATTAGCTTTTCTTCGAGATCTAAACTTTTGCGGGAGCTTGACACAGTAATTATCCCAGAATTGTCGCATTTAATTTCTTCCTCAACACACACACGTCCATTTCTGCATGCGCCAACAAACGTGTCCTTACGAACAAACGCACATATCCGCTTCTTCACGCACCTACACACGTGTTGGTACAAACAAATGCACACATCTAATTCTTCATGCACCTACATACAATGAGTGACGAGGCAATCAAACACACACATCCACTTCTTCATGCACCTAAATATAAGTGACGATGCAAACAAACGCACACATCCACTTCTTCACGCACCTACACACGTGTCGGTACAAACAAATGCACACATCCAATTCTTCATGCACCTACATACAGCCAGTGACAAGGCAATCAGACAGACATATCTACTTCTTCATGCACCTAAATATAAGTGACGATGCAAACAAACGCACACATCCAATTCTTAAGGCACCTACATACAACCAGTGACGGGGCAATCAAACAGACACATCCACTTCTTCATGCACCTAAATATAAGTGACGATGCAAACAAACGCACAAATCCACTTCTTCACGCACCTACACACGTGTTGGTACAAACAAACGCACAAATCCAATTCTTCATGCACCTACATACAACCAGTGATGAGGCAATCAAACAGACAGATCCACTTCTTCATGCACCTAAATATAAGTGACGATGCAAACAAACGCACACATCCACTTCTTCACGCACCTACACACGTGTTGGTACAAACAAACTCACACATCCACTTCTTCACGCACCTACACACGTGTCGGTACAAACAAACGCACCCATCCAATTATTCATGCACCTACATACAACCAGTGATGAGGCAATCAAACAGACACATCCACTTCTTCATGCACCTAAATATAAGTGACGATGCAAACAAACGCACACATCCACTTCTTCACGCACCTACACACGTGTCGGTACAAACAAACGCACAGATCCATCTTTTTATACACCCCACACATGTGTTGATGCAGTAAACGTACGCATACACTTATTCATACACCTACACACGTGTCGATGCAAACAAATACAAATCCACCTCCTCAGACACCTGCACATAAGTATGCGTTTTAGCATAAGTGTCGATGCAATCCTCTTACACACATAAACAAACAGGTCTACCTTTTTATACACCTACGCATACGTATGTGCTAAAGCGTAAGTATGAATGCAAACCTCTCACACACATCACAAATAAAAATTATTCGAAGATACATTCACACAAACTTACACTCAATTACACAGACATTCATTGGTAAATACATGTGCATACAGATGTAAACAAGTATGCAGGTGTAACGACATGTAGGCACCATCACCCACACACTCATAAGTACAAGTAGTGAATAAGTTCGCTGCGAATGAATCACACAATTCTTCTTCCCCTCTTCCTTTTCATCTTTATTCTATTTTTTTTTCTTCATCATCATCCTTTTTTCCTTTTTCTTCTTCCTATTATTATTTAGTAGTATGGTTCGGTGAGATTAACGGGGGGGTTTACCTCCCCACCATCGTAGGTGTCAAGTGAAGGGACTAATAACTATCCAGTGCTCCTTCATGAGCACAATTCTTCTAGCCAGGACGAATCCAGAGGAAAGAATACAATATCGCTCAGAGTACAATTCCAGGTAAATAATGCATGATCACAGACTATAATTTCCTCTTGAGTATAATCCCATGCAAAGAGTACACATCACATGGAATACAATTGTATGCAAAGAGTACAAGATCAAGAGTATATTTTCACTCAGTGTATAATTTCATGAAAAAGTACAAGATCACATCGAGTAGAAATTTATCCAAAGAGCACAATATTACACAAGTACGATTAACAACAAAGCAATATTTAACCCAAAAAGTACAAAATTACAATTTCGCAAAGAGTAAAAGATCACAAAGTATAATTTACTCCTGAGTATAATTTCGTGCAAAGAGTACAAAATCAAACCAAGTATAATTTTATGCAATGACTAAATTTTCACAGAGAGTACACTTTTATGCAAATAGTACAAGATCACACCGAGTACAATTTCATTTAATGAGCAAAATATCACAGATTAAAATTTCTTGCAAAGAGTACAAGATCACAATTCCATGCAAAAGTACAAAATAACAGTATAATTTACTCCCTTGACAATTTAGCACAGTACATTGCCATGCAAAGAGTATAAATTAACTCAGAATAAAGTAATTCTAAGCAAACAGTACAAGATCATAGAAGAGATTTTTTATAGTGTACAATTTTTTGCATAGTGCAATTGCATAAAAACGTTCAAGATCACAGTATATAAGTTCATCGAGAGTATGAATTCATGGCAAATGTACAAGATCAATCTATAATTTCATCCAGGGTGAATTATCACGAAAAGAGTACAAAATCCTACGTCGTACAATTTCATGCAAAGAGTATAAGAACACATATAGTACAATTTCATGCAATTAGTACAAAATCACAATAACATGACAAGAGTACAGATCAGATATAATTTTCTGAGTACAATTGTATGTAAAAGATAACAGATGCCCTTCAGTACAATTTCGCCCATCAAACTTTCATGCAAAGATTACAAGATAACACTGAGTACAATTTCATTGAATGTATACACTGTACTATTCATGCAAATAGTACAAGATAACAGAGTATCATTACCAGCAGAGTTCAATTTCATGCAAAGTACACTTTCATGTAATTGTTATAAGATCACAATTTCATGCAAAGAATAAAATATAGCATTGCTTAATTTCAACCTGAGTACAATTTCAATCAAAAATGAAACTTGAATAGAGTACAATTTTCATGAAAAGAGTACAATATCACAATTTCATATAAAAATACAATATCACGGAGCATAATTGACTCCTGAGTACACTTTCACGAAGGGTAAAAGATCACACGGTACAACTTCGCTTAGTATACTTTCACATAGTATTTTCTAAGGGTAAAATTTATTTCTAAAAGTATATAAACAATTCAAGTACGATTGCGTGCTACGAGTACAAGATCACAAAATATAATTTACTACCGAGTACACTTTTATGCAGAGAGTAAAAGATCATACAGTACAATTTCGTTTAGTAAATTTTCATGCAAACAGTACAATATCACACAGAGTGCAATTACACGGAAAGAGTACAAGATCATAGTATTATTTCCTCCAGGGTCCAATTTCATTGCAAAAGTACAAGATTGTGTGCAAAGAGAACAAGATCACAAAGTATAATTTACTCTCAATTTCACTTTCATATAAGATCATAAGGTACAATTTCGCTTAGCACGCTTGCATGCAAAGAGTAAAATTCCACGAAAAGAGTACAAGATCACCAGTATTATATCCTTCAGTCGAAAAGTACAAAATCACACCAAGTACTTATTGCATGCAAAGAGTACAACATCATAGAATAGAATTTGCCCAGAGTAGAATTTTGGGGAAGAGTACTAGAGTATGTTTATTCAAATATCATCACACTTTAATGCAACATCACATTATAATTTCTTAAAGAGTACATTTTTATGAAAATTGTAGAATATCACATAGTAAAATTTATGAAAATAGTACAAAGTCACGCATAGTACAATTTCAGGCAAAAAGTACAAGATCACACAGAGTACAAATGATGCAAAGAGTACAAAAACACAATTTCATAGAGAAAGTATAATATCACAGTATAATTTACTCCCGAGTACAATTTCACGCATATAATAAAATATAAAAGAGTACACAATTGCGTTAAGTACACTTTTATGAAAAGAGTACAATATCATAAAGTACAATTCCTTTTAAATAGTAAAAGATCACACGATATTTTTTATACAGTGCTCAATTAAATTCGAAAAGTACAAGATCGTACTAAGTACAATTTTCTGCTAAGAGTACATGATCACAAAGTACAATTTCATGCAACGAGTACAATATCATACATAGTACAATTCCATGCAAAGAATAAAAAAATACAAATTATAATTTCATCCTAAGCACAATTACATGCAAATAATATAAGATCATAGTATAATTTCATGCAAAGAGTGAAATAATACGGAGTATACTTTCTTCCAGAATACAATTTCATGAAAAGAGTACAAAATCACAGTATAATTTACTCCCAAGTAGACTTTTATACAAAGGCCACACGATCACAGTGTAATTTCTTTCAGAGTACAATTTTGTGCCGAGGGAAGTTTCATGCAAAGTACAATTTCATTCAAAGAGTATAAGGTCACACAAAGTTAATTTCCTACAATAAATAAAAGGTAGATCTCCGAGAATAATTTCTTCCGGAGTACAATTTCATGTAAAGTACAATTTCATTCAAAGAGTACAAGGTCACACAAAGTTAATTTCATACAAAAAATAAAAGGTAGATCGCCGCCAATAATTTCCTCCAGAGTACAATTTCATGCAAAGTGCACAAAGTCGCATAGAGTAAAATTTCATGCAAACAGTACAAGTTCGCAGAGTACAATTCCAAGCGAAGAATGCAAGATCATAACCTATCACAAGTAGAGAACTTGAGCTAGAGGGACCTATGATATATTGAGATACTTAGCTTCACCCCCGTCATTTTCTATTAACTCATCTTCTCCTCCACTCCGTTGATGGTTTCCTACATAAGATTAAATCAGGAATCTCAAGGGTGCTGCCATCACTACCTTTATCGGACCACAATTGGTCACAGAGGGGACTTTCACTCATCCCTGAGCACTTGAGCACAATTCTTGCTCACGCATCTCGAGAAGTGAATTGTAGTGCATCTCTGTCATCATACTTTTGTAGCGTGCTGAAAGGTGCAAGTGGGTGGTTTGAAAGCTTCTAGTGAATGAGTCTTTTTTAAAACTCAAATCGATACGCAGGAAGCCGTTCGCAACTCACCTCACGTTACTTTCGTTCTTTATTTTTTCATCGCTCCTTTACCTACACCTTTTAATCTAAAGTGGTGTCCACACCAAGGATTGGAGCGTTACACCTTGGATAACGTTTCCAAGCGACGTTCGAATACTTCACTTCTTAAAATTTACGCTCCGCTTCATTAGGGGTGGAGGATGTGTAACGTACGAGAAGTCCAAACAAACCGTTTAAAAGCTTCTCCTGAATGAGTCATTTTTGAGACTCAGGATGGCACAGTCGATTTGCTGCTTGCTACTGGTTATCCGAAAACGTAGGAAGTCGTTCGTAATTTACCTCATGCTACACTCGTTCTTTACTTTTTCATCGCACCTTTTCCTACACCCCTCAATTTACACCTTTATCCATTTTTCCCTTCTGGTACTCAACATTCAACTGACTTAAAACGCATAACTTATGTCTAAATAATCTCCCCTTTCTCACTCATAGATACTCCACCGTACATACACCATTCTAAATTACTGGCAAAACGACCCCACAATATCTTTCTCTCTCTCTCTCTCTCTCTCTCTCTCTCTCTCTCTCTCTCTCTCTCTCTCTCGTCCATAGCTAGATCGCAAGAGTCTTTACTCTCATTTATCTGAGCACTCCACTCACTCTTGTTTTTGTAATCGTATATTCAAACGTTCTGGTGTATCATCATTGAATCAATCAAACTTATTAGCTTCTTCACAATTCATTCTCATTTACCTCATTAACTATAATAATTCAAACCTCATCTTCAAGTGCAAATAAAACTGGTAGAATCCACTCTCATCCAAGAAATCCGCAAATTTAAGCAGTTTCAAGGAAACTTCCGCACTAGTTTCTTCCTACAAACCTTTGTTTCAAAAAACAAACCCAGAAATTTAACTTCTCCGACTAATTGCATCTACATTCCTTTCATCTGCCACTTTTACCGAATAAGACACCGTGTACTCAGCCCTAAAGTTGAAACCGTGGGAAAGAAAGAGTGATGAGAGAGTGCGGCTCTGCCTGTGCCTACCCCCATTGTGATATCATGCTCAGTTAAGGTCAGCTAAGAAGAGGGAAGTATATGGGAAGAAAGGATAGTTTGCCCGGTTGACGGGCCATCTCCGTTTTTATTTGTGTATTTTGCTGTTTTGTTTGGTTTATCTTTACGAATTTTTCTTCATCTTATATCTATGCTGGGCCTTCTGAAGGCGTCATCGCTGATGGTATATAGCGTTTGAATTCAACGCCGTCTCGGTCCATACAGAACTTAGCCAGTGTCTCATGGCGTATGATACTTGTCACTCGGTCCTATATTACTGGGCTTCGTGAGATTAAGTAGATATTGATTGGAATTAAAGCTGTCCTCTCATGGAGCTCTCTTGTAATTTTGAATTCGTACCACTTCGAATCTGTGATGAATTTGAAGGCATTATTTTAGATGCTCTGTAGTTTCGATATGTTGTCATAGGGCCTGTTTTGATGGGTATTTGTTCTGAATGATGATGAGTTGAAATTCTCTTATTTTGGGCAGTTTGCGAAATTGATGGTTTTCCTAGTTCGGTAATTGCTAGCTTAGTTATCGTAGTTATTTGGTCCCCTAACTCTGCAAACCGATTGTGGCGAGCTTAAAAGCGCAGTTGCTAACATTTCGTGAGTATTCTATTTCGGTGAGTAGAATATATTTAGTTGCACGAACCGAAATCAAATAACTGATGCAGAAATTAATTTTGCCTAGTGAGTCTGGATTTCTTGCCATTTTTTTATCTTGTGAGCCATCCGTCCTTGGCCACTATTGCTCTAGAGAGGAATACTGCTGATTTGATTAAGCGTATTGCTACTTGAGTGATATCATCCGCGTAATGGACTTTAACTATCGATGGGAGATAAGTTTTGGTATGTCCATCGTTTATATGGCGTAGAAGATTGGACTCAAACATCTACCTTGAGAAACCCTCAAAAGGAGATAAAAAGTTTTCCTAATGTGTTATTCGGACAATATCACTGCTTACCTAATCAAGAGGTAATCGCAGAGCATCTTCTTGACGTGTGTGCAAGTCCAAGCCTCGACAGTTTTTATTTGAGGCCATCAATCTAAACATTGTCGAAGCCCGTCTTGACATCTCTGCAGCCACGTCGACAACGCATCTAGATGACAGTACAGCAGCTGCATGTTGGTACAAGAGGCATATAGGAATTTCAGTGCCTCTTAACTAACCTGCTAGGTGTTATTCCAGCCTGTTATTAAGCACTTTTTCAAAGACATTCTATATAATTCTCAGTACTGAGATCGGCCTGTAATGCATTATCTGGTTTGCAGGTAAACCAGAGATTTTGGCTGTCCCTTCAACCTCCTGATGGAGACCCAGAATTTGATGGCTTGCATTAATGTTGGTATTTTCATTTGTGTAGTCCATTTCTCCCTGATTTCTTCCAATAGACTGATGTTTAGTTTTAGCCTGAGCCGTTAGACCTACCTGAAGTACATAGGGCTGGTATATCCAGCATACCGTATATTTGCGTTAGTTTGTTCGAACTGGTGCTTTAGCATTACTCTCGTTTGTGAAGGTCTATGACACAGAATGATTTTGTGGCGGGATGTTAGGATAGTGCTTTGGTCTGCCCTTATTATGCTATTGAAGATAGTGTTTAGCACGGAGTATATCTCCTCTGTGATTGTGTTGCCCATTTCTAGCAGCTCTTCTGGTAATGCTTTCCTGTACACTTAGTAATCAGTACACCTAAACAATTTCTGTTTGGTTTCGGGATCGAGATAAGAACTGCCGCGATTGTGATGACCATGGGTACATGGTCGCTCGGGTTGAGGGGGCCAAGGATAGTGTAATAATGGAAGAGGAAATCTCGCGAAGTTGACTACATTTTATCGGAAAACGGAAGAAAAACCCTCGTGGAAATAGGGTTAGAAGCAACATCCCCAAATATGGTTGCAAACAGAAGCGTAATCCGACGCAAGATCGATTCATGGGTGTAAACCTACACATTTAATCGAATAAACGAAAAAATTGATAAACAACAAAAGTGGGCCATGGTGAAGGAAATATTAAAATTTAATGAATACATACGTAATAAGGCAACAGGCTCAAAAACTGTGAATCAAGGATGAAGAAGTGCCTACAATTTCACAGAAACCACCTTACTATGGCGGTAAGATGCCCGTAAAAGAAATGAAATAATAACAAAGAAAGAAAAGGAGAAAATTAAAGCCAAATCCCATACATACGCTGACGTGACCTGCTTAAAAAATAAATTCTCAAGGCTCCTACCGAGAGAGTCCTACACATGGCCTGACAAAGAAATGCCAAGAGTTTAATGAGTATTATACACGTTCACCTGGCCAACCTTTCTTCACCAGGAACAGACGAAATTCTCAATTCTGCCCTACGGCTTCCCTAAGGTGATATTGCCCCTAAACCTGAACTCATTAGGTTTTGTTAAAGTATTCCTGGTGAATGAAAAAAATGAGAAAACGAAGAAAGTATAAGCAAATCAATACTGACAGATGGATTGCGAAACCACCCTGTATAGCAACAGATTTAGGAAAATTGATCCATATATTATTTTCATCTCTGAACAAGGTATAATCACAGAAAGAGGCAACTTAGAAATATGGAATTATGATGTAATAACAACTAATTATACCCAGGAACGATGCAGCGACCGGAATCAATAAGATATCTGGAGAAATCATATCTGGTATAAGTGGAAACAGAATTAGGAACATTGATAATTTACATCGAGTATCAGCCACCAAGTTGCTAATATTTGAAAATTCTTACATTCTTGACCATCTTCAATCAGATAATTCCTCCAATGTTTCTAGGAGAGCTCAATGTAGGATTTCAGCAATCAAGATAAAGAACTACTAATAGAATAGGACGAAGCCAAGATATTCTTCTCTATAGACACATCGTCAAACGTCTAGGCGCAAACTTCCCGACAATTATCATAGCACATTCAGCCACATCTGCCTGGATAACTTTTACTTACATTTTATGAAGCCAGAAGAGAGTTCCCCTACAGTGACCAGGTCAGAATCTCCCTGACTATCAACATAAACCCTATACAGATCCCAACATTAATTAGAAAAAACATAATTGAAAAAATGGGAAAAAAGTCGGAGAACTGCTGCAAAATTACACAGCCACAACTCGAGTAATAAACAGTAAAATAGATGAAGTGTTTCAGTAGCCAGACAAAGCCGTTATTAACGTAGACAATGAAACGATTTCCCAAAACTTATACAAAACCATCTAACTATATACATGGTCACCATATATGAAAAGATTAAACCATGAACTAGAAGAAATATACCAAATATATAAAATAAGAAGATATATAAGGGGAATTCTACAAAGAATACGTGAGATAAAAGAACTTGTGCAACTCATAAGAGAACAATGAGAAAAGATGGGATAAAGCGAGAGAAGAACTAGACAATGAGGGTTTCTAGTACTCACATTGTAAGATTGAATGAGACAACCAAAGAGATCACAAAAATGATCACTTAGAAAACTTATATTGGGGTAGCTTTAAACCAAAATAACATTTCATGAAAAGGGAATGCGAATGATGAGTGCTCTTAAAAGAGCACTCTTCTCAAATTGTAAATACTTCTATTTTGCATTATAATATAAATTAAATAGCTTAGTCATATTCCTCCAAATTATTGTCATTCTTTCAATAACTTCCTTATTTTTACCAGTAACTAAATATTATTTTATTTCGTTTCTTTTTTAAGTTCGTTTAAAGTTTCTTCGAATAAGAAGAAACTTTAAACGAACTTAAAAAGAAACCAAACACTGGAATATAGTAATTTGAGGTTAATAAATATAAAATTAGTGTAAAATTATATAGATAAAAATTACAATACATTTCCTTTATATATTTAATATAAATCGAGTTTAAGTGACGAAAAAAAGGATACGTTTTAGGACGCTGAAATAAGAGTAACGGTCACATTTGGCGACCATTTTTTCGCACCAATATCAAAGAAAGTGTTGTATTAATTCTTTGTCTATTATTATATATCAATTGTAAGACTTGATAATTATGTAAGAATTGGTAAAATAAGTTAATGCAAGTAGAGAGAATAAATTTAATATTATGGGAACTAATCAAATATATAAATTAATTATAAGTTAATGTTAAAATACTACATTCATGTATGCGGGCCGTTGATATAAAGAGAGAGATGGACTGCGTTTAAGGATGAATTCTCTTATCAAGAAAAAACATCTGACAACCGTCCAAGTTCCCGCCGAATAAAGAATATTGAATCCAGCTCCAATATTTATTTTTCCTTTGAGGAAATCTTCGATCACATTTACCCAGCCTACAATCAAGCAAGAAGAGAGCCATTCCAATATTTTGGAGTCAGAGCCTTGTGAATACCAGGTATTTACAGTAGAAGCAAGCAGGCAGCCGCCAAGCCGAATAAGGAAACCCATTTGGCTGCCCCAAGATTGGTACCAAAACTCGATGACAAATCACCCTTGATAATCACACCACTCTCGAAGAGGCTTACTTAGCCACATCAACCTATAGATTTACTAAAAGAATCCTGGTAAAATGTAGAGGATGAAAGAATGACCACCGCGCAAAATAATGAAAAGAGAAAACACAGAATGAGAAATCAAGAGATAGGAAGAAGACATCGAAAAAAATCTTCCGGAAACTTTGGGAAAATATATTTAATATAAATGAGTAGGAGAATGAACTGTTCAATATAGAGTTTGAGAATAGAATAATCGACGAGCTAAATGTAAATAGTCACATGACGCAACCACCAGGTAGATGAAAGGAAGAACTTGAGGGTAAATGATGTGTGTTAATAACAGTAGAAGAACATGAGAGCATTATCCTATCTTTTAAAAAGAATTCAGTCTGTCATTCGCGAGTAAATAAACTAAATTAAACTCCAAGGGTCATTTCTGAGGGAATTAAGAACATTTAAACGCCTCCTAAATACCAATTCCTATCCAGTTGGTTATAACGAAGCTAAAATGATATTCATAGCTAAGTAGAGGAAGCCTTCCTTGAGCAAAGAAAGTTACCGGCCAAAATCACTGTTAGAATTTGGCGGGAAGCTCTTCCAGAAAATCCTAATCAGAATGCTCATGGAAAACCTGGAATCGAACTACCTAGATAACAACCAACAATACCGTTTTTTGAAAATCAGATGCCCAAATATGACGATCACTTTGATCACTCGGAAGATCACCCAATCTAAAAGAAACAGGACCTACGTCGACATAATATCTTGATGTCACGAAGGCATCTGATAAGGTCTGGCAATGGGGCATGAATACAGGATTCTTCAAATGGGAGTAGGTGAAAACAATTAAAATATTTTTTTTAAATTTTTCATGGAGAGAAAGACCTATTTAAGTGTAGGCTTAACAGATGACTCAAAATTTCCCCCTCCAAGCTGGACTCCCCAAGGGAGAATGCGTATCTCTGACCCTATACTTAATATGCATGGATATCCAAACACCAAGCAACTTCTCCAGCCTTAACATACATTTCGTGAACGACATCACTTTTATCATCGAATGACCACACAAGAACGTAAGGGTACAAGCTTGTATGACTGTAGAAGAAGTAAGAAGAGTTAAAGAATAAGAGGCTAAATGGAAAATCCCCACCGATGATGGAAAAATCGAAAAGGTCCCTATAGGGCAAAACAAAGTTTCAGATGTGAGGACAGTAGATAAAAGATATATCTACATTACAGAGAGCAATGTACTCAGAATGTAGTAAAATAGACCGGATACAGGAACCACGTCACATTGGAGATTGGATGAGAAAGAGAGGCAGTTAGAATTCTATACACATTTATAAATCTTCAACAAAACAACAAGACGAAAATCTATCTTGATAAGATGAGGAAAACATTGATTTATCAGCTTCTATCATTTTCTTTTGTGTCAAAAATGCAGAAGCTGAATAGGCAGAAGGTACCAAACAAGTTCACTTATTAAATTATACCCAGAAAAAGACGGGAGATGTGGAGGCAAGAAAATTTACATTGATAAACGAAATTAGACCCAATAAACCGTATTATATAAAGTAGCGAGGAAAATGAAAGATAAAATAATGGAAATCCAGTGCGTATCTCTAAGAACATTTTGGGAAAACAATCATACTAGCTATGCAATATTTCCAAACTGCATGAAGGAATTAGAAAGCGGCAAGGAAGCGTCCCTCAATGCATAAGAATTGACAAAAGGGAAAGACCCAAATATACCGAAGGTGACAAAATCTAAAGTAAAGAATTTACCCCCAAATTGATAATAAACCGAAATGAGAAAATTCACCCAAAATTGACTTATCACACCCAATTTTGATAAAAGTGAAACTGCAGGAAAAAAACAAACCAAACATGACAACATGATATTGAAACAAGGTAAACACCAAAACCACACCCAAAAAATTAAAAAGCAAACCAAAATAACAAATCAAACAGAAACACAGTGCACTGGAGAGTGTAAACTTACTCAAATACAAAGCTCTAAAACGACAAAATTTTAACGCCAAATAATACCGCATCTAACATAAAAATATCAATAAGAACAAAAACAGTGGTTAGCCTGATCTCGAGGCGAACTACAACTCTATGCCAACATATTACTTTCTTCTCACTTGAAAACTATGTATTTTATCCTGTAATCCATATTTTTAACTACCTTACCTTCATCACTTCCACTCAGGTTATGTTATTATTTCAGGAAGCAAATTAGTAAGACCTTTTAGAAGAGATTCGTAACTTTTGATCCATTTGATTTCCTTTGAATATTTGGAATTCGTTGGGAAGATTTTGTTTACGATCAAGTTTGACTCTTTTGGAAGACCTTAAGCCTGGAGAGACAGATTAACCTTTTTTCCCTTTCTTCTCTTTATGACTTGTCAGATAAGGAAACTCAACTCTCCCTTAGATATACTTACAAGCAGGCTTATTCCTGGAAGGGCACGAAGACGAAGATTTCCTAAATCTAGAGATTCGACGAGTGTGTCGGGAAGTCTAGATGAATTTCAGTATAGGCGACAGAAAACGACCTTAAGGGGTCGAAGCATTACGGAGTGGAAGAAAATCAGATCCGCGTGAAAAGTAGTTGAGCATTGCCACACATCTTTAGATTCT
Source organism: Ceratothoa steindachneri (assembly GCA_963969495.1). Lineage (NCBI taxonomy): Eukaryota > Metazoa > Arthropoda > Malacostraca > Isopoda > Cymothoidae > Ceratothoa > Ceratothoa steindachneri. Next base: position 38,916,187 of record OZ018327.1, read on the forward strand.
CGTTGACAGTCTCCCTTTTTTAATTTGCTTTTCAACTCAAACTACTGACCTGATTCGTGCCATGCCGTCAGAGTGGGGGAAGGAAAAACGGTAGTCTGTTCACTCATTTCTTGCAGACTGTTTAACACCCTCATCAGTTAGTTAGTTAGTCAAGGCCAATCCTTCCATGATACTGGGAGGATCCCCAACCGGATAATGAAATTTATATAAGGGAAAGGTGCCAGGAAGTATTATGTTTTGGCACCAAACAGCGCTCAGATGGAAGCCTTCGTCTCCTCGTGGGAGAGGGACCTGTTCCGCGTCAGAGGTAAGTGGATATAGATACCCATCGGCAGGATTCCTTGGAACAGAGAGTGTGTGTGTGTTGCGCTGTGAAGGTAGGAGAGGAAAGAAAGCAGTGTTTTGATTGGCTATGTGTGAGGTGAGAGGTGTAAGATCTACCCACCCCAATACAGGGGTGAGCACAGCGCGCCCACCAATCGGTAGTAGGATCTCTATGTGCGTTGACGTTTGTGTCCGCTCATGTCGCAATCCTTACCTACTCACGCACCTAACTAAAGACAATCTCGGCCTCTTCCCGGCTCAGACCAGCCTTGCTGTCATGGATACTGAGAAAAAAGTTGGAGGAGATTCCAAAAGCCTGTGAGGCAGTATAGATCACAATCTACCTTATAATCCAGTAGGGTGTGTAATCTCTCCTACCAAGGCGTGTATTGCAACGAACTCAGCCGTGAGGAAAGAAGCATCACCCGGAAATTACCAAACTGCTTCAAACAAGAGGAAGTAAGCGTGAAAGCTGCCCTCCTCTTTGGAGTGGGAACCATCTGCGTACACTTGCGCGGCTCACGCGTGACAACGTATGTTCAAAAAGATTCGAACGCAATACTTCCTGTGCTGTAGAAGCCTCGGGAGTTGAGACGAGGCAACGAAAGTTCAGAGGTGCTACCCACCAAGCGTCATAGGCAGAACCGGAAGGGCCACCTGACGAAGAGCTACATCGAGCTCTCGAATGAGCTACCTTAGCCTAAACGCGATAAAGTAAGAGTATGACTGGCTATTCACGTTGGCCTAGTCAAGGTCGATATCGACCACAGTTAAAATGAGAGCCATTTACTAGGGAAAAAGTAGCTGAGCTCGTCCAAAATACACTGTCTACGTCTTAAAGTCAGCCGTTTCTTCTCAGCGTCAACAACGAGGCTCTCTACATGGGATGAGCGCAAGGCGTCTATCGCCAACCGAAGACCAGTGAGGCGGGATCTAGTCCACGTTCTTCAATTTACACTCGGCTGCGGACGCGTAGAACTCGCAATCGAGGTATAGCTGTGAACGGGAGAAAGCAGAGGTAAAAAACTAACCCATTGAGCTTCCCACGTGCCGAACGCCACGAAATGATTATTGACTTGAAGAACAAGGGACATTGTAAATATTGAATGCTGGCATCAATTGCCTATTTATTAATAATATGGGTTTTGCTTCTAAACTTTTATATATTTTAACTTCAAATTATAATACAAACATAAAAACAAAATGCAACATTTGCTTAGTTCTATTAATTTTCTTATATGTATTAAAATATAGTAATCTCAAAACTATTGGCCATGACTGTGCGTTCTAACGGCTTGAGGGCAATTTGGAAGGCCTTGACCACTGGGTCGACTTAGAATCTAACTTGGCATGGGCAGGTGTTTGGAGTGTTTCCTCCAAGCTGTCTAAAAGCCGATCTCCTTTCGATAAAAGAATTGGGTCCCTGATTTTATGGGGGAAAGGTCTCGGCTTTAGTGATTTTCAGGTGTTTATATTTACATGTTGTCATGGTTCATACATAATAAACCCAACCTAACGGAACCTAATTAATTAAAATACAATTAAATAAAATTAAAATGCAATTAAATACAATTTAATATAATTTAAAAATTAAAATTGAAAATTACATTCAAATTTTTTGTTTATGTAATTTAAAACTAGACTATTTGAAAGTAATTTTTTTCAATTTAATTTAAAACTATACTATTTGGATACATTTTTAAAAATTTAAATATAATTTTTTTAACTTTTTAAAATTATCTTTCTCACGGTCGTCAAGAGAGAGACCGGAGAAACCCTAAAGAAATTAACATTTTAGCGTCGCATTGGTAACGTCATCATGCGAGTCAGAAAATGACACAACCGATGCGTCAAGCAAGAGAGTAAATGAAGATAGGAAATGACAGACGAAGAAGAATAACGAATCAAGACTTCTCGATCATCGACCAATGCTGTCTTAACATCGTGGAGAGAAAAATGGCTGCCTCTTCTGGCCACCCAGTGGAGAATGAGCTACAATATACGGCTAGGAACTGTAGACAGCTTATAGATATCCAGGTAAATCTAATAGAGCAGTACAATCCATGATCAGATCTCACCCCAGACACGAGGGAACACTTTGCTTGCTTCCTTGTTATCTTCTTGTAGACCTTGTCTGCTGCTTGCAATCCATCTCGTTCTGGGGCTGGTGGCCAGCTGAGGAAGAGCGCGGTCTAACTCGATCAGGAAGATGTGGTCTTCTCTTTATCTTCTCTTCGTAAGTCTTTATTAGAAGTATTGGAGGTTGATAAGTAATCGAAGCTGATAATATAGGAGGACCAACATATTTATCGATGAGGTAAGGTTAATCCGGATTTCTCTTCCTTAATAGCATGATAACGGGGATTCGTCTGGAATCTAAATCCTTCTCTATCCATTAGCCTTTGTTTATGCAAATGTGTTCGAATGATCAGAACTTAATGTGGCCTGATAAATTATCTTCTCAAGGCCTGAACCGAAATATTATAAGGGAATAGTCGTCCTAAAGATTTATCGAAAATAGAACTACATGTAAATGATTGAAGAAATTATAATTTAAAATTAAGATATAATAAAAAAATATATTATAAAAAGTACATTTAAAAAAGAAAGTTTCAAATTTGCGAAAAAAAATTAGAGATAAATTTATGTCTAAAATAATGTAAACCACGAACGATAAAGCTCCTCTTATTGGGGAGTCATGAAAAGAAATTTACTGAATAGATTTGGTCATGAACACTGTGCCACTCCTTTGTGCGGGTCTCTTTGTGTTAGCATGCTTTGGCACTGCGATCTCCTTAATAGCGGCACGTCACGATTAAATAGAAAACAAATGGCATCTTCACGCTTAAGGAAGAAAAGGCGACGTTCGTGGCGGAATTAAATTTTTCTGACCAAATTTGTTGCCATTATTAACCACGGTAGTTTATGGGTGAAAAATGAGAGAGAAAGAGATAGATACATATATATATATATATATATATATATATATATATATATATATATATATTTAATCATCATTTCAAGCATTTGTCTCTCAATGTTAAGAGAAGCTCTTTCTCACCTTTCGGAATCCCCCCCTCTCCCTGTGTGACCTATTCTTTTTCCAAGGGTAGCACTCAGAGAGGCTCTGCCCTTCTCGTGGCGAAGTGGGTAAGCCCTGAGGCATTTTGGGGTTCCCTAGTTCGGCAAATCAGACTTGTATTATACCCTTTTTTTTCCTCTCGCCAATTATTTACTTTTACTGCTCTTCATTTCCCCCTCTTGTTTCTCCTCTCTAGTGGCCTTGAAGGTTACCTGACCTCTGCTTGTTCTTTTTGGATTGATTTTGGATACCTTTTTCATGGAGGTCGGAGGTTGGGCATCTCCATCGCTTTGTTTGCCACTGCACAAGGAAAACCCCATCAATGGCCCCTTTTCTCCGCGCGTAGGAGAATTCGGGCGGCCTCTTCGGTCTATTAAAATGGTGTGGTGGATCCGTATCCATTCTCCAAGCGGACATACCGGACGCAACCGAATCGACGGTTGCAGTAGCGCCGGGGCCTTGTTGGCCTCCGTGATGGGGAGCCCCGAGAGAGAATGTGAAGTTAATTTTGTTTGCTATGGCTTACCTTAAACCTAAAACTTCCCCTTCTCGTACGGGTTCTCGTACCAAAGTTCTTCAGTTTCCCTTTTAGCCTTCCCTCTCTCGTTGGATCCTTATGCCAGCGATGTAGACCCATATTTAGGTTATCCCCGCTTTCTGATCTTAAGTTCTTATCTGAAACCCCGCTTGCAAAGGTGGTCGTGTTTGACGTCAATAATTTGTTTGAATCCATCTGTAGTGAACCTCGCTGGATGTGGTCAGGAGGTAGTGGTGACATTGTGGTTGAGGTGTCACTCTCAACACAATCTTGTCAGAAATATGTCTTCGATTGCCAAAGTTCCTGTAACCGTTTTGTCTTACCTACGTCTAAATTTTGTCAAAGGTGTCGTCTGTTCAAATGAATTAAGTGATACGATCTCCCCCGTCTTTAGAGTAAGCTTAGGACCCAACGCGCCACACATGTACACAGGGTGACTAGAACTGTGAGCTCTGATCAAGTACAAACTGCCACATTGATTTTAACGTTTGAACGCCAAGAATTACTCCATTTTTTTAAAGCTGGTAGCTTCGTGTCCCGGTAAGCCTCTACATCGAGCTACCAAGACGTTGCTTCTACTGCAACAAATTGGGACATGTTGGTCGTGTGTTGGTACCCCCTTTCTTGTGGGAATTGTGGTTCAGATTATCATAGCCATGAATCTGCCATAACACTGCGCTGTGCCAACTATGGTGGTGTTCATCGCACTGTGTCGAAAAGCTCGCCAATCTTTTTATACGAAAAGGAGGTCCTCATTTTGCGCAACATCTTTTCTTAGAGGTTGTGCACAACGCTGGACGAAACCGACCATCAGGTTGGAGTTTCGACACACCTGTAGTATCTCATCGCCATTCACCGCAAACGAAGCATCGCTCTCACACCGAGATACCATGCGTTGCTTCCCTCTACCCGGCGGTTCTAGCTGGGACTACCGCTCAAAGTGAGACCCTTGAAGACATTAGACGTTATTTGAAAGAATCCTCTGTATCGACCGGTGATGGTTCTTCTAGCCGACCACGTAACCCAAGGACCCGTGGTAGGAGGAAGATTTCCTCACCGGGGTCGTCGGGTACCAATAAGCTGGTTACCTCTGGAGCTGACTTAGCTAAGCCTCAACAGTCTTCAATGGACTCTACTTCTCTACTCATTATTCTTTATCCTCTTTGTTGCTCTTCACAGGACGTATGCCCCTTTCAGGTCCAAACGGTTGCAGGAATCCATCCAGTGCCTCGTAGTTTGCCCAGATCACTTGCTCCATCCACTCACCGTCATACTCATGATCAAATAAAAACCAATGATATTCCAACATCGCCAGCCCTGGATATTAGATCAACCCCTTCGACATCAAAAGTATCCTCGGCCAACGATTCCAGATTTACCGTCCGATAATCTCTCTTTGATCTTCCATTTTCCCCGGGCTGAAAGCCCCAGCTACAGGCAGGGGCTTCTGCTGGTTTCTCGGGGCCCTCGGAAATACCACCCGTCACCGCTCTTTCCAATATCTCTTCCTCTGCTACAGCAGGTTCTTTGAAATCTGCTCTCCCTACCCACAACTCTTTGTGAGGCACTTCAAACTCAATCTCAGCCACAAAGGAGAAAAAGATCTTTAGGACGACTCTTCACCCCGCTGTTGTTTGTCTTTAGGAGAACAAACTGGGTATCCGCCCTTTTCCGGCGGTACCCGATTTTCATATTTTAAAATCTAATGCTCCTGTTGGGGCTCGTCTCATGGTGGGAGTGTAAGTTATGGTTTCGCAATCCCACCAAATATCTTCCCTCTCGCTTCACACTACCTTCCAAGCTGTTGCAGTGAGGGTTTTTCCCACAAGGTTTGTATGTTTGTTCTATTTAGACCCGACCTTTTAGAACTTTTAGATCAATTCGCTTTCCCTTCTTTATTACGCAGAGATTTTAATACCCGTCACCCAATTTGTGGCGACGTTACTTGTGATGCCAAAGGTAGTGTTGTAGACTCTCTTTTATTATCTGACATTTTCTACGTTTTAAATGCCGGCGACTTCACCTTTAATCATCTCAGATGAACTCTTTAAGTTGTGTTAATCGTAATTCACATCGATTATCTACAACGCGGGCACACAGACCATTCCCATGAGGCAACCAGGAATGCGTCACTCAACTCTTCTCTGGTGGACCTCGGAGTGCGCGACATCCATTAAGAGCTACAAGTTAGCCCCAAAACCGTCCTGGGGCCGTGCTTCGGTCAAAAAAGCCTTCGTTTGGCTCGTTTAACTTGATGGCGTCGCAAATTTTCTCAATTTCCTATATGAACCCTACCGCAAAGATCTAAAGGAGGATTAACACGATACGGGGTTGTTACGCTGGCCATAATACCTTTACTCTCAATTTGCGTGGATCCTTAGTGAATGACAGCCTGGTGGTCAGCAACGCTTTGGCTAACCATTCCTCTGCTATCAGCAGTGTCAGCCATTACAATGAGGCTTTTCTAGCCTATAAATCAAACGAAGAGTCTTATATCCTCCATTTTGTGACGAATTATACCTCGAACTCGAACTCGAACTCCATCAGTGGCGCATCATCTGCAGCTAGCAGTCTATGCCGTTTCGAAACACGCACAACTTAGGGTATTCCGCTTTTCCACCAGCAAAACAAAGGCTATGTACTTCGACCGTGGTAGAGGGGCCCTTTTTCTGCCATCTATTTCCCTGGGAGATGTAGAAATTCGAGCTCCTCCCTGAGCTTCGGTTCTTGGGTGTAACTCTTAATCCCAAACTATCCTTGTTACCACATCTACGCCGTCTTCGAACAGGCTTTTCGGTGGCTTTAGGCACTTTTAAGGTCCTATTCTACACGTCGTGGGGAAGTGATCGTCTAACAGTGTAGTCACTATACACTACCCTCATCCAATCCAATTAGGAGTCTATTAGTGACAAGTTTACTTTTCGGCCTCACCCTCAGCCCTTAAAATGCTGAATTCCATTCGCCACCTCAGAGTTCGTCTTTCCAGGGGAGTGTTGGGAGCTCCTTTTGCCCTATCATCGACTCCATATCAGTGTGCGATACTTCTGTCGTGTTTGGCCAGCCTCAGAGGTTCCCAGATGCTTTTATGTTGCTGAATCATGGCAGTATTTGATAGGTTGCCGTCTTTACTTCGCCCCTTAAACCTCCAGATAGGAGATCATCTCTTCAACCTGGATACTATTAGGGTCCTTGTCCTTCCGTCATCGCCGACTCCTAGTTGGCGTGTTCTACCTCTTAGAGTTTGCGCAAGCATGTGGAGTTTGAACAAGTCCTCCGTAGAGCCCTTCTCCCTTAAATTCCTATTCCTCGAGCATGTATCTTCACATCTATAACATTGCCCTATATTCAAAGATGTATCCAACTCAGGCCGAAGTGTGGGTGCTGCAGCCTACTACTCAGGAACGTTTTTAACTTTGTCTTTGCGGCTTCTATTTTTACCGCTGAGCTTTGGGCCATTCTTTTAGCTTTTATACTGATCAAAATTTCGCCTTTTTAAAGATTTCGTTATTTTCTCCGATTCTAGGCATGTTTTACCAGAAATTCGCACTTGTAGAGCCTTCCATCCCTTAGTTGCAAAAATCTACAACTAGCTGATCTAGAACACGTCCCGTTATCGGGTTCTATTTTGTTGTGTTCCCGGCAACGAGAGAGCCGTGTTAGCTGGCCCGTTTAACTTATCCTGGGAACTCGGATAACTGCATTGCCTTTTCTAGATGTCTTTCCTTATATAAGAAATTATATTTTTCATTTTTGACAGAACGAATGGGAGGGGTGTTGATCCTCTAAATTACACTATCAGAGTCTGTTCATTCTTGGCCCTCGAGCGTTCAAAGACTACGGTCCCTAGAGTTAGCCCTTTGCCGCGTTCGTATCGGCCACACGCCATCTTATTTCGGTTGCTGCTCAAATCACTTCATGCTACCATCTTTGTGGTGGGTACAAATCGGTTGTTCATCTTCTATTGGAATGTTCTTATTTTGCCAATATCTGTCACGCTAAAGTATCCCCATCATGACGAGTTCATGGAATTTTTGTGCTCTTCTAAATTCTAATGTAAGTTTTTTGGGTCAGGTTCTAAATTTCTGCCCCATAGGACATAATTGGGATTATAGAGTGGTTGCATACCTTTCTTTTCGGGAAAATGGGCATTTTGCTTTTGAAGATGATGGTTGCCTTTCCAAGTTCCTACCAGCCTAGAGTGATCCCGCGTTGTATTTCTTGATCTTTTCTTAGAAACATTGGAATATGTTAACCCAATAGATATATTTGACTACCATTTCAATTTTCTCGTTGTCAATTGGAATGTCTCTCAGGTCGAACTCTAATTGTTTTCCATGACATTTGTTTTTCCAAGTTTAATTTTTAGGCCGACCCCTTTGCTTTAGGATTAATCTCCTCTAGTTTATCAGCTATGAGTACAAGATAATCTGCAAATCTCAAATGATTAATCTTGATGTCCCTGTTTTGCTAGGGTTGAATATTGAGGCAGAGTGCGTCTCCCAGTGGCCCACTTTACAACATGTCCCTTTAAAGGGGCCTACCTGATCGAGTTGCTCCCACAAAGGGTGGTTCTGCCTAGGCCGCCTTGCAAAATTTTTTAGGGGGCCCCTCCCAAAGATAAGGAGGGCGGGTCACCCCCTGACCAATTCGAGGGGAAGAAGGTAAGTGGGAAACCTTCTCACTCGGAAATACAAAGGGGAGAATCTCCCTACCTGCGAGAATATTGTTGGAGAGGCCCAAGAGACAGCATATGGGGGACGCATCTATATTGGAGGCCGTGCTACTCAAGGGCAGCTCCGAAGGTGGTAAAGGTTCTCCACTTGTCGAAAGGCTACCTTGAGTCAGTTCGTCTTTCCTTACACCTAAGAGTGACGAGGCCGTACCTCGAGGCGCCTCTCACTTTGTGGTAAAATTGTAAAAGAGAAAAACACACAAGAAAAAGAGACAATGCCACCATCCTAATGACTTGAGGGGTAATGGTAAATCCCCCATAGGATCCCAAACAACCACAATGGGATCATTTGAAAATATTCGACCTGGGGATTTGAGCTAATATGGGCCTTGACATCTCAACCTGCCCCACTCTGCAACTTCGCCTATGCGCTTTAACCCATTAACGATGGGGCCGGCGTAGCCACCTCATATGGGAACCAGAATCGCTGAAGAGAGTCTCTATCCCCCATCATCCCGCACCTATTACCTCCCCCAACCATCGCGTTTTCGGCATTGCCACCAGGTAGAGACCTCAAGATGTATCCTACCACTCGACCAGGTTCTGGTAAGAGGCCGAAAGTGCCCCGCGACCCCCGGAACCCCCTTTGGGGAGTAAGAGGAAGAGTTGGAAAATGGTAATCAATGTTATGTAATGAAGGGTTCCACAAAGGGGTTGTTGGGTGATTACATATTGTTACCATACCACGGCAATGGTACTGGGAGGTGGTACCTCTCCTCCAGGTTTCACTTGCAGCAGGGATAATACCCACGGATACACCATCCCCCTCCTTGCGGTTGAGAGATCAGTAGGGGGAGACCTGAAAGGTGTGGTGAATATACAGGGTGGTCAGAAATTCTTGTCACCACTGTAAATATTGTTTCAATTTTATTATATTCTCCCTCTCTGGTTGTTATCACTTTTCGGAAGACTTGCGGACCACCCTGTAGACCCAAACTACTAGAAGATGTAAAGCAGAAGGTCCTCCACCTATTGGGGTAGGGAGAGCACGTCCCTCTTGCAGGTACCAGGTGTACCATCTACACAAGTTACTCCCCCTGCAGGGAATTTTGTAAAGAAAGGTGTAGTAAGAAAGTGGAGATGTGAAAATCAAGGAAGTCTTAAAGCAGCGAAGACAAACTGCATGTGCTGGAGGCGGAAGGGCACTCAAATCTCCATATGTTACCTAACATCAACTTGCCGGTGTGTGAAAGGATAGAAGAGGAAAGGAAAGTGTGGGTGGGGACATTAGAAGGAAAAAAAAGTTGGGAAGAATGCACACATGTTAAAACTCACCACACCAACAGGATCCAGGAGAGGAAAGGGTGAACCAGCCCCTTCACAAACCCAACCTGGGATGAATGGCTGAAAGCTGGTTGGCGACTAGCCTGCGATATTAGCCGCCGGTCGAGAGAATAGATAAGAAGCATCTTGTAAATGGAGTGTCAAAAAATGTTTAGAAGGAATAAAACCCGGCAGTCTCAGTCTAGTTTAAGACTGTAAGGGGAATTGATACCAAGAAAGTGTGTATATCCTCTATTGGCTAGGTGTAAGGTTTATACGAGCACCCCCTCCCCCCGCGCCGTCCGTTTCCAGTGGATGGCCATGGTAAAGCGAAGGGTGAAGTTGGTAATATAAAGTTTGTTGGTGAAAGTTGCTCGACTAGCTAGAAGAGGAGCTTACTTAGAGCACGAGGTCACCCTAGAGGTCGCATTTCTCATGGACTTTGCTCAATCCTCAGGACGGAACGAATTCCCGTCACCTTAAACAAGAGAGAGAGTCAGATAAAATTGGACGAGAACTTCGCGTTCAAATTAACCATCGTTGCTTAAAATTCGTGGGTCAAACGAGCCGCCCCCAATTCTGACGTGAGTTTGTTGATACAGATGCGACCCGAGGCCAAATACAAACTATTCAGCTTCGGAAGACCAAAGTAAACGATGCGACTGGCTTAGAATCGCTTGTTGAGATTCATCAGCTTTTGAATGCAAGATAAGAAAAGCGAAATTGTCATCTACAGAGATTAGTTTGTGGTAGGGTTGACCTGAAGATAACCACAAAATTTCTCCTACCTGTTCACTCCTGAAGAAGAACCACCCCAACTTTTCTCACCTGAGTTCAAGAAACAGATTTAAAATGATACTCAACCTAACCATAGCTAACCTATGGTTAGTTTTCTTGCTGTTTAACCAAATGATTTACTCAAGTAAATAATGGGTTATATGACAGCACAGGGTTTACCTATGTAGTGCAAGACATGATGTGGACTTAATTGCTAAGCCTTAACATGTAAACTAAATTCTAGCCTTATAAACCAAGTCCATGTAGCTACGCTGTGATCGATACGTATCTAACTTTTCTCGCTCGAAGATAGGCACCCATACTTTTTTGGGTCCTAGAGAACATAACCAACTTTTCTAACGCGAGGATAATACGTAAGATCTCTTATTCCCAGGTGATACTTTTTCAGTAAGGACAAAAATAGCATGGAATCCATCTTTATCTTTGACACCTTTTGATAATGTCTTGAGACATCCATGAATCTTATGAACCTGCCTCCCAGGGTTGAGTCTTCCAGTGTGTCTGGTAGATTGAGATCAAAAGCCCAGAGAAATAAGGTCAAAGAACGCATTTTGAACAGCTGTTCCTCTGCTATTCGATAAATCAGCACAAGATACCGATAAAATTCATGGGGACTTGTTTCTAATCCTTTTTTGTTGTTGTTTTGATTGGTAAAACGACGAAAAAAATAATAATAGAAGAAAGTCTTGTAAAGAAAGGTTAGAAGCGATATATATATATTATATATATATATATATATATATATATATATATATATATATATATATATATATATATATATATATATATATATATATAGTTGGGAGAGGTGAAATTTGACGTATTTTGAACGGACGTTCATTTACAATCCGATAATTTACCACGGAATACCAATAAAATTATTAAAGATTTCTCTAAAAAAGTCTTTTGTTGTTTTTAAAAAAACAAAAGTCTCCGAAGGGCGGCAGGTCATGTTAAGGATGGTAAAGTTATTGGAAGAGAAGCTGTGTGAAAGATATCTTGCCTACATAGTGTTTGGAAGTGTCTATATGAACGACATCACAATTTAAATCCCATAACTACAGAATATTTCTCTATTTGATTCTATTTTTTAGTAAAAGACTACATAGCATTTCCATGTTATGTTTACTATGGGTCTTCTGTTAATTTACACGTCATCGTAACGTGTTGCTACGTAATTGATACGTCATCGTAACGTGAAAACTACATCATTTTTACGTCAAGGATTGGCTTTAATTGACCTTAGCTCAAGACTCGCCTTGTATGACTGTGTTTACATAAATGAAATTGCATATTTAGTGCTTCTCTTTCTCTTTTTTTCATCTTCTTACATAGTCAGCGGCTGTTTTGAAGCTCATCTTAACACCTTTACACATTCACTACAGGTGAGATTAGTCGTTGGTTTTCTCTCTTTTTTCTCCTCTATTATTATTATTGTTATTACATATTATTATTATTAATAGCAAGGTTATATAAATAATGTGGTGACCTTAAAGAAAGTGATGAATTTAGTGGAGGTAAAAAAGTGTTGCAGCTGCATAGCCTCCTTAGGCAAAAACGTACACTGGACGCTAAGTACCGAGGAGACGAGCAACTCTCCCACCTGCCTTCTCTTAGAAACGCTCCCTTGCGTTGATGCAAACATTATACAAACAAATATCAAAAATAAATCAACAAATACTTTTTCTTTCAATGAACACCTATTATTTATGTTTCCTTTACTGCATCTCCGAAATAATATTGGTGTGGCCCGCGGACATCCTCGGACTTATCGATGCGGCCCGTGGGCCACAGCAATATTATTTGTTTCCCTTACTGCATCACTCTGTACAGCGGCTAAGGTAAATGAGTACTTTAATATAGCCTGTCGGGAATAGGCGGAGGGGTGGTTGGAGTTTTTCCCCGACTCTTATATATATATATATATATATATATATATATATATATATATATATATATATATATATATATATATACATCCTATTATCCCGAATGCAGAGGAGAAGTCGTACTACTCCTTATACTTCATTCGTCCGTGTCCTGGATGGGTTTATTGACTCAGAGTGCTTAGAGGCTGGCTACGGAGGGATTGGAATGAACTTTGCTAGCAAGCGACCCAAAGGAAGTTAGATACACACCAATATGAAAATAAAGTTTTGATGAACACTAAACAAGAATATATATATATATATATTATATATATATATATATATATATATATATATATATATATATATATATATATATATATATATATATATATATATGAATCCATTAAACCACATTGAAAGAGAAAACGGAATAATTTTTCCTTGCAGTAATATATTTATTACTTTTTTTGTTTTCGAAAAATCCATGCAGATAAGCGATTCGAACCAGGCACACTGAGGCAGCGAGCACCGCTTTGATCACAGTTAAAAGTATGCCGTTAGTACACTACGCTACGCAGAGAACCAAAAAATTCTCTGAATAGAATAGCTTTTAAGGAACACTTTCGCAAGCTCGAACGGAGACTATGAAAGAAATAGAAAATTAATTGGGAATTTAAAGAATAAATAAGGAATAGTTAAACGCGTGGCAGATATACAAATGTATATTTATCTCAAAGTAGCACGAGAGAATAATGAAAATGAATCCATTAAACCACCGGTACCTATGTCATTTAGCCATGGATCTAAGACACTCTTTAAGACGTCCTACGAGCTTGTTCCTGGTGTTATTCGGTATATGGGGACGACCAGCGGCAGTAAGTAGCTGCGGTCAGTTTAACCTCATCAGGCACCCTGACTGGGCCAACAAGTCTGTCCACTTACACTTGCTTACAGCATGGCTCCTCTTCTCTGTTGTCGACGTCGTGAACGTTGATGACGCTCATCTACAAAAAAAGACCCAGTCATTTGCGCAACTGTTAGGTCAGTCAAGAGTAACCCTGGTCTCGTCTATGAATAGAACGCAACTCATATCCAACGTCATCTACTTTCGGACCCATTAAAGCCTAGAAGTTTTGTGACAGGGTGTTAAAAGAGTCAATTTCTGGGGAGCTCGCACTAAAGCCATTGTTACTACGATCTTGTTCCTGTTGTTATTCAGTATATGGAGACAACCAGCGACGGTTAAAATGACTTTGCTTGTTTGTCTGGATTTCCCATGTAACTGGAGGGCAATCGTCCTCAAATCCCTAGCTGTCACAGTCTTAGGGATCCCATAATCTGACCGCTTCTTCCTTAGCAAACAGTCATTCAGAAATCGTCTAACCGTATCCATATTGCATCACAAACTAACTTCTTCGTAATAACATGAACAGAGGTGCCTTCAAAACTTTCCTTCATAATAAAAGACGTTTTTTCATCGTTGAGGCCTCCGTCACACCCCATTGTTTTTAAAGAGGATAGATGCTATTAGCGTGGTTCACCACATAAAGCAACAAATCTGAAATAGAAATTGAAGAACATAACACAGCATAATGAAAACATAACATTAATATTGCCATATTTTGTAGACCAGCTAGAAAAAGTTTCATCTAATTTTATTCTCAGAAAACAGAGAAATCCGAATTATTCCTTACCAACCCATTAGCGAGGTTCGGGGTATAAAGATTAGATCTGCAAGAACTTGCTCCGATTCCTTTTGACGCGATTACACACATCTGCAAGAGTATTCTTCTCGTTAAGTGAAGTCACGTATGCAGACAAAGAAAAGCAGCTGGCGTGCTTCGAAATACCTGTGAGTCTAGAGACTCGTTGGATGAGCATGGCTGGTTTGCTTTTTTGCGAAGGGCGGTGAGCTCGTATTAGCGAAAGCGGGCGGAAACCTCTGTTGCCGCTAGTTTTACTATGGTCGCACCGGGGAGAGGTAGAACCCACTGGAAGGTTTAGAATGAGCGCGATAACTACCTTACTCGTAGGCCTGGAGGGAGCTAAATCAGAGGGGGCTTTTAGGCGAGAGAAGTAGGAAGTACTAGGCCGCATAGGGCACGACAGAACCAATTACTTAACCTCTCTGAGACATTTAGTTTCCAGCCTGAACTAACATGACCTTATTCTTGATAAGATACGCGTCACATTGCTTCGAGAAGGCAAGCTGTTGCTGGCCGTTGTGATAGAACGAGTTGAACCTGCGTTAATTTCAACTCCTATCCCATATTATTTAAAACCACGATGCTGCCCACGTGCATCTTCGATTCAAGGCTTGGAGCCTTATCGCAGCCACCGGATGTCAATGTTTAAACAAGGAGGTTATCGTCCCCCCGTTCGCCCCCATACGCCGACCTCGCCAGATTGAGTTAGGCTTATGGGCAGATAAGGCATTGTTCTCCGGCTCGGCTGTGCGTTCCCTCGAAGCTCCCACCCCATTGTCCCCCACGCCAAGGAGATTTCCTTGGCTATTTATATGGAAACTTTACCACTAAGATCAGATTGGAGATCCAGATTTTCGTCGCGAAACATCACCACGACCCTCTCTCCCTTTGTGCGCCAAGGGACCTCGACCTCGAGATTCACCATCACTTGTCCAAAAGGGGGACAATATCCCTTGAGTGCCAAAGTTCGAGCCTTTGCGACGCCGAGTCCAAAAGGCTTCCCCCTTGTTGTTCAGAGTAGAACAGCATTAGAACAGCCATTGTTTGTTCAAGCCCCGTTGACAAGAAACGGTTCTCACCCTTCCCCCTTGTTGTTCAGAGGAGAACAGCATTAGAACAGCTATTGTTTTTGAGCCCGTAGACAAGAAACGGTTCTCACCCTTCCCCCTTGTTGTTCAGAGGAGAACAACATTAGAACAGCCATTGTTCTTGAGCCCGTAGACAAGAGACGGTTCTCACCCCCCTTTGTTCAGAAGAGAACAACGTAGAACAGCCATTGTTCTTCAAGCCGTTCGTCGACAAACGGTTCCCATTTCCAAGACGCCACGTCAGGATTATCTTATCCCCCCCCCTTCGGCTGGAACTCGCCAGCGGACCGAAAATTCCTTCGCGCCACCTACCACTGCACCACTAGTATTAATTTACGTAAGCCAAACGTCACCTTTGAGTACTTAACCCTTTTGTCATTTCTATCCTGTGCTTTAAATGGTTTATCGAACCATCCCATCTCTTTAACTCTATATTTGTTTTACCTTTTTAAATCCTTTAAATCCTCGGATTACCCGGGCCCCCACGACCCTTTCCATTCTCTGTTTATGTCAATATTTTCCGTTTTTGTGTTTGTTGATAGTTATTATTAATAAAACTCTATTTTATTAATGATAGCAATATTATTATCCTTGAGCTCAGTTCCACTTCTTAAGCATATCGAAGATACATAATATCGGCCGCCAGACATTAACGCACTCTAAAGATAATTAAGGAAGTTCCCTCAACGAATAGCGATATATGGTATATCGTCGGGAGTCATTCTACGACATATATATATATATATACTATTTAAATTTGGTATCAGGTGTGTAAGGTTTAACGCTATATATTTGCAAACACTGGTCTCAGTCGAGTAAGGCATAGTGTTATTCGTTATAATAATAGAATATAGTAGTTCCCTTTTGTTTTAACGATTGCTATCCCCTTTTTTTTGAAACTTAAGAAGCTGGAGTAGCTCAAGGAACTGTGATAATAATTTCTTTGTGTTTTTTTTGTGTGTGATTTTAGTCGGTGGTTATTTAGAGTAAGAAACCAAGTACGAATAGATCAGTGCTTATATTTAGGTAGGCTAATTCTATAGAGGCATAATTCTTGTTGCAAGGAATTTTCGTTGGTTGACTAGTGCGCCCCCAAGTGCAAAGATGACTCAGTTTGAAATCCTTAAAGCGCAAGGAGAATCCTTGGGACTCTCCCGAAAAGAACTAATTGAGTACATTCAAGAGGAGCAAATAAAAGAGGAAGAAAGAGAAATACAAAGAAAAAAGGAAGAAAGAGAAATACAACGAGAAGAAAGAGAAAGAGAGGAACGGATAAGACAAGCTGAGCTTCACCATCAGATTGAATTAGCTCGTGTTGAAGTGGGGATACAGTCCGCCAGTTCCCGTTCCGAAGCCCCCCCCAATCTCTCACTAAAGCTCCCCAATTTCAAGGATGGAGAGGATTTCGGAGCATTTTTAGCCCACTTCGAAAAGATCCTCGAAATCAATAACATGGATCTGGAGGCTGAAGGTGTAGCCAGATTACTTCCCCTGTTAAATTGCAAATTACGCGAAATTTTTATATCTTTACCATCTGAGTGTACAATTAACTACAGCACCTTAAAAGCTGAGTTATTGGCCGCTCATAATATGACTCCCGATTTCTACCGCCAAGAATTTCGAGGAGGTCGTATTAAACCCGGACAGACGTTCCGTCAATTCGGATACATTCTTCAGAGGAATTTTAAATTTTGGTTAGAATCCTCAAAGGTTGATCCGAACTACGAGTCCTTAACAGACTTTGTGTTGCGAGATCAATTTTTGGGTCTCTCCCGACGGAGATCCGCGCGTTCGTCAAGGATCGTTGGTGCCAGACCTTTAAAGAATGTACCGAAGAAGCGGATGTCTATGCCGCAAGCCATAATTTATACCCAAAGGAGAATCGAACTTCTCACCAACCCCCAAACCAGGAAAGAAGGAAGGATTCGCGCCCCTTCCCAGGAAAGCTGACAAAGTTTCCGGGCCCCGTAAAACCCCAAAACTTCATTCCCCAAAATCAACAACGGGACTCCAAACCTCCCGTTCAGATTTCTTCTCCATCTCTCTTCCCGAAGCGACCAATAATATGCTTCACCTGTGGTGTAGAAAACCACATGAGCTGGAATTGCCCCCAAAATTCTAGGCTTAAAAGCGGACCAGCCCACCAAGTTCACCAGATTAATGCAACCCCGGCTCCCCCGGTGGTGCAGACCCAAGCAGCAACTTCTCCCCCTCCGTCAGGCAACCAGGTAAATTTTATTTTTGATAAAAGTTCACCAGGAACTTTGAAATTTGAGGAGGGCAGCGTGAATGGCTGCCGAGTATCGACTCTCGTCAGGGACACAGGATGTACGTGTTTCATCGTGTCCGACGAACTCCTTCCCCCAGTGGACCCTAACCACGAAAAATTTGCGGTGGTACATGACTACCTTGGGCGGGCGAACAGATTCCCCGTCGTTAGATGTTACCTGCAGTGTCAATATTATGATGGCTGGGCTGAAGTCATTTCAGCACCCATAAAATTCTGCTCTGTACTTATAGGACAGAGCCCCCAAGTAAGTTCCGACCCTGTGTCCCAGGCCGCCCTTACTCGAGGTCGAGCTAAGAAGAAAGCCCAGGAGTCTGTCCCCCTCAGAACCCCGTTACCGTCCGAATTCTCGGAGATCCTTAACCAGGACTTTAGGACGGCACAAAAGGAGTGTGAAGCACTAACACCCTTATGGGATAAGGCCCAAAACCAGGACACGGAGACTGTCCGTGGACCCAAAGTCATCAGGTACCTGGAGGAAGGTGGCTTTCTTTATCGATCCGCCGAGGACAGTAATAACGCTGTTACTACTGTCCTATGCCTTCCACGATCCCATGTCCCTATAGTGCTCAAAGTGGCTTATGACAGCATTTTTTCCGGTCATTTTAGTCACACTAAAACTGGCCAGCGCATTTTTAAATATTTTTATTGGCCGGGTGCTGCAGCTGACATCTCAAAGAATGGCGATCGTGCGATGTGTGCCAGAAGACGTCCGCTACGGGGCGGGTCAAACCTGCTCCCTTACAAAGGGGACCAGTCATTACTGAACCCTTCTCCAAATTGGCCATCGACCTGGTTGGCCCTATCCACCCCCATTCGAGCGAAGGGCACAGCTACATTTTCACCTTGGTAGACTTTGCTACCCGTTTTCCCGAGGCTGTCCCCCTTCGCCGAATCGACAGTATTTCTTGCGCCGAGGCCCTCATTTCCATCTTTTCGAGGGTAGGCGTCCCTAAGGAAATACTCTCCGATAGAAGCCGACAATTCACCTCTGAGTTGATGGAGTACGTAGGGAAGCTGCTCATGGTAAAGCCCCTTTTTACCACCCCCTTCCGGCCACAGACAAACGGGATGTGCGAGAAATTAAATAAAAATTTAAAATTCATTATTAAGAAGATCTGTGCCGAGCAACCCCGCGAATGGCACCGATATCTCCCGGTCGCGCTATTCGCCTATCGGGAAATTCCCCACCGTACATTAGGCTTCGCCCCGTTCGAGCTCCTTTATGGACGTAATGTACGCGGGCCACTCAGTATTTTAAAAGAGTTGTTAATCAAGCCCCAACTGGATCAAGAACTCCAGTCATCTTACGCCTATGTCTTGGATCTACGCCAGAGGCTCGAGAAATGCGCAAACATCGCCTATAAAAATGCCGATGTCAATTTGGAGAAATAAAAAACCTATTTAGATGTCCGGTCCGAAGATCGTAAATTTAAGCCCGGTGATGAAGTACTCCTGCTCCTTCCCACAGCCAGTAATAAATTACTGAGCCAATGGAAAGGTCCGTACTCGGTCCGCGAGGCACGAGTACCGGTAGATTACCTCATTGGTACCCCAGCAGGCGATAAGCTCTATCACGTCAACTTATTGAAAAAGTACCACCGGCGCGCCCATGGAGATACCTTCGTAGCACTGGACGAAACATCGGCGCTTGAAGAGGATTACCCCACGGAGTCCCTTAATGTAATCTAGACAGTGTGCATCCAACCTGATGCCGATTACCCTCTTCCTTTCCTACCAGGCGAGCCTTTTGAACCCTTTGACCTGGATATCGACGCGCAGCTGACACCACATCAAAAGGGTCAGCTACAAGATCTATTACGTCAGTTCGACGACGTTATTTCGGAGAAGCCTGGGTGCGCTATTAGTTTCAAGCATGATATCAAATTAACAACCTTAGAACCCGTCCGTTCAAAACCCTATCCCATGCCGATTCATTTACGCCAAGCCTTTAACGCCGAAGTTGATAATTTAATTAGTTTAGACATCATACAACCTTCCACCTCTAGTTATTGTTCCCCAATCGTCATTGTCAAGAAACCTAATGGCTCTTATCGGATGTGCATCGACTTCCGGAAGTTAAATTCGGTAACTGTGTTCGACGCCGAGCCCATCCCGTTGGTAGACCAAAACCTCCACCTTTTCGAAAACGCCAAGTTCATCTCAGAACTCGATTTATGCAAGGCGTATTATCAAATCCCCCTCCGGCCCGAGGTGAAAGCATATACCGCCTTTGCAACGGAGAAAGGCCTTATGCAATTCAAGCGCCTTCCTTTTGGCCTCGTCAATGCTTGTAGCAACTATAACCGTTTCATGAGAAGGTTGTTAGATGGACTTCCAAACGTATCCTTTTACTTTGATAATGTCTACGTCGCTACTCGCGAATGGAGTCATCATTTAACCACCCTATTAGCTCTCTTCGAGCGACTGCGCGAAAATGGCCTCACCATTGGCCCCAGCAAATGCCATTTTGCCCACGAAACCATCAAATATTTGGGTTTCAAAAGAGGACAAAGCCAGTTGGGTCCCCAAGAGGATAAGATTAGGGCAATCGCCGACATGCCCCTCCCGATTACAAAGAAGCAATTAAGATCGTTCCTAGGATCAGCTTCGTACTATCGGCGATTCGTTCCGAATTTCGCTGCGATTTCGGCGCCCCCCAGCTCCCTTTTAAAAAAGAATTCACCCGATCGTCTACGTTGGAATGATGTCGCTATTTCCCATTTTAATCAGCTCAAGAGTAAGCTCATTTCTGCCCCCATTTTAAAGTTGCCCAACCCGGAAAAATCCTTTGGGGTTAAGACAGACGCGTCCAACGAGGGCATTGGAGGTGTACTCCTTCAATACAAGGATGACGGCACGAGTCATCCAGTTGCATATGCTAGTCGTCAATTATTACCACGTGAAAAGAGATATGCCACTATAGAAAAAGAAGCTCTATCAATTATCTGGGTCATAGACAAATTCAAGATGTAATTGATAGGTAAAGAATTTCAAATAGGAACCGACCACCGTCCGTTAGCCTATATTAGGAATGTGAGACACTCAAACGGCCGCATCATGCGCTGAAGTTTACTCTTGCAAGAGTATCAGTTTAAAATAAATTATATAAAAGGTTCCGATAACCAGGTCACTGACGCCCTCAGTAGGAATTCGTTACCGAATAGCGTAAAGTAAGTGTAGTCATAGGATTAGTATCTCCATGTAGGTATATACCGTCTTGTACGACTTAAATTAAGATTCTCTTGTAATATAATTAATTAATGTATATGTCTGAATTTTGTAACGCTCAATGTCTAATTTTTTTTGTATTTATATATATTTGTACCCATCAATTTACGTATAAATTGTTTTGTCCCGTATGTACTAATTTTATATCATTTCATTGTTCCATGCCCTTTTTATTCTTGGATTAAGTTGTATTAAAGGTTATTTTTCCCTGTAATCTAAAGATCAAAATAATCATATGTATTGAGGTAATACTAGTTAGGTGCAGGAAGGTACGGTTGGTACAAGAAAACGAGTTCCCCACAACGGAGCTCTATCGTTGTCCCTTCTCTCTTTTTTTTTTTCGAAGTGACAACTTCCCCCGGAATGGAGGGGTGTGATAGAACGAGTTGAAGCTGCGTTAATTTCAACTCCTATCCCATATTATTTAAAACCACGATGCTGCCCACGTGCATCTTCGATTCGAAGCTTGAAGCCTTATCGCAGCCACCGGATGTCAATGTTTAAACAAGGAGGTTATCGTCCCCCCGTTCGCCCCCATACGCCGACCTCGCCAGATTGACTTAGGCTTATGGGCAGATAAGGCATTGTTCTCCGGCTTGGCTGTGCGTTCCCTCGAAGCTCCCACCCCATTGTCCCCCACGCCAAAGAGATGTCCTGGCTATTTATATGGAAAATTTACCACTAAGATCAGATTGGAGATCCAGATTTTCGTCGCGAAACATCACCACGACCCTCTCTCCCTTTGTGCACCAAGGGACCTCGACCTCGAGATTCACCATCACTTGTCCAGAAGGAGGACAATATCCCTTGAGTGCCAAAGTTCGAGCCTTTGCGACGCCGAGTCCAAAAGGCTTCCCCTTGTTGTTCAGAGTAGAACAGCATTAGAACAGCCATTGTTCGTTAAAGCCCCGTTGACAAGAAACGGTTCTCACCCTTCCCCCTTGTTGTTCAGAGGAGAACAGCATTAGAACAGCCATTGTTCTTGAGCCCGTAGACAAGAGACCGTTCTCACCCTTCCCCCTTGTTGTTTAGAGGAGAACAACATTAGAACAGCCATTGTTCTTGAGCCCGTAGACAAGAGACGGTTCTCACCCCCCTTTGTTCAGAAGAGAACAACGTAGAACAGCCATTGTTCTTCAAGCCGTTCGTCGAGAAACGGTTCCCATTCCCAAGACGCCACGTCAGGATCCTTTTACCCCCCACCCCCTTCGGCTGGAACTCGCCAGTGGACAAGAAAATTCCTTCGTGCCACCTACCACTGCACCACTAGTGTAAATTTACGTAAGCCAAACGTCACCTTTGAGTACTTAACCCTTTTGTCAATTCTATCCTGTGCTTTAAATGGTTTATCGAACCATCCCATCTCTTTAACTCTATATTTGTTTTACCTTTTTAAATCCTTTAAATCCTCGGATTAGCCGAGCCCCAACGACCCTTTCCATTCTCTGTTTATGTCAATATTTTCCGTTTTTGTGTTTGTTGATAGTTATTATTAATAAAACTCTATTTTATTAATGATAGCAATATTATTATCCTTGAGCTCAGTTCCACTTCTTAAGCATATCGAAGATACATAATATCGGCTGCCAGACATTAACGCACTCTAAAGATAATTAAGGAAGTTTCCTCAACGAATAGCGATATATGGTATATCGTCGGGAGTCATTCTACGACAGCCGTAATTCACACACTTGGCCTTACACACTACAGATTAATCATTTAAGGCCTTTTAAGAGTTTGCAGAGATTTCGGGTTGACCTGATTTAGCATCTCAAAGAGTTTTATTCGTATGGCCCAAGCAGTGGAGGTAGTACCACATCCACATCACATGATTTGATATGGAAGTGATACCAACCATCTCACACCGACTCCAGGGAGTCTGTCACTGTCGAGGAGTGTTAGAGGGTCTCGAGACCACTCCCTTTTTCCTCAACACCTGTTCAAACTTGACCGCTGCCTGATCGAACAGATCTTCGGTGAGGTTTTCTAATGAGTAATCAACGAGTTCTCTCGCATACATTAGTCCTCCCAAGAAGTTCATCGTAGAGTGCGGTTTCACGTGCACAGATAAGTCTTGGGGCCATTTATAACGGCCACCTGGACAGGGTCCACCACATTTACCAGAAGAGCTGATCAATAAACGGGCTACCTTCGGTTCTCTACCTAGATTCTTAGCTAGTGCATGAGGCTATTGAAACATGTCTTTTGGAGGGGGTCCCGAGACATATGTACGAGGCTTAGCCCAATCCTTCCCCGAAAGGGATAAATATCTAGTTGCCTATGGGGTACCATTAGACGGAGCATATCCTTTCTCTCCTCTTGAGTCCTCGTGGACCCGTGTTACTCCGTGAGGACATTGCCCACCGAATCGGTCTTCGCTCTCGGGAAAGACCTGGCAGCACGGGCTGGGGGAATTTAGGGTCTTTGTTCCCCCCCTGGAGGGAGTCTCCATCTAATCATTTCCCCCATAGTAAGTGGGATCCCGCCAGGTGCTCAATAGGAATGAAACTTTCTTGAATGATAAGTCGTGGGGCCGGTAAACCGACTTCCATCGAGAAAAAAGGGGATGAAGGAGGCAGGCCTCAACAAGGTCACGATCATTAGCACCATTAATGAGAGCATAGCATAATAGGCTCTCCACCTCTTGCCCCTTAAGTGGGTTTACCCCATGAAGCCTCTACCATCCGCGAGCGATCGATTCCGGGCCTTCTATTGCACGTGTTCTTATCAGTCTCCTTCGAAAGAGAATGGGACCGTTACCACTGTGGCATCAAGATTGTCTCTCGAGTAAAACTCGAAGGAATAGGATAAGAGAAACCTCCCATCACCCTTAGACATAGGATAGCTGGAAGTCTCCTTTTTGCTAGGAGAATTTTGAAACCCATGAGAAAGCATTGGGGGTCAGCTCTTTGTGAAAGGAGGAATTGCCAGAGGGTGGCTCCAGAAGTATTCATGTTGAAACCTCTTTACTAATTTTGGTGGGTGAAAAGTGAGCTTCTCTACTAGTGGATGGTGTTTCGTCGTAGTCCTCGCCCACCCCAACGTCAATTTTGAGGGAGGTTTTGCTGATATCTTGCAAATTGCGGGCTTCAAACGCCGTTGTTTATAGAGGTTCCAAAGAAACTCTTCTGACAAGGCATGAGGTAGCTGGCCAGGTTCTTAAAACTAGATAAAGAAAGTAATGATCGGATACTGATAGAAAACAGGTCGGTGGATAGGGGGAGAGGGAAAACACACAAATTCCCCAGACCCTGTAAAAGATTGATGTAAACTCAGAGAGCCAGGCCTTCCTGATGGGCTCTCGGACTGGAAGGACGTGCCGATACTCCAGATAGTAGATGTAGCAATCTACTAATGGTACCAATCTGCTGGTCAGGGGTGAGTAAAGCAAGATCAGAGAGGAAACTGGTGAGTATAGGCGGAGTGAATATAGTGGAAGATATAAAGCTGCAGGTCTTACAAACAGTTGGATAGGAAGGATGCACAGGCACTGTGTCCAGGAGGCCGTGTCCGAACGTCCTTAACTCTGGCCGGCTGGACGTGTCGCTCTTCCAGGTATCGCCCGAAAATGATGGCTGTCCGTGAACGAGAGAAGATTATACCTTGATTTGCCGCTTGTTACTCGTATTTAGCCATTTTGATCATTGTATTCACCTAATAATAAACAGCAGCTTCCCTACACATCTTTATATACTAGTTATTCCTAGTGAAGACTGAATTACATAGTAGATACTGGTATAGGGAGATACTAACTTAAGGTCTTGGTTACTTAATGAAAAGAAGAGTTCCTACCGAACCAAATACACGGTAACACGCCTACACCCCAGATCAACATAATTGCAATATTATTGCACTCTGCAGTATGAAAACTGTCATTAAGGTTTATTAACTGTCACTTTTCATTATTATCATTGAGATATATATAGTACTTGTTATTTATTTCCCTAAATACTTGTCATTTAGATAGTATCTTATTATTCCTCTACAGAGTTCCCGCCAAGATATAAGTGGAATGCAACTATTGGATCATTTGCATTTGTTCACCGAGTCTCTTTTTCACTATTCAGGCCTTTTATATATTTAGGCCTTGTATACAAATCTCCTTTTCACTATTAAGGCCTTGTATGCAAGTTTCCTTTTCAATATTTTTCCATGGTATAAGAGTCTCCTTTTCAATATTCAGGCCTTGTATACAAGTCTCCTTTTCACTCTTCAGGCCTTGTATACAAGTCTCCTTTTCAATATTGAGGCCTTGTATACAAGTCTCCTTTTCAATATTCAAGCCTCGTATACAAGTCTCCTTTTCAATATTCAGGCCTTGTATACAAGTCTCCTTTTCAATATTCAGGACTTGTATACAAGTCTCCTTTTCAATATTCAAGCCTCGTATACAAGTCTCCTTTTCGCTATTCAGGTCTTGTATACTGATTTAATGAGGGTTTAACCCCTGATCCGCCGAAGTCTTCAGTCTTTTTATTTCTAACTGGGGGCCTACTATTGGCCGTGGGCTCTGAACCACGAGTCTCTACAGTGTTTGGAAAACGTAAACAGTCGACCCGAATTTGAACTCCGTCCGGACACTCACCACATCCAATGTACCTTAATTCCTCAAATTTGAAGCGGCGATTCCACTCGGTTAGGTCGTATACATTTTAGCCTACTCTAACTTAACCACTTTCTTTAATAATCCCTAATTAACACATTTGTGTATTAAATCTTCCGTCATAAAGTTCTCTGCGAAGGAGTTCGTAAAGAAACCGATAAATTAAGGGAAGGGAAATGTGTGGAATGGTAGGAAGACTTGTGGAGAACAAAGCGGAGGTGACCTGTCCCTGATGGAGATAGAGATAGTGGCTATTTTAAGTACTTTTTACCAGTGATTTGTACTGTCTGGTACATACCTCAGTAGGGCCCTTCCAGGTACCAGTGGTCAAATTAAACTCCGAACAAAGTCCATTAAATCAAATGGTAAGTGGCCTGAAACAAAAATATCTTCGAAAGCGGTGGGGGAAAAAATAGGCCTTAAAATCAGCCCATTCTTTGAGTTTATACAGAATAAATAGGCATATTTGGGGAGTCTATTAATAATGAGTGCTGTAGTAGGCTCTAAAAGAGGCCTATTCTTGGTTTGTATTAAGAATTATAGCGCTAAAAGAAGGCCTGAAGCGGGGCTATTTGGGGAGTGTATTAGAAACTGAAAATATTCATATTTCCTTTGAAGAATAATGAGCTCTAAAATAGGCCATTGAAAAAGTATATTCTTGAAAAAACTAGGGATTTATGGGTAGTCCGATAAGCCCTAAACGGGCTTATTTGGGAAGTCCTATCTGAAAAGTCATTATCTGAAAATCCATATCAACGAATGCATACCCGAGAAGTCATTGTCTTGGAAGTCATATTCTGATGGCATATTCGAGAAGTAATAATCTGAGAAATCATATCTAAGAAGTCATTTCTGAAATGTCATAGCCAAAAAATATATGAGATGTCGTTTCTGAGTTGTAATATCTGAAAAGACGGACCAGAGAAGTCTCATTCTCCGAAGTCATTACTTAAAAAGAAAGGAGCACAGGTATCCGACTTGCCATTTCTGAGAAGTCATATCCGAAAACGCATATAAGAGATGTCTTGTTCTATGAAGTCATATCTATCAAGTCAGATTCTTAAGGTCATAGCCAAGCGGCATATGATATATCATTTCTGAGAAGTCATATCCGAAAAGCGATTCCTGGGAAGTCTTGTTCTGTGAAGTCCTACCCATCATATCATTTATCTGAGAAGTCATCTGCGAAATCGTAGTCGTCAAGTGGCCGTTTAGGGAGGACGTAAGGCAATTGAGCGGGGATGTGCCGGCTCGACAGCTAGTCCAAAGGTACCCTCATTGAATGGACCGTATGGTCTTCTAGGGTACTTATTTTCCTTGTAGCTCCTTGTAGGCAACTCAGAAGCAAGCATTTGACAGTATCCTACACGGATGCTCAGAAATCCCCTCAGCAATCGTATAAGCGATAAAATCACATATCAGAGGTTGGCAAACGCATTCAACTCAGCCTACGAAAACTAGACAATCATCATTCTAAATGCTAAAGTAAACACAGTCACATCCCAGAGTGACAGCCCCTCATCCTTTTCTCTTCTCCCTAACGTTTGGCCTGCTCAGCACACTTCCCAATGCCAAGCCCAAAGTCTTCGACATGGGCCAAACAAGAAGAAAAGACCGAGACAACAAAAGTAAACATCTGGTCTTCATGGATGATGTAAATCTATATGGCAAAATGAAGAGTAACTAAAAGACCTCCTAAATATAACAAATAGATTCTCAGAAGACATCAGCATGAAATTTGGCATTGACAACTGTATCAAAATGTGTCTAAGGGCTAGTAATCAACCGCACCTGCAGAACATCAAACTCGATGAAGAAACGCCCATAAGAGACATAGAGCAAGGTTAAACATGTATATATTTTGGGATTGAAGGAAAGGAGCCTACTGACCACTAGAGGATGAAAAGTAAGATCAAGGTGGAATATATGAATATTTATATAAGGTAATCTAAATGTGCAGACCGCACCTGAGACTACAAAACAAAATAACTGCTATCAACCAATTGGCCATTGTCATCAGCTATGGTAGGTGCTAATAAATTGGCCATAATTAAGAAAATGAATGGTAAGACTGGAGAATGTTTGACTGCAAACAAGTTGAATCTTTAAGGGACCATCTAGCGACTCTCTACTAGGGAAATAGTCGCTGTAATCATATTGCAGCCTAATAGTAAGCTAACAAAAAAGACATGCAAAAATCAAATAACACAAATACAAAAACAAAGGCAAAGAAATAATCAACAACAAAAGAAGCAAAAAAGAAAGCACGCTCAGGCGCCGTAGAGAGGTACGCCTTCCCCCGGTGTAGCAAATGCGACCTACAAAAGAAAGAGTCAAATAAAGTGGAGGAGGCCAGCCTCCTCCAAAAAGTTAGATAGTTCCCAAGTCTGTGTATATGAACGCGTCCCGTGTAAAAGGTACAAGTGGTAGCGACCTTGCTTCTCCCTATACTGGGAAAGATGACAGGTGCAAAGATCACCCATACAGGGATATTCAACTATAATGTGCAGAACAGTGTGTGAGACAACGCAGTCGTCACAATAAAGTGCAAGCGAGCGCTCCATCAAGTGGCGGTAAGTCCCGTGAGTGTGTTCAATTTGAAGACGACAGAAAGCAACCTGAAGCCTTCTTGGCATCGGGGGTAGGTCCATTGGAACGGTCGTAGTACAATGCCACGCAACTTTGAATTACCATCTGTTGTCTCCCATCATTTTTTGCCAAGCAGCTGGGAAGTCTGCCCTGATTCCTGATATGTAATCGGTGTGAGGAAGAGCGGAACGATGGTCCGATCGCCCAAGCCTCGTGTACACTTTGGCGCCCTTATCGGGGCGCCCATTCCCCGCAATTCTTAGATGTCCATGAACCTAGCACAAGATAATCTTGACAGCAACTCGACTCGTTGCAACCGTGGCGTCCCGAATACTGCAAACTATGGGGAAGGGGGTGGAGATTGCAATGCCCATGAGTCGGTAGAGATCACAATACGGTGTCTGAAGCAGGCACGACGTGTTATCTCCCGTTCAGAGTCGTGTATTGTGACCATTCGCCCAGGAAGACAGACAAAGCGCATGGTAGAGCCTCGCTGAGTTCAAAGAGAGGGGATTAGTAGTGGAAACCAACCCTCTCCTGGGATTTGGAGCCATTCGTATACATTTGCGCGGATCTAGCGTAACATGAAACGTGTTTCAAAAAGGCCGAATGCAATACTGTCGGCGTTATCAAAGCTTTGGAAAAACAGGCGTGACGCAAATAGTCAAAGGTGATCTCCTCTTGGATGGACTCCTAGAAAGAACCAGAGCCGCCACCGGCCGGACAGCTACACCGAGCTCTCAAAGGAGTTTGCTTGCCCTAAACCAAACGCGCTTAAGGTATGACTCGCGACTCTCGGCGGAATAGGCACAGTCGAGATCGGCTGCGGATGCAATAAGAGCCGTTGGCGACTGAGTGAGGTGACGGCCTCGCGCATGCAGACACATAATACCCTATACAAGTATGCTATCAATGGTTGATCGCATCCACCATTCGCAATACACGTTTGGCTGCAGATGCTTAAAAATCGCATCAGTAGTCAAGCTTCGAACTGACACAGGATCCATAGAAAAGTAACTCGGGTGATGAACGTCAGGTAACGAAGAATGTCCAGGACGCGGGTACAAGAAACCCTAAGACTGCGAATAAGAGCCTTCAAGGTGAGCCGCCGGTCGAAAACAAGACCAAAGAAACTTCGAATCCACCATTTGCAGGCGAGCCCCGTTCAGGGAAAAGCTCAGTTTGGGATGGAGCCGTGGATGGCGGCATAAGTGTACCACTTTAGAGTTGGCCTATGAAAATCGAAACCTGTGCGCTTCAACGTAGCGAGAGATACGGTTCATTGCTTGTTGGAGTTGACGCTACAATGTTGGTATCTGGAAAGCACCAAAGGATATTAAAAAGTACGTCCACGTAGATCGTAGCAAGAACATCTTACGGTAATACTAAGGTAATACCGTTGATGCTCATGGCATAGAGTGTGACACTAAGGACACTTTCCTACGGGAACCTTCTTCCTGCTCAATTGGGGCATAAAGAACACCTCCAACCGTGCTCGGAGTCGATGATCTAGTACAAAGTCAGAAATAAAGATTGGGAAGAGTCCCTCCTCCCCCATCGTGTGGAGAATTTCTATGATACCGTATCGTCATGCGGTATTGTAGGCATACTCCAAATCGGGAAACGCCCTGGCCCAGTGCTGTCTACGAAAGAAGGCCTCCGAGAGGGATTTTTCCAGTCGGAGTAGAGCATCTGACGTGAGTTGAACTTGTGGAAGACACACTGGGCGGAAGACAGGTAGCCATTGATGTCCAGGAAGAAGGCAAGTCTAACATATACCTTTTTATCCATCAATATGCACACGCGTGATAGTAGAGAGATCGGGCGTAAACCGGCAGGGATAGAATGATCTCTCCTCAGTCTATGATTAGTGAGCACAATAGCCATTCGCCAAGATTCTGTAAGTATGTCCTGTGTCCAGATTCTGTTGAACGAATCCAGCAGAAACGCCATGCCTCTCTTAACTAGGTTTCAAAGCATAGCATACGGGACATCGTCCAGACCAGCGGTGGTGTCTGCGATCGAAGTGAGAGCGGGACGCAACATACTTAGTATAAACATGTCATTGAAGAGTTCACCGCCTCTAGATGTAAAGTCCAGCCAGCGGCCCTCTTCAAAAAGACCCTCACGGGAATAGCTGCTAGCTTCACGGAAGCAGAACTCCTGGCGCTATTAGCCAAGCAAGGACCTTGAAAGCACTATATCCTTCAAGGCCTTGACATGCGAGTCTTTTCTCCCTTTGCCTCGAAACCTTAGGCAGGTGGGGTGGATTCAGGGGCGGGGGTCCCTCCTTCGGAGGATTCACCGTCTCCGAGCCACCCAGCTTAGCCCTGAATAGAGGCGTAGGAGCCGAAGCTACTTTGCTGCTCTCCACTTTTTGGTTGGTCGCTTTAGGAACCCCGGAAGACGGCTTTCTATGAGTCTAATGACTCGATGGAGGCGCGCGGCCGTTTTGCCTTACGAGAAATGATAACGGTGGGGAAGGGTGGGGAGCCCTGGTCTTAGCCAAGGCAGTTCTACCAGAGAAGCCCCCGTGATGGGAAGAACCTGCAGAAGGTTTCTGAATGGGCACGGAAACGACCGTGCTCGTAAGTCTAGAGGGGCCAGAAACATAGAGGGTGTCTTGTTTAACATCGAGTCATAAGACGTCCCAGGCAGCGCTGGGAGCGCCAGGAGCAAGTCCCTTGCCTCGCGAAATAATAGACGATCCGTAGCCTGAACGTCCATTATTTCCTTCTCCAGGAGAAACGCACCACATTGCTTTGAAAAGTGGGATGCGGCTCTCCGCAATTGACACACTTGGCCATACACGATTTGGATTTATAGTGTGTGGCCTTGGAGCAACTTACACAGACTTCAGGTGATTCCCACTTTGCATATCTCTTATCAAAGAAACGGGACACCTAATGGGGCATGTTGCTCTTGACTAACATCCTGCCATCAGTGGATTGACTAACTAGAAAATCATTTAAAACCAGTAGGCTAATAAACGTCAGGTAGTCTCTCAACGAAAGACCACGACGTAATCGAGACTCCGCTCAGCGCACTTGTAACATTGTTCTTTGTCTGGCACCCCTTCTTCCGAGGGCGCCTTGCGCCTAGAATTGCCGATCTTGGCCTTGTCGCCTGCCAAAGCGGTAGCGCACCCGTCCCCAGCTGGATCCTGCGGAGGGAGATAAAGCTTTAATCCTCTTAGTCTTTTTCTTACTTATTTTCATTTGGGAATAGGAATGTGGGGAATGAACCTGCTTCCCACTACCCACCGCCAGATGGACCGAACTCAGCAGGGTCCTTCTCTGAGATAGAGAAAGTCTTAGCTGTTAAAGGGACACCTGCCGAGGGAGGAGGCGGAAGCGCACCAACAACTTTTCCAGTCCCCATCATAGAATTAAATCTATTCCAGTGACAGGGCCTCTATATTTTGCACTCAGGCCGGGGGGACGTGCAGCTCTTATGGCTATCAAGTGTAACAAGCTACATAGGGTACTTCCCTGCGGGAGCCAACGATGTGATATACCGTCACCAAAACTATCCAAGACTTCCTTTATTTACCTACTACAAAACATGGAGGGGTAGAGTTATCTGAGTTAAACCAGATTCACACAACAAGTGAAATAAATAGCGCACAATACCTCAAGTGGTCACGTGATCACACAATCAAGGTAGTAGCGAAACAACAAGATCCGCTTCTCTCAGAACAAACAGTCATCACAAAGCTAGTAAACTACTTTGGGGATGATGCATTAACGGAGGAAATGGCCAATGCAACTCCCGCCTAGCACATTCATATCAAGGAAAACAGAAAATACGTAAAAGAAATCCAACAAAAAGGAAAAGCAGAGAGGAAGAACCATAGAAGGATGGGAAGATGCGTAGAATAATAATAATAATAATAATAATAATAATAATAATAAGTCTTTTGTAATGCACTCTTCGAGGCCTGAGGCCTTCCCAGAGCTCACGTTGTGCTGAGATGAGAATGGAAATTCAATGGAAATTCAAGAGAGGGGAAGAAGGCAATCCTGAAAAGATGCGTTTTCAGGAGATGCTAAAATGTGGTAAGAGAGGGAGAAGACCTGACTTCAGCAGGAAAAGAATTCCACAACTTAGGGGCGCAGATTGAGAAGGAGCAGTCCCCCATTGAGCAGATGGATTAACGAGGAATATTCAAAAGAGGGACATGTGATGACCGAAGGGCCTGAGGGACATGGCGTGGTGAGAGGGCAGAAGAGAGGTAAGACGGGGCCTTGTTGTTTAGGGCCATAAATATGAAGAGAAGTATCTTGAAGTGAGTACGGGATCTGACACGGAGCCAGTGCAGGTCATGCAGCAAGGGTTTCGAGGGAGAGAAGCGAGGGCGATGTAGGAGAAGCCGGGCAGCATAGTTCTGTGCAAGTTGAAGGTGGCGGAGAGAGGAGGATGGCATATTCACAAGCAGAGAGTTAAAATAGTCAAGGCGTGAGGGAATGAAGACATGAACAGCAGTCTCAAGACTTCGGCGATCAAAGTGAGAGCGAATGCGAGAGAAGTTACGAAGGAAACATAGAGAGGATTTGCTGACATTGCAGATATGAGGCTTAAAGGAGAGATGCTCATCAAAAACAACACCCAGATTACTAACGCAGTCAGAGAAAATAAGAGTATTACCGCCCAGAGTAAGCGAGGGAAAGAGAGATTTTGATTTTTGGACAAGAGCAGGGGTGCCGACGAGGAGGACCTCAGTTTTGGAGTGATTAAGTCTGAGGAAGTTGGTAGAGAGCCATTCAGAAATGGAGGAGTAGGCAGCCAGGAGGTCAGTGATAGAGTAGGCAAGAGACGTGGGGGATGAGGAAACGAAAATTTAAGTGTCATCAGCATAGAGGTAGAAGGATAGACCGAGATTACGGAGAAGGGAACTAAGAGGAAGAAGGTAGATACGAAATAGTAGAGGACCAAGGACAGAGCCTTGTGGCACTCCAAAGCGAATGGGGGTAGAGTCGGATGAAACGTCGTCAATTACAACGGATTGGGTACGAGACGAGAGGTAAGAGCGGAACCAGTCAGGTATGGTGCCTGATATTCCGAGGAAAGAGTGAAGACGATCAAGTAGGACGGTATGGTCAATAGTATCGAAGGTAGAGGAGAGGTCGAGTAGAACGAGGATGGAGGCACAACCCCTGTCCGATAAGTAAGGGTTGTAGTGTTAGAATCACATTGTCGAATCGAATATGACTTAAAAGTACCTCAAAAGTGAGCATTTTGTAGTTTTTAAATGTTTTAGAATGGGTTCACACGTTGAAAACAAACAAAACATCTGACAGAGGGAAGCTCAAAAAAGAGCGCTGATCCCCTGAGGTGTTATTATCTCCCCTTTTTAATGTCTTAAGAAGGATGTCAGGTCATAACACCAAATTTTGTCCATAGGACGGTTGTTATTTTAATACACCTAATTTTGGATCATCTGGGCAAGCGGACAAACATGCAAGCAAGTAATCTAAACTACAAGGTCTAAAAACAAGCCCTCAAAAAACTACAACACTTGGATTCAAAAGCAGCCTCATCAGCGATAATGGGAAATAGACGATATATAATGATAAATCACCCTTACTGATGCCTAAATAGATAACTCGGCCATCAAACTAGACATTGTGCTTTGGGATAAGTCCAACACAAAACCCACTAACCATCGAAGAGTGTGTCCAAAATGATTATGGGTTTAAAAGAGCAAAAGGTGAAAATATCAATATACCAATCCCGGGTTCGACCACAACAAGTGGAAGTAGATGCTAAAAGATGCATCCATCATACATGTTATCGGAAAGGGAACAGGATTAGTGAAAACCAACCTCATTTATTACCCATCATCTACCTGCCCCAGAGAAACATCCAGTCTCAGAAAACCTTAAAAGGAACCATATATGTTATGAAGAGGACAAGAAATCGAGAGCTTGCTGAGGAATGTCTGACTTTGGAAAGAGTCAACTCGTAAACAGATACCAGGAGTATGAACCAAAGAAGTGAGACAAGTCATATACTGAGAAATCGTATCTGATAAGTCATATTTTTATGTCATTTATAGGCAAAAATCCTGAATGAGAAGTCATCTAAGAAGTCCTGTACAGAGAAATCGTATGTGACAAATCAAATTACGAGAACTCATATGCCCAATAATATTGTAACAAGTCTTACCTGACAATTTATTTATGAGAAATTATCGATAGTTCTGGTACTACTAAGTCGGTTCTAGCAAAGTTATTCTGGAAATCATATCTGACTTGCCATTATTGAGAAATAATCTGGTAAGTCTGCTGTGGAGAAATCGTATTTGATAAATCATACTCGAAAAGTCATTTATTTATCTGCCCAGCAATCTTAGAAATCATATTCAGAAAAGTCATATCTGACAACTCATATTACGAGAAGTCACTCGAGAGAAGTCATAATTTAATAAGTCCTATTTTCAGATATCCCTGCGCCGACCTCTCGTCTTTGCTAGGGGAGGTCACTACCTAAGGATTTCGAGGTGGAGTACCGCAATGGCCTTGTTGGTAATCAACATTTAGAGATCTTAAACTTACATAGACATCTCTAGGAGCAGGAGATGTAGTAGATACGGTTATGATATATTAATAGTTTTCTTCTAAAGTCGCAAAATGGAGTAAAGGTGTGGATATAGAAAGGAAAACCATTAAAAAATTCCAGTTTGCGTCCACTGTAGATATGAGGAAGAGGTGTGTGTGATAGAATGACCAAGAAATAGAAAAGTCAATAATAAAAATATAATTGTCACCAAAAGTTCAGAAAATGATGGGTTCAAAAAGAATGTAGCGAGGTTGGAGAAGTCAAAATGTGTGAAAGATACTTATGATAAGCGAGAGCTATCATTTCTCCCGGATGGGTCTATCAATCGCTACACCCATATTCCACACTCGATTTGCTTCCAATGAAAAAAAATCCCGCACAAATGCGAGAAACTAAATAAACACGAATAATATAAAAACTTCTTTCACACACCATACACTCTCTGAGTTTCGCCTATCTCTGTAAAGACGAACCCCTTCCCCACTTCTTTCGACCCCAGTGGTGCGAAAGAAGAACTTGCCATTTCTGCATTTCCCAGATAGCACTTTCCTTCCATAGCTTAAGAAAATTGAAAATGTAAAGAAGATGCCTGGTGTAATATGCTTGCGTGAAAAATGGTAACGCTAATTAAAAGTTGCCCCCAACACCTACATTTGGGCCCTGTGCAGATAGAGATTAAGGCAAAAATTACCTTGTTTTAATTCAGTTTGATTAGCGGGAGGTAATAGCTAATTGACTCGGCTAAAGGGGGTTGCTGTGATTGGATAGATGGAGGGTCGAGAAAGAGATGAAGTGCGTGGTAGAAGAGATTTGTTAGCTTAAAGTCCCATAATATTGTTAACTAAAAAGGACATAGCCGTCTCAGGATAAAAAAATCGGTTACTATTCATCCACGAACGAAAAAACATCCATGATATATGGAAGAAGAGAAGTAGCGGAGCAGTGGAGAAGAGAGTAAGAAGAGATGGAGAGAAGCATTGAAGAAGAGTGGAAGAAGAGATGTAGCTAATCAGTGGAGAAGAGAGGAAGAACTGTAGCGAAGCAGCGGAGAAGAGTGGAAGGAGAGATGTAATTAAGCAGTAGGGAAGAGTGGAAGAGGTGTAGTGAATCAGTGAAGAAGAGAAAAAGGCGTGTAGCAAAACATTGAAGAAGAGACAAAGAGGAAGTATAGCGAAGTAGTGCAGAGGAGTGGAAAAAGAGATGAAGCGAAGCAGTGGAAAAGAGTGAAAAAATAGGTTATGGTTTTGGGAGAGATCAATGTTATCAGGTAGTGAGGTCGTAGATTTGAGAGGTCTGAGAGATGTGGAATTACGAGGTTGTGAAGTTATGGTCTTGTCAAGATAATAATGTCATCAGGTTGTCAGGTCTTAGAGTTATGAACTTATATCATATGTGGTTGTGTGACTATATATGTATATGGGTGTAAAGATTTGCGGTTGTAAAGACAGGTTGTTAAGAAAGGGTTCTCTGATGGCTTCAGGTTGTTAGTAGATGTGGTTGTAGCACCAACTGATTTTGAGGTCGTGTGTTTGAAGGACATGTGCTTGTAAAGTTCTAAAATTGGGATCAGGATGAGTTACGAGTAGGTCATGGGTTTGAAGGATCCGTACGTTAGTTTTAAGTTGTGTGCCTGCGGATCCATATCATAATAAAATCTAGTGATTGTGAAGTGAAGTAGTTAGGAGGTGATTGAGTTATGATGACAAGCTTGGGTCGATCATTGTGGGGGAATTCCACGTCAAATTTCTTTTCCAGCACGGAAGTGACGTCCAGGCGTTAAAGAAAATTCTAGA
The DNA here is from genome assembly GCA_963969495.1 of Ceratothoa steindachneri. NCBI lineage: Eukaryota > Metazoa > Arthropoda > Malacostraca > Isopoda > Cymothoidae > Ceratothoa > Ceratothoa steindachneri. The sequence continues at coordinate 38,952,653 of OZ018327.1, forward strand.
ATTTGATAAGGCTTAAATTGGTAAGCCTCCCCCCTCATCCACAAGCGGTAGCCTCGAACCGCGTCCACCCCGGACCACCTTTTCGCGGGTTAGAATCGCCTGGTCGTGAAGATTCGAGGCCACTCAAGAGTAGCGCTGGCCAAACACCCCATGTTTCCCCCCCACCCTTGCGGGGGGAGCCTCGGATATATAGGGCTCGTCTTCCAAGTGGAAGATACAGAGTTGAGGAGTCCCGCCAGGATCCAAGAAGCATTCCCTCTAGTTCCAAGTCAGGTGCTTAACAACGAAGCAAAGTGACGGCTGAACTTTTCGTGTCGTTGGAATTCGCCCAGCCAGTGAGTTATTTCCATTTGGCGATCGCCACCGAGTGATTTTTCCGACTTCACTCATCAACTCCTGTACAAACCCTCCTCGTTCCCTCCTCGTTTTCGGGTGGCCGAAATACTCTCTCCTGAACCGGACGTTACCGCCCCCTCCCCCCTTGGAGAACCGTCATCACCTTAACTTCCCGCTCCGAGTGCCCTCGCCCTCACGTTTATTGCCTGCAGAAGACATCCGTGAAACCTTACCCTTACGTCTCACCCAGAATCCTCCGTAAGCCAACCTCTCCCCCCCTTCAGCAACCTATTTGAGTCAATCCTCTCCATTGGAATAGTCTCCTTTTGTAACGCATTAATTTCTAACTTCAGAGTCTGATGCATAACTCTGCAATCTCCCCCCTCATTTACCAATATAATTTTGCCCATTGATTCTCTTATTTTATGTAAATAAAATTATATTTTTGTTCATGCGCATCTCTTTAAATAATCTTCGAGCTGTGCCATTGCCCAAATTTTACCTGACCTCGTTTTGCACTCTATTCTCTCTGCTCCGCGCGTCGAAACTCGTGGCGTTCCGCCCCTTTGTCTGTTCGCCTTTAAGTTATTAGTCCCTTCCCCATAGATATAATATGGTATTGATATAATATAAGGTCACACCACGACAATCATATTTTCAGACCTGAAGGTAGCGAAGTTGTATTGTTGTTAGGTTTCTGGAGGCATTAAACCGTGTAAGATGATTTGGTTGTTTCGTCATGAAAGGATTCGACCTTTGGTCATTGGACCAAGCGGAAGAGATGTCATCTCGCCCAATTCGAAAGAGCAGGAGATGAGTTCAGTATTGTGCTGGGTCTTATTGTATGTGCCTCTGTCTATTTATCTTTCTCACACACTCCCTCATCTTTCTCTTTATCACACGCTCCCTCATCTTTCTCTTTATCACACACTCTCTTTCTCAAACCCACACATCCACATTCTCGTTTCTCTATTTCTCGCACACACACTCACTCTATCTCTCTCATTAGCAACTGCCCTACACTACAAGTAAGTTGTTTCTCACTTAATCCTGGTTTCACTATGAGCTGTTTCTTCTTCATCCCACTCTTTCTACCTTTATCAATTTATCTTCCCTTAGCCATTTATTTAAACGTGGCTTCCTTTATCTTAGCCATCTTCTCGCTTTCATTTTCTTCATCTCTGAATCTTTTTATTTCTTCACGTCAGTTCTGCTTCGATTATTTCACCCTATCTTTAAGACTCTTCCTTAGCAGTCATCAGAGAGAGGTTCGCCCACACAGTCAAGCATGCACACGCCACTCTCAGCACACATATATATTCTAACAAAACACCGTGCACTCACAAACCAGCAAACTCTCACACATGCTCATGTCATTATATACACACATCTATATTCTACAAGAACTATTAAAGATGCACACACAAACATGCACCATGAATACTCACACGGCACTCCATCTATTTTTATATTCCACCGGAACTATCATTTACAAGAGAAGACGCTAACTTTTTCAGTTTCTCCAAAGTAGTGGAAGTGGGGAAGAAAACGAAGGCGGAGGAGGAAATTTGATATAAGTTTGAGAGGAAACCGACTTGGGTTCGAATTATCACAGAGAACATGTAAATGAAGGAGCGACAGACAAGGACCCCCACCAAACTGCCATCCCGGAACCCCACCAAACCCTCAACATCTTCGCACTGTTTCAAAGACAAAATCAAACACAACCCAGGTAAAAAAGGAGTAGAGAAGTGGGTGCGATTTTAGAAAGGGGGAAAATAGGCCAGAGGAATGTATGCGAATGACAAAATCCAAAAGGGGTGAAGGAGTGGAACCAGGTGTGAAAAGAAAACAAAGTCTGCTGCCCAAAATGCAAGTACTATCACTTATTCTGATTTATGACCTTACGACCTTCAAAACTTTCAATAATTCCCGGACTAACCTTGGGAGGACCTTGAGAATTATACCATTTGAAAGAGAATGTAAAACAACATAAAGGTTTCAAATTTCGTTTGAATCGGTGGAATATTTATGATGTTATTGCCAAGTAATTCCCGGCTAACCTCAGGAGGACCTTGGCAATTATTATCATTTTAACGAGAATATAAAACAACACAAGGGTTTCAAATATCGTTAGAATTAACCAAATAGTTACAATGTTTTTACAAAAAGAAAAAAGGAGCAAGACGAGGAGTGACCGACCGACCGACCGACATAGTGAGATGTAGAGTCACCCGCGAATAAACTCGCTCGCCACTACAAACAGGGTAGATGGATGGGAGCTAGAGTGGAAAATGGAATCAGCTGGAGTTGAAACGGATGTAGAAAGCGGAATTGGGATCAAGGATTTGGAGTAAGTATGGATAGCAGTGATGGGTTGGAGGAGTAAGAGCAAGAGTGGAACGTGGAAAACTGGTTGGATGAGTAAGAGAAAGTGTGGAGAATAGAGAGCTGGGGGATGAGTTGGCGTGACTGAATAAAATGCATATGGATAGAGTTAAATTATGTGTGTAAAACGAAAGGAGTGTAATGGAGTAGGAGTGATTCATTGCGTAACAAAATTTCACTTTTGTCTTGTCCTTGGGTTAAAAGTGTTATTTCCCAAATGTTTGTGGCTCTATTAAATAAAAAAGTCAATTTTAATCCCCAAACTTTGCTTTTGAAGCGAGGACATTGAATTTTTTAATTATCCTATTTTTGTTAATAACATTATTTTAATACAAGTTGTAAAAATATATCAACATTTTCAAGAGTTATGTTTTTTTCAGTTATGGTATAAGCATGATATACTGTATTTAAAAAAGCTATAGAAACAGTAATACAGTAGTAATAACTATTATTTCCCTTATATTTTGTTTTATACGACCTGGACAGCAATGACAGTTTTCTTACATTCCACATAGATTCCTAACGAATTTGATGAAAAATAAACTGTAGAGCTTTCTAGAACTTTCGAGATTTTTTTATATGTTTAAAGAATTTCTAGAACATTCTGGGAACGTAGATAACTGTGTAAATACAAAAAAAATGTCTACTTAACAGATCAGTTTAACTCTAGCCGTCACAACGCAGACATCGTCACTCGTCATTGATAGAAGCATTTGTCACACATGGCATCAAGAGGTTGAAGCATCCGACAGATGCATTTTGCTATTCCAGCGGCGAATTTATTAAGACAAGAGCGAAAAAGTACTCTGTAGAAGGATCTACTAAAATGTGTGATGCCTTCAAGGCATATTTTGGCATGCCAGTCGGGGATCAAGACAAACCTTGGCCACCTCATTTCACCTGCGAGCTCAGCAAAATAACTCTGGATGGTAATATATATATATATATATATATATATATATATCTTTCATGAATGCGAAAGAATAATGAAATGAATCCAGCAAAATCACAAGAAACAGAAAAACAGGATAATTTTTCTTCGGAAATGTTATTTCCTTATTCGGAAGATTTTTTGTCTTCCGCGTAGCCGAGTGGTCTAAGGGACGGTTTAATTGAGATCAAAGCGGTTGCTCGCTGCATTCGTTTGCACGGTTCGAAACTCTCACCTCTCTACGGAAATTTTGCGAATTAGGAAATAACATTTACGAAGAAAAATTATCCTGTTTTTCTGTTTCTTTTGATTTACTGGATTTATTTCATTATATTCTTTCGCGTTCATGAAATATATATATATATATATATATATATATATATATATATATATATATATATATATATATATATATATATATATGCAAAAAAAATGTGGGTTCTTTTTTATTTGGATAATGGGCTTTTTTTTAAAGATGTGTTAGATGACAGTGTGCAAATATCAGGTCAGAGAAAGCGTCACCAGTGTTTTTCAAGCTCTTTTACACGTTAAGATGAGCTTTGCTTTTGTCACAATGTGGCCGGTCTGTTTGCGGCAATCGGAATGGCCTGTAACCCACCAAGTGGTGCCTCTTCAGCTCGTCCAGGAGCCTCAAAGCAGTGCAGCTTCATAACGGGAACATGTATCCATCTCTTCCCCTTGCTCATTCAGTCCAGCTGAAAGAGGAATACAGCAGTGTCAAGATTATGCTAGATGCATTGAAATATGAAGAGTACGGTTGGGGGGTTATGGGAGAATTCAAAATGGCGGCCTTCTTGAAGATTCTCCAAGGCGGCTTTACCAAGTTTCCTTATATTTGCCTTTGGGTACAATCACGGGGATTAGGCCACAACGGACAGTTTAAGGTGGGGAGAAACGTCAAATGTGAGACTTTGTTGGACCCGTGAAAAGTATAGTTTCCTCCTCTGCACTTAAAATTGGGCCTTATGAAACAATTTGTCAGAACTCTAGATAAGGAGTCTGCAGTTTTCAAGTATCTCCAAGATTTCTTTCCTAAGCTATCTGAGGCAAAGGTGGAAGCCGGTGTCTTCGTCGGTCCACAAATAAAAAAGATCATGGAGTGCAAGGAGTTTCCCAGAGAAGCTGACTAGAACTAGCAGCGTGGGACAGCTTTATCGCAGTGGTTCTGGGCTTCGTAGGTAATCACAGAGCTGAAAACTATGTAGAGCTTGTTGATAAAGTACAAGATGGGTTGCAGGATGTCCCTGAAAGTCCATATTCTTGACGCTCATATAGATAAATTTAACATGGGAACATACTCCAAGGAGCAAGGCGAGCGCTTTCACCAGGATCTAATGGACCTTGAAAGTCGCATCGATTGTATAATGAAAATATGATAGATTATATTTAGGGCCTGATTCTTGAAAGTAATTTACAGTATAAGCGAAAATCACGGAAAACTACTCATTTCTAATATTTTAATTGTCTCACTTCTGTAATTCTAGAATAAACAAATGCTATTTTTGTATCATGTTTTGCTTCTACTTTATACAAATGAAAGTTCAAATTCGCAACTTCCTTCTAAGAGGGAATAGGTAAATTTCATATAAATATCATTATCCTGGACACAAAAGCAAAGTTTGAAATAGATAACACCGATTTTTCATGTATTCTAGACAAAATCAAATAGAAAATGACGGTTGCTGCCCAAAGACAAAAATCGTTTTACACAGTGTTATGGGAAGCAAAATATCGGTGGTGCAGCGATGGCGAGTGTGGAAAGCATAGAGTTTGTGGACGAGTGAGAGTGAGAGCGAAAAAGAGAAAGGGTGGTTGATTTAAGCAAGTATGGAAAGTAGAAAAGGAGTAAAAATATTGGATCGGTTGTTAATACGACATAAAGATGAAGGTGAAGGCAGTGTAAAATGTGGAATCAAAATGAAAGTGTGAATTAAAAGGGCGCATCCTCCTGCCCGGCCCCTATCTAGTGGTAATGGGATCGCAAAACAGATATCCAGACAGTGTGGGCAAGAGGCACTCGCCCAGCAGGGTCTCCTGCAAAAAGATAGTTAACGGGGAACGGGGGAAGACGAGCGTCCACAACTCCTTCCAGTTGTCACGAAGTCCGCTGCAATTCCATTGAAGAAATATGCCTTCCAGGCCTAGCTCGGAGGAGATGCGAGGGCCCTCTTCGAAGAGAAGTCCCTCACAGGAATTGCCGTATGCTTCCCCGAAGCACGCCTCCGGGCGCCTCTACCTGAACAAGGCGTTGAAGGTGCTGTCGCCTCCTACGACTTATCTGGGGAGATTAGGTTCGGTATGAGAGATCTTTCCTTCCTCCGTCTCAAAACCTTCGTTGGGCTTGGCGCAGGTTCTTCCTTTGGAAGATCCACCGTCTCAGAGCCTCTCAGTCCAGCCTGGGTTGGAGCGTAGGAGCCGTAGCTCCTTTAGTGCTGTCCTTTCGGGTGGCAGCTTTGGGAACCCAGGAAGACAGCCTCACGACCAACTTCATGGGTGTTGCCTCCTGTGAGTCTAGCGACTCGGTGGTTGCGCGCGGCTGTTTCGCCTTACAGGAAATGATCACGTTGGGGGACGAGGAGGTGCCCTGGCTTTAGCTTAGGCTGAGTGTGAAACATTTGTGCTACCAGCTCTAACAAGGGAGTGCCCAGGGTGAGTACAACTCGCAAAAGTTTTCCTAGTGGGCTCTGAAACGACCGTGCATCTAGCTCTAGATGGTTCAGAGCAGAGGATGTCTTTATTAAAATTCACCTATAGCACGTCCCAGGAAGGAACGGGCGCGCCAGGTTTAATTCCTTAGCCTGAACGGCCAGGAGTTCCTTTCCCAGGAAATATGCATCAAAGTGATTCGAAGAAGCAGAGTGAAGCTCTCCGCAATTAACACACAGGGCTATACACGATAGGGGACTTATCGTGTACAGCTTTGGAGCAACTTATGCAGACTTCGGGTTAGCCCGACATTGCACGTCTACATGAGCAATTCGTATAGCCGAAGCGGTGGCATTAGTAGCACCTCTGCTGCAGTGGCACAAATGCCTTTAAACGATAGCGATACCAACCCCTATGCAAGACTGAGCCTGTCACAGTCGAAGGTGACGAAGAGTGTTGGGCTTGGGTCTCGAGGCCCCTCCCAGTTTTATGATCACACATTCGACCTTGACCACTCCATGTTCGATCAGCTCTAAGGTGATGTTTCCCAAGGAGTAGTCCACGAGTACCCTAGCGTAAACCACTCCTTTGACGAAGTTTATGGTCAACTGCGGCGCCATTATGTGTCCGAAGGACACTAATCATGGCCGCCAAAAATATTCCGTTACTTGTAGCTAAAGACTCCCATCCCCCCAAGGAACGGCCTATAAGTAGTTAATTAAACACATAAGAATCGGAGCTCTTGTTAGACGAGTGGATGCAACGTAGGACTTCTTTTTCTAGCGTCAAGGTGTCGGGTTAAATTCCGAGCGAAAGCAGAGGCAAAAATCAGTGCAAATAAAGGTTTGGCCACTGATTAGTGGACGCTCTGTGTTTAACCCTGCAGGGACAGGTAGATTTTACACAGGTTATCGTATACATATCTAATCAACGCCGCTCCCTTTCTTCTCCCGTCTTCATAATACAGCACACTCGACTGTGTTCTAAGGAATCTTGCTGATGGGTAAATGTATGATCCGCAGACCCTGATGAGAAACAGTCATCCTTCTCCCCGGGGGACAAAGATTTCTACCTGATCGCTTCATGTTGATCTTTATATTGGTTTCATTATCCGATCGAAGTGGTCCCTACCCACCAACTTGCACTTAAGTCCGGTGTTTAATAGGTTTGGTCCAGAGGCGGGCAATCAATGGAAGCAAGGGAAGCAATGATTCCCCTATTTATGAAGAAAGGAAAAAGAAATTACACCACAACAATTAATATGACAGCAGAATCAGTTTTATCCTCACATTTATGCTTGCCTATACTGTATACGCCATACCGTACCGTTGACTTGTAATCAAATTGTCGTTAGACCCTGATAAACTCGACTGCAAATGCAGAAATGCATCCTTTTCATCGAGATTTCTACTCTTTTTATTTTCTTAATTTCAATAATAGTTCTATTTGGTGCTTTGGAATAAATATTTTAATAAATGTTATGCTTTACTTAGCAATAATATAGAGTCATTAGAGTTTTATGATTTTTATCTAGAAATTTCAACGCTGTGTTAGAATTAAGGAAAAAATAACCTATTTGTATACGAAAAAGGTAGCAAATTTCGCTTTGCAGTCATCTGCTTGCATCTGGCAACATTGCCAGGTTGCCAGAATCAAGGAAAAAGCAATAAAATGTCTAACAGATAATGACGTAACTATTATTATGCTCTGAAGCTTAAACAATTTAAAGATTATATATAAATACTGGTTCTGAGAATGAAAGCAACTCTGTATGGTTACGCTCTTGTATCTTAAGTATTTTGTTAATATTTCCTGGATTCTGGCAGCCCTACCGGATTCATCCCTTGTATCTTTGAGATCAGTAGTTGTAAGTTCTTAGATAAGTGTGACGTATTGTTTATTCATTTTTTTTAAATGATAACCCCCTTTTAAACATAATAGATGCAAATAAAGTTGTGAGAAAATGCGATTGCATTATTGAAAAATTATTAAAAAGGAAGTTCAGTGCGATGACTTATAATGAAAATGAACCTATTATTAAAACCGGTAGGCCTACGCCAACACTAGATCTGTCATCCAAAATAGTGTTACACTCGCAAATACAAGTAGGCCAATATGATATAACATCTTGCCCAGCTGGTTGTGCATACTTACAAAAGCTATTTTAACATTTAAATAAAGTTTTAAAAAATAACATTTAAATAAACTGAGTAACTTAAAACTTTATAGTTAATTTTAATGAATTTACTTTAATTAACATATTTATTTTTGTAAAAATTGAATTGCTTCCTCATTTTCAAAAGTCATCCCACGCCACTGGTCTGATCGATATATTATTATTATTATTATTATTATTATTAACTATTTTACACCAGATACTCTTCAATGTTTCAGCAGGAAAAATCCTGCAAAATTTAAAATTAGGAGATGGGGGGGAAGGGGGATTTAGTGGTGCTCTTACCTCTCGGAAGTGTGGCAGAGACAGTTGTGATTAGGATAAAGAGAGATCGGCAGGCGCGAAAGGGCAGGCGATGTGTCTAGCCTCATCCCATTTCGGTGTTAATAATTAAGCTCGATTACGGTCAGCACGAAATTAATTTATATCTCCTTTTTCCGTTCCTCAGGGAAAAGTGGATACCTGAAATATCGTGGAACAATGTGAAAAAGGAAGCAAATTCAGTAATGGAGTGGCAAAATCACAAATATTATTTAATTTTGGAGAAAAGAAACTGGGTTCATCTAAATCAATCAATCTCCTATGGCACCCACAGGATGCAAAGGGCCGCAATAAACTCTCCACCAGTACTTATCCTGAGCCATTTCCTCCAATTCGTTATCCCAACTATCTCTGCCTCTCTCTTCATCGTTCTCATCCATGTTTCCTTCAATTTACCTCTTCTCCTTCTTCCAGCTGCCTCCTCCCCCCTTGTGCATACTCCACATATCGTCCCTCTCGTATGTAAATATGCCCCATCCATTTCCATCGCGACACTCACATACTTGTCTAAAGGTGATCTTAATCCATGACTGTACGTTATAACGGTGACCTTTTGCTAGCCATACTCTTTGTTATGTACAGTAGGTCAAATTATTGATGTCACACTTTTCACAATGTCTGGGACAAAAGTAAGTTAGCTATAATATAATTATTTATATGTTTTATAGATCCTCGAATACTTTTAGATGACTACCGCTAGGCTTTTCTGTGCTTGTGTTGCCAAGTAATAATATTTTGCATAAAACGTTATGTTGGAAATTTAATTATAGCATTATTTTTTCAAAGAGTTAAATGTTAAGGCGAATGTTTTTTATATTGATGATTAACAATTTAACAAATATATAAAGTTAATTAAGCTTTGGAAAAGGAAAAATTGGGGGAAATTTGACAGCTTTGCTTTGAAACAAAACCGTTTCAATACTGGTTTAAATACCGGAAAAAAGTTTTAAAAATCACTTTATTTAAATTATTCTACTTGTAAAAGTCCTATTTACTTTATTTATCATTGAATATACTTGAAAAAATCTATCTTTTATCAAATACTATTAAATTAAATTGCCACTGAACAAAATTCAGCGTAAAGCTTGACATTGTGAAAGTGTAAGTAAATTATTTGCAGGAGTATTTTTCCAATGAGCGAATATGAATTTGTGGGTGACACGATTTTTTAATATTTTTTGTTTTATTTGGAAAAATAAATAGAATTGACAGTACGTCCCCTTTTATTTTTTTTTCTATAAAAGCTTCGGAGAAAATTGTGAAGATAGGTCAAGGAGAATTTGTATAAGATACGTTTCTAGTGACGTGGATATTGTGCGAGCTTCGTGAACTGCGAGCATATTTAGCCCAATGGCACGAAACTCGCGGAAGCAAATGAACTAAGGAAGAGAACGGGATAAAGAGGAAGAGAAGCAAATGGACTAAAGAAGAGAACGGGGAAAAGAGTGAGAGGCAAATAAATACAAGCTAAAAAATCATTAAGCGCGAGGAGTGTTGATTGGCCTTATCTCACCCTATGGAGGAGGCTATATATATATATATATATATATATATATATATATATATATATATATATATATATATATATATATATATATATATATATATATATATATATATATATATATATATGAAAGTGAAACTGTAGTGCTCCATTACAAGGTAAAATAGGATTAACAATGAAGCCCTCACAAATGATTCTTGAACATGTTTATCAACATGCACCGAGCTGGGAAACAGGAAGACGCAGATATTTTTTATTCCCACTTCTCAAAATTTGAGATAAAGATTCTCTCTATCACCGGGTACACACTGTACAGTGTATCATTGGCTAATAGGCCTACTTCCAACGCCGGAGCGCGCTTCCTTCTTGCCTTTTTTTTGTTATTTTTTTAGCCTTGGTCAGTTTTTGTCGTTATTTGTTTTTTAATATAGCCTAGTAATAGGTTGGGTCGAGTACGTCCACTAATGCCCAAGTAGGCAGTCGCCAGATGGGTTCCTAAAATAATATATATATATATATATATATATATATATATATATATATATATATATATCATTGGCTAACATAACAGTGGATCACGCCCACTGTTTTCGAAACATTAAATACCGTCTTGGGTAGAACCCAAGGCAGTCACGGACAGTCGAACATGAAATAAAAGCAGAAAAAAAACAATAAGAGTAGTCTGTTTTAAGGAAGCGTAGTCCAACGTAGACATAATCATTAGTAGGCCTGACTCAAATACCAGACACACAGTTTAATCAAATTCATTGCGCCTAAGTCTACCTTGTTTACCTCCCAATAAAGAGTCCTTAAATCCGTCTCTCAAGATTTCCTTTTGCTGCAGGTAATCAACCGGTCCTCTTACCCAGCCAACTTCAGTAAAATCAAGCGAGAGACTAATCTTCCCCAAATTGAAGTCAGCCCAAAGTCAGCACCCGGTAACTGATTACCCTATTACCGCTTCTTCGAAGTTAAGCAACATTGGGCCTTTTTAGTACTTGAATGGGAAACGGGCACGTCGACCCCTACCGGTGAACGTTTAACCAACCGTCTCCTGACCACTAACAATGAACGACACTAAACCCCCGACACTATAAAACCACTGTATAGGAGCATAGAATTTATTGACGAGACTATATTCGGTATTTTAATTCACCATACCTTCTTCACTCGTATACTAATAATGGAATCGATACAAAAGTCGCTACACAGCCCGATATTAGAACAAAAAAAAAGTTCAAGAGGTCATTAATCAGGGTGTGTGGTTCTAAGATCATTAGATATACTGTTTACGATCAGGTTTCGGGCATAGGCGCTACATTTAAATTGCTCGTCAGAAAGATTGAAATTGGAAACTTCTCTTATTAATATCGATTCTACACTTTTTCTTTTACGCAAATCTTAACATCTTGTATATTATTTCGGACTTCGAATAATCTAGTTGGTGGTTGTAATTGTTAATCTGATTAAAAATACTGGATGTAGTACTGTCTCGCCTGACATCACATTTATGTTTATGGATTAGTTTTTCTAATGTTCTCCCAATTTCTCCTAAATAAAATGAGGGACAGTTAATAGATGCACAGGGGATTACATCTACACCTGCCTCACTTGGCTGATCCATGGGCTTAGTCGAAGGGAAAGATTTAAAGAGGGAATAACGGTATTTAAACGTGGTTCGACCTGGAGAAATAACACTGTTTACTCCTTTAAGGAGGCGAGAAAATAGGAGGGATAGACAATTCGTGTTGCTTAATTTGTTTTTATCCTTGGGGCGGTAGTAGATAAATTTTGCTTTAGATAAGTTTTCATTGATGACGTGGAAGGGGGAATTTAATTGAATTAATCTGCACGTTGTACATGTTGTCTCGTCTTCTAAAAACTAAGTATCACAGATTATAATTGCTCTCAAGAAATATCTGTTGCAACGGCTTTTTTAATGCTAACATCTTCCTGAGTGTTGCATTTGTACTATCCAAAATCCTCAAGCTCTCTCTAAATGGCTGGGTAGTTATTAATGCCTTACCTACACCCTTCTTGAAAAATAGTGCCAAAACGAGGGTTTCCCACCTTTTTAAAGGTCATGGCTCCAAAGGTGGATTAAATTCGTACTTTCAAACTTATTATTAGCTTGTTGTACATCCAATTATTCCAGTGTGGTAGAAATCGACCAGAATCGAGATTCTAAACGACCACTCACCATATCAGAAGCAGCATTACCTCATTCAACGTAGCAAGCGAGGTTACCACTGAAGTTGGCTGTAGCTGTTTCTTCATACGATTTCATCAATTTATTACTAATCGCTTTTGTATTTTACTACTTATTGTTAAGTAAAGTTGCCAGCCACACAGTGGCTTCAGCTCGTAAAAAGGTTTAACAAAATTGTGGTAAATAGTGGCGCACATTGAAAACATGGTGGTAATATTGGTCAGAGGAGTAATATATCCACTTAAACGTTCATAGACAATCAACATACCGACTATTTCAAGTTAAATGTGTATGTACGTATAATCGCCCACGAGTCGTAAGTACGTACAAGTCAATATGACTGTTTTAGAGAGAGCAAACAATTCAAAAGGGCCATAGCAATATTAAGAGGGAGAGTCTTCCTATGGTTAAGGTCTTTGTAATGGGGAAATTAACCTTTTTTCCTTTTAAAGTCTTTGTAATTCTTGTATATTTAGGGCAGATGTCTTTGTCCATCGTCAGTAATCTCCATTTTAAGCTTTTTATTAAGATCTCTTTCTTAAGCCGCCGAAGAAGAGCGATCTCCTTCCTTTAAAACGGCTATGATGGGAAACAATCCACAGGCGACATACAAATGAAGTAATAATGAAGCTATGTTCTTTCATAACATAAAACACAGCCACCGCACTAAGCGACATGCAGGCGAAGTAATTTACAGTTATACAATTTCATAAGATACAGCACAAACACTACACCACACGCAATACAAACGAAGAAATAAGGGCTGTTCCCCCATAACAAATACAGCCACATGTCATACATATATTGTTATTACAATTAAGTTCTTTCATTACATACAAAGCAGCCATCACGCTACACTACAGACAGACGAAATAACTAGAGATCATCTTCTCTCATAACATACAACGGCTACCACGCCCCACGGCAAAATAGGAAATAATGAGTGTTTATATTCTCTCCTAACATGAAACGCAGCCACCACGCCACCCAACATGCAGGGTGGAATGAGTAATTTGCTGCCCAACTTCACTACAGTAGAAAATAACTAATAATTGCTTTCTACAGATCTATTTACCAAAATTATATGTTAAAGACTTGAAGGATTCCTGGACTATTAATTTTATTCAATGGAATTGCCGCAAGCCTCAACCACGGCCTCCAAGTGGCGTCGCAACCTGCTGCAGGCCTTCTCGAATGTCCTGGTGATCCTAGACATACATAAATGTCACCTTGGTGGTTTACTGGAACTTGTTGGTCTCTCTCTCAACCAGGTCCAACACATAATAATCCATAAAGTTACAGTCTGTGGAGTTGGGAGGACATATATTCGAGGTGATGTGGTTAAAGAGATTGTCTGGGAGCCCAAACTGGGTCATCCTCTTTGTGTGGTAGGATGCAGAGTCGTGCTGACATACAAACGGCCTTCAAGGGGCCACCTCCTGGATTCAGGTCAACACCAACTTTCCTAGACAATTGATATATCCCTCCGGATGGGAGCATAACGTGATCTTGAATACTACCTGACCCAAACACCATGATGTGGACCGGGAACTTGGTCGCCATGGCAGTCGGTACATCTTATGGGGACGCAGCAATCCATCGGTTGTTTTGCGAGTTCACCACCTGTGTTTCTGGCAGAAATTCTTCTCGTCTGAGAAGAACCAAAGCATACCAGTCTTGAGGGGATGCTTCAATTTGTTCACAAGCTTCGCAGCAGGTTCCTTCCGATTATCCTTCGTCTTATACGACAGAAGCTGTTCCTTTCTCATATTTTTAAGAGTACTAACGGATGTTATCATGCACTAATTGCATGATGAAAGACTGATACTTCCTTGTGACTTGCTGAGAACGTTGTTAATGATGACACTATTCTCCGTGACAAATTTGGGGCTTCTCTTTGTCTCCAACGATTTAAATAAGGTTTTAGAGACGTTTTACCTTCATAATTATATCCTTGCTCATCGACTTCTTTCCTGACCCTCTGCACCGTCATCAGATTGACACCCAAGTACTCTGAAATCTTCCCATTGGCGGTCTCAGCGTGAGTACTCAGGGGTACAACTTGCCATACAACAGGCATGCGAAGAATTGAGAACTGCCGACGGCGAGGAAATACCCGATGCACCTTGTACTTACCAAGTAATCAGCGGTTATGTTCTTTTATGTCATATATTCCGCAAACATCCATTCATACGACATTAGGAAAAAATAATCAGCGGTTACATTTCTTCATAAAATACACTAGGCAACCATATATCCATACGATATTATTGTACGAATGATCACCCACCCCTTGTTTATCTATTTAAAGACAAACTATAGAAGCTAGACTAAGTCATTGGGCCTTGCCTATACAAAACTACCATGCGAAAGTACATATAATATAGACCAGGGAAACTCCAAACCATCCCAAATGGTTTAACACGAATACAACCAATAAAAAATAAACATAACATAATTTAACGAATAATATAGCCACAGAGCCTTATCAGAGGTCATCTGAGGATACATGCATCCGAACCATTTGACCACCAGCTGCTTTTGGACGCAACAAAGTACTCCACAAATTAGGGATGTATTCATTCAATTAATGACAAGACCCAACACCCCCCTCGAGCCCAAGAATGCCAAATTGATGACAACCTCGTCTGCTACAAAGACACAAGTGCGCGACCAATAATAGAATTCCATCCGATTTACATGAATTTCTCTAGGCCAAAATACCCCACTATTCAGCCACATGACTGCAGAAGAAAGAGCCGTAAAACACTCGCAAGAGAGATACCACTTCCCGACTATGCTTACAGGCACCCAATAATGCATACAAGAATCTCTTATATGCCTTAAACATAAAAAAACTTTCCCAAAATAACACACACACATAGATTTCCTCTCTCCAAAACCCTTGGAAGAGTACCAGTATGAATATTCCAGCACCAGTCAGGAAAAAAATAGCAAATTTATATTAGTATTGACAGACCATTTTACCTATTATAACGACTTGGTACCTATTCCTGATCAAATACCGAAGTATTTACCACCTTTACCTCAAAACTGATGGAAGAAATTTGCAGGCTGTGCAACATAACCAAGGTGGACATAGTCCCCTATTATCTGTCCCCAAATGGCTTCATAGAATGGCAAAATCTATTGCAGAGGTAGACACATCGCCATATCGGGACGAATGTCTATCTCTGGCTCAGACTGGCCTCAAATATGCTTATCATGTAACCATAGGAGACAAACCACACTGTGTACTACTTTATTGTGACAATGTTTCTCTTATGATATTATCAATTCAAACGTTGCTTTGAACACTGACTCCATTTTTTTAGCCCATCTGGCGACTGCCCACCTGGGCATAAGTCTCCGTACTCACGAAAGCTTAGTAATAGGCTAAGTTAAAAGAACACTATTCAGGAAAAAACAAAAAAACAACAAAATAAAACAACTGTAAAGAAAGAGAAAAAAGGCAGCAAGTACGCTCACGCGTCGAGCCGAGGCCCAGGCGCACGGACGTCCGCCCCCTCCAAAAAGGCAAAGATTAGATAAAGTGGAGGAAGACGGCCTCCTCCAAAAAGTCGAAAAAGTCCAGAAGTCAGTGTGCACGCACCTGTCCCGAGTACAAGGTACAAGCGGTAGCGACCCCGTTCATCCCGGTACCGGAACAGGTAACGTGCGCGAAGATCACCCAGACTGTGACATTCAACAAGAATGTGCCGAACAGTCCGGGGGATAAGGCAGTCGTCACAATAGGGCACAGGCAAGCGCTCCATCAAATGGCGTGCTTTCCGCGAGTGTGTCCAATTCGGAAAAGACAGAAAGCCACCTGAAGCCTTTGCGGCATTTGGGGGTAGGTCCAAGGGAACAGTCGCGGCGAAATAGCACGCAACTTCAAGTTCTTTTTGACCGTCTCCCATCTTCTTTGCCAAGCAGCCCGGAGAACTGCCCATATTCATGCGATGGTAGTCGGAGTGAGGAAGAGTGAAACCCTGGTCTAATCACCCAAGTCTGGAGGTAAAGTCCAGCCGGCGGCCTTCCGCTAGAGGAGCAGCATCCCGGCTAGTGAATGCGGGGAAAGCGGTCGCGAAGGATTCCGCCACGAAGGCTGGGTCCGAAATTGTAGGCCCATTCTCCTGGAGGGCGACTAGAACTTGCCCCGAATCCTTTTGACTCGCTTCCACACTTCTTCTAGAGGGGTCTTCCCGTTAAGTGAAGACACGTATGCCCGCCAAAATGAGCGGCGAGCGTGCTTCTAAATATACCGGAACCTAGCCCTAGCCCGACGAAATTTACCGACAGTGAAATTGTTCGGGCGGCGCTTATAGTGCATGTAGGCATAACACTTCTGCTTGAGGGCCGTCTCCCACTCGGCTGACTACCACGGGATTGGTTGGCGTGCAAAAAGGCAAGACTTTCTAGGAATACTAGTTAGGCCCGCGTCGATGAGGTTGCCGGAGAAAAACTCATTCCTGAAATGCAGACCGCCGCGCCCGCGCCAAGCACCACCGGGGCGGGCTCGCGGGAGGCAGCGGCCCAGAAAATGATATTTGAATGGGAAAGTGATCCCTAACATAAAGGTCATCGAACACCCCGCAATCACAATTAGGCTGTGCAACTGGAGAGCACAAAGATAGATCGACGCAGTGTATGAAACGGTTCTCTGGCAGTGATGCGTAAACTCATCCACATATAGGACACGCATCTAAAGCTCGTCGATCAGGTCGACACGGATTTGACCCCGGGGGTGGGATTAATATAGTAGTCTCCCCAGAGGAAGTGTTTACCGTTTAGATCTCCGAGCAAGAGATAGGGCCTCGGCAACCGTGCCACGAAGCGGCGGAAGTCCCTTGCCTCGAAGTCGGCTGACGGTGGAATGTACGCAGAAATCAGAGTATACCTCCTATCCAGGTTCAGCTGCACAGCCACTGCCTGAAAGGAGGTATCTAAAGCAAAGATAAGAACGGAGACATCTTCCCGGGTGTAAATCGCACATCCTCCCGCCCGGCCCCCATCCCGTGGTGGTGTAGTCGCAAAACCCTTATATGCCGGGAGGGTGGGCAGTGGATATGCGCACAGCATGGCTTTCTTCAAAAGATAGCTAACGGGGAACGGGAAGAGAGGAGCCTCCCTAACTCCTCCCATTTGGCCCGGAGGAGTCCAACTGCAATTCCATCGAAGGAATATGCCCTCGAGTCCAAGCTCGCATGAGAAGCGGGGGCCCTCTTCGAAGAGAAGACCATCACGGGAATGGCTGTACGCTTTCCGGAGGCAGAACTCCAGGCGCTGTTGGCCGAACAATACGCTAAAGGCGCTATCACCTTCGAGGACTTAGCGGGGGAGGTTGGGCTCACTATGTGAGTCTTTTCCTCCCTTCCCCTCGAAACCTTGGGCGGGAGGGGCGGCTTGGGAGGCTGGGAGCCCTCTTTTCGAACTTCTACCGTCTCTGAGCCAGCCAGCCCACAACTGGGCGTGGGCCAAGGAGCTGAAGCTCCTTTAGTGCTTTCCATCCTTTCGGGGGGCAGCTTTAGTAAGCCCGGAAGATGGGCTGGCGACCAACTTCAGGGGTCTTACCTCCTGTGAGAATTAGGTAGTCTACATTTTCACTAGGGCGGGAGCCCTAGTTTTGGCCGGGCCTGGGTGAAGACCCTTTGTGCCGCTAGCTTAATCAGGGGAGCCCCTGGGGTGGGTATAACCCGAAAAATGGTTCCAAATGGGTGCGGAAACGACCGTATTTTATTCGTAGGCCTGGAGGGGGCAGGAGCAGACGGTTTCATTTTCAACATTGAGGCATAGGACGTCCAGGGCAGCGCCGGCCACGCCAGGACCAAGTCATTATCCTCGCGAACTCAGAGACGATCCTGAGCCTGAATAGCCAGGATTTCCTTATCAAGGAGATAAGCACCACATTGCTTTGAAGAGGCTAGGAGCGACTTTCTGCAATTGACACACATGACCACACGCATTTTTGACGTATCATCTGCGTCCTCGGATCAACTTACACAGGTTTCGGGTAACCCTGACTTTGCACGTCGATAGGAGCAATTAGTATGGCTGAAGCGGTAGCAGTAATAGCACCTCCGCAGCAGTTGCACGAATGCCTTCACTCGGTAGCGATACCATCCGGCACGCACCGACTCAGGGAGCTTTTCACAGTCGAACGTGACGAAGAGTATATGGATAGGTCTCGAGGCCCCTTCCTGTTTTCTCATCACACGTTCGATCTTGACTACCCCATGGTCGGCCAGCTCTAAGATCATGTCGTATATGGAGTAGTCCACGAGTTCCCTCGCATAAGCTACTCCTTTAAGGAAGTTTATTGTAGAGAGCGGCGCCACACTCACAGGCGTGCCTTCAAGTGACCGAAGGGCACTAATCATGGCCGCCTTTGAGGGATTCATCGCATCGCCAAAAGGCTTCCGTCCGAGAAACAGGTCACCTTCAGCTCTCTACCAATCACATTTGCTAAAGCTCTCCTCTGATGGATCCTGTTGCCCTTAGCCAACATGCTGCAATTTGTGGAGCGAATAACCAGGAAGCGTTTGAAGCCAGCAGACTTGAGAACGCCGGGTAGTTTATGAATGAGGGGCCAGGGCGTAATCGAGGCTCCGCTCTGCGCACTGGTCGTTGTACTTGTACTTTTGGGCTTTGTCAGGGACTACGCACCCCACGGTGCAGCGTGGCCGGACGTGCCGATCTTGGCTTGGTCGCTTACCGAAGCAGCAGACCCATCCGTCCCCGCAGCTCCCGCGGATGGAGAGGAGCCCCGATTCTTTTTCGTATTTTTTGTTTTTCTTTTTAGGACAGGAAGGTGGGGAATGAACCTGCTTCTCCCCTCTGCCAGATGGACCGGCCTCAGCAAAGTCCTTCTCCTAGATGGAGAAGGTCCTGGCGGTCACAGGGGCACTTGCCGCCGGAAGAGGAGATCCTTCCCTGCCATGTACTGCCTTGGAGACCCAAACCATTTGAGGATTACCTTGCATAGGGGCGGACTCGAGTTCAGTGCTTGGCGCCGAGGCCAGATTCGCCCCCAAGAAAGGTGCTACCGTCTCATGCTGGTTGCCTCAAGGGTCATGTATATCTCGCGAGAAGGGATCCATTTGGCCATCCACCAAGGTTTAATATTCGAACTAGCAGGTATTTTGAGGGAAGGGACCGATGGGCCCTGTCTTTTCTTTCACTCCTAAGGGGGTTTTCCCTACTGAGCCGCTTCTATGGGGAACGGTCGGTTATGGGCTGACTGCTAGCTTTCTTGGCAGTCCCCTTGGAAAGTAAAGAGGGGACTACCGCTGGAAAGAGGGAGGCACGTGAGAGCACCTCCCAACAAGGGGGTGAGGGGGATTCCCCTACACCCGTAAACAAAAGAAAGGAGTAAGCCTCTTCTCCGGTCAAAGAATTTTGGAGGTTCCCCTTTGAAAGCAAAGGAGGGGAACCTTATTTTTTTCACTGGAGCTGTCCGAAAGCTGCTTCCTTGATGGTGACGAGCAAAGGGGAAGGTATTTTAAATTTTCATCATCGCGAATGGGGACCCAATTCTCTCTGAGGGAAGCCAACGCTAATTACCCCTCCCAGTAGCCCGCCCTGCAAGTGGTGCGTACGTGTCTGGCCGCCATTTTAGGCCACCCCTCCCGCCTTGTGACCTGGCAGCCCTTCGGCATGGCGGCTACACCTTGGGCACGGTGTAAAAAGATAGATGATCAAGTGATAAGGAACGGAAATGTGAGGAAGGTATGGGTGGGAATGAAGCCGCTTGTTAAAAACCCACCATCCCAACCCGATGCTCAGGGGTTAGGGAACATTGTCCCCTCCCCCCTCGGCCCAAATCCGGGATAGTTCGCTGAGAAGAATGTCAGCATCTACCCTTTCAATATAGAGGCCGACCAGAGAAAGTTGTGGGAGAGGTTGTAGTGGAAGTGAGGATGTCGGGGAGAAACACAAGCTTTCGGAAAGAAGGAGAAAAGGTGCTAAACTGGGGCAGGACGGTTCGCTGAGTCCCGTCAGCACGGCGGCCAGGAAGGCAAATCGCCGCGCCCCTTACGGAGAGCATAATCCGACATCCAGGTCTGAGGAACGAGGGGTCAGGTGCTTTGTTGACATTAATCATCTAGCCATCAAGACAGACAACATCCAACCAATGGAAAGTAATTACAAAACAAAAACAAACAAACAAATCATTTATTTCAGAAAAGTACATAAAACTTACGTGGCATAAAGGTAGAGATATGATATACACATTTAATAGTTATGCATAATATCCAGGATGCACAAAGCTTCAAGGAGCAGTGTAAGCGCGCCCCCTACAAAAACGTCAGGTTTACATTTTCCAATAATCTTTTAGTAGTTTGAACATTATTAGCAATAATTACAGATTCTTACAGTTGATTCCAAATCGGCACAACTCTACATGCGAAGGAATATTTTCTACAATTTCTTCTAGCAAATTCAACATTTGGTTTGAAGGAGTGTCCTCTTGTTGTTTTGCGGTTGAAACTAAACTTGGAGTCGAAGTCTATTTGGACCAGCCTGTGAATGATTTTATATATATAGCCTAGATCGGATTTTATTCTTCCTATTTTAAGTGATTCAAATCGAGGCACCGGAGATACGACGTATCTCTCACATTTGATAGGTTTTTTGTAAATTTTCGCTGTACTCTCTCGATACATTCAATATCTTGGATCTTTGAGGGGCTCCATATTTCGGTGTTGCTTTCCAATAATGGCCTTATGTAGCTTTGGAAAATAAAGAGTCGGAACTGCACATCCGAAGTTACGAAAGCTCTTTTGAACTGATATAACCGAAAGTATGCAATTCTCGCTACGTTTGAGCAGTGGCGGCTGACTGAAAGATCATTCGTCATGCAGACTCCCAGATCTCGACAAAATTCCACGTTACCAATGTGATTGTGTTGGATGAAATAGTTGAAGTTCCTATTTCCGGGGCCTATGTGGAGGACTTAGGTTTTTCTCAAGTTAATCCGTAGCTGCCATGTTTCGAATCACTCGCACATATTGATCATGTCGTCATAGAGTATAGTTTTGAATCGTCTGCATATAATGTGATTCGGGTCTGCTCGCTGATAAAGGTCAGTTAGGTCGTTTATATAGATGATAAACATTAGTGAACCTAATAACGTTCCTTGTGGTATTCCGCTCAACACATGCGATAGTTTCGATCTTTCATTATTTACTTTCACAGTCTGGGTTCGATTTGATAGGTACGAGGGGTGGTCAATAAGTTCTGTCATTAGGATATAAGGAAACGAGTTATGAGGAAAAGTGTTTTATTATTTTTCAATATAACTACCCTCAACTTCAATGCACTTGCGCCACTTGTCCCTGATGCTTCGAATTTCCAACAACTAGAAATCTCCCGACTGCTGTTCAATCCACTCCTGGATGGTGAGCTGGACATCTTAATCGTCCCCAAACCGGCGTTCACGCAGTGCAACCTTGAGCTGGCGGAATAAAAAATAGTCGCTAGGGGCCAGATCAGGACTGTAAGGGGGATGGTTGAGCTCCTCGAATCCGCACTCGTGCAGGACAGCTTGAGCAACTCTAGCCTTGTGGACTTTAAAGACGTTGAAGTCGATCAGGGGGCGTGAGGTTTCTAGGGGACCAACGGGCAGGAACCTAGTTCATGGCCAAATTGTCGTGGATGATGTGGATAATACTTCCATGTGATATTCCAAGTTCTCGCTCGATTTCTTCGACCTTGACCCGTCGATTTTCGAGGATCCTCCTATCCACACGAGGCACATTGTCCTCGTTGGTCACGTTTGACGGGCATTCTGGACGGGGGTCATCTTCATGGGACTCACGACCATGGCGGAACTCCCTATTCCAGCGAGCAGTGGTTGCATAGGAAGGGGTGGTGTCGGTATACACTGCAACCATGCGTTCATGGATCTCTTTTGCATTCTTGCCTTCCCTGTCAAAAAAATGATCACTGCGCGGTGCTCAACCTTCTCCATTGTTGAAAAATTTGTGACTGACGATCTGCGATCAGCTACTGCTTCTTAAATAGACGAGACAGGAGTGTGCGGCTGCAGTTCTTGACTTGTCATAACTTGTCCTAACACCCCCACAAACAGCCATCCCCCTTCCTCTGTTTTTCCCTACCGATTCGCAAAACTTATTGACCGCCCCTTGTAGTTCTTCAGTAGATCAAGAGCTTGCCCTACGACTCCTATGTAATTCAGTTTGGCCACTAGTTTTAAATGTACCACAGGATCAAATCCCTTTTCCAGATCGGCGTACATGACATCAACTGGTTCCTTATTATCCCTCATTTTAGTCCAATCATCCCAACACTGCATCAAGTTAGTTGTTGTTGATCGTCTTTTTAAAAATCCGTGTTGCTTTTCAGACATGACATTGTTCGCAAAAATATGGGATAGAAGTTGACCGTGTATAATTCGCTCAAACAATTTGCTCACTACGCTTGTTAAATATATGGGTCTTTTCGAGCTTGGCATGCCGGCATCACATTTAGGTTTGTATATAGGGCTAACTTAACCAGCTTTCCATTCATTTGGAATGGCTGCATTAGTCACAAAGGCCTGAAGCAGGATGGTTAGGGGAAAAATC
Organism: Ceratothoa steindachneri; assembly: GCA_963969495.1. Taxonomy (NCBI): domain Eukaryota; kingdom Metazoa; phylum Arthropoda; class Malacostraca; order Isopoda; family Cymothoidae; genus Ceratothoa; species Ceratothoa steindachneri. The sequence continues at coordinate 38,975,774 of OZ018327.1, forward strand.
AGGTGACAAGACAGTTCTTTGATGAATCTTGGGTGAATCAAATCAGGACCAGGTGAGCTATTCAAGTTCATTGATCTTATCGCCGCCACCACATCGTTTTCCGTGATAGTGAATGTATCCATCGTAGAATGAAGATTTAGGTCAAGCAGCTCTGGTAAGGTGTTATCTCTACTGAAGACAGAACTATATTGTTGAAAGAGGGCCTCAGCCTTTCCCAAATCGTTTGTAATAAGTTCATCATTTACAACAAAATTTTGAACACTACTTTTATGCTTCGTGTCATTTTCTACAAATTTATAAAATTCTCGTAGCTTTGCTTGGCGATTACCGAATTTTTGTTTCTCATAATTACTGCGGGCAGTAAAAACAGCTTTATGAACCTGTTGACAATAGTTTCTATATTCACGTAGTCTTCTTTCCATCTTGTTTCTTCTCTATGAGTTCATCGCATTCTTCCTCTGAACCTTCAGCTACGCGACAGGAAAGGAAATCTTAAACTCTTATCTTTCATAACTCATCTCATCCACCTTTCTGGCAACACAATAGTTGAGGAAATCAGGTATTACATTCTCTCATAATCCACAGACATGCAGTCTTCACAGTAGGGCGCAGGCGAGCGCTCCATCAAATGGTGGTAGGTCACGCGCGTGTGTCCAATTCGGAGAGGACCTGAATCCTTCGCGGCATTGGGGGGGAGGGGTAGGTCCATGGGAACAGTTGCGGCGCAATTGCACGCAAATTTAAGCTCCCTTCGACCGTCTTCCACTTTCTTTGCCAAGAAGCCGGGAAAGCTGCCCATATTCCTGCCATGTAATCAGTGTGAGGAAGAGCGAAACGCTGGTGAGGTCGCCGAGTCCTCGCGTACTCTTTGGCACCCTCAGCGGCACCTCATTCCCCGCAATTTTTACATGTAAAATTCTGCCTGCTATCCTCCCAACGCTTCTTCATCTGTTCAACACTTCACTTGCAACTGGTCTTGATCCCTTTTCCTTCAAACGTGCCCACATCCGTCCGATTCTTAAAAAGCCTCAACTGAACCCCACTGACCCTTCCAATTATCACCCGATTTCGCAAATTCCTTTCCTCTCTAAGGTTTGGGAGAGAGTGGTTGCTTCACGCACCAACAGTCACATGGTGGCCTGTTACATTGATGAAACCTATGAATCTGGTTTCAAGTCAGGTCACTCCACAGAAACCGCCCTTCTCAATGTGTCCGATTGCTTACGAAAAGCCGCGGACATGGGTTGTGCCTCCATCCTCGTTCTACTCGACCTCTTCTCAGCCTTCGATACTATTGACCATTCCGTCCTACTTGATCGTCTCCACTCTTTCCTTGGCATATCAGGCACCGTGCTTGACTAGTTCCGCTCTTACCTTTCGTCTTGTACCCAATCCGTTGCGATTGACGACGTTTCATCCGACTCTACATCCATCCGCTTTGGAGTGCCACAAGGCTCTGTCCTTGGTCCTCTACTATTTCGTATCTACCTTCTCCCTCTTAGTTCCCTTCTCCGTAATCTCGGTCTATCCTTCCACCTATATGCTGATAACACTCAAATTTTCGTTTCCTCATCCCCCACGTCTCTTGCCTACTCTATCACTGGCCTCCTGGCTACTCCTGCCTACTCCTCCATTTCTGATTTGCTCTCTACCAACTTCCTTAGCCTTAATCACTCCAAAAATGAGGTCCTCCTCGTCGGCACCCTTGCTCTTGTCAAAAAAATCAAAATCTCTCTTTCCCTCGCTTACTCTGGGCGGTAATACTATCATTTTCTCTGACTGCGTTAGTAATCTGAGGGGTGTTTTTGATGAGCATCTCTCCTTTAAGCCTCATATCCGCAATGTCAGCAAATCCTCTCTATGTTTCCTTCGTAAATTCTCTCGCATTCGCTCTCACTTTGATCGCCAAAGTCTTGAGGGTGCTGTTCATGCCTTCATTCCCTCACGACTTGACTACTGTAACTCTCTGCTTGTAGATCTGCCATCCTCCTCTCTCCGCCCATTTTAACTTGTACAGAACTATGCCGCCCGGGTTCTCCTCCGTCGCCCTCGCTTCCCTCCCTTGAAATCCATGCTGCATGAATTGCACTGGCTCCCTGTCAGATCCCGTACTCACTTCAAGATCCTTCTCTTCGGTCATCATATGCACCTCTTTTGAATATTCCTCGTTCATCCCTCTGCTCAATGGGGGACTGCTCCTTCTCAATCTGCGCCTCTAAGTTGTGGAATGCTCTTCCTGATGAAATCAGGTCTTCTTCCTCTCGTACCACATTTAAGCGTCTCCTGAAAACGCATCTTTTCAGTATTGCCTTCTCCCCCTCTTGAATTTCCATTAAATTTCCATTCTCATCTCAGCACAACGTGCGTTCTAAAAAGGCCTCAGGCCTTGAAGAGCGCATAACAAAAGACTTATTATTATTATTATTATTATATTTATTATCCAACCGGCTTGCCAAAACCGTGGCATCACGGATAGCGTGAACCAAGGGATTCGGAGAGTCCAATCCCCCGTGAGCACTCAGGGGGCTCTGTGAGTCGCTATAGATCACAATCCGGTCTCCTAACCGGGCACATCAGGTAAGCTCCCGTACTGAGTGGTGTATTGCCACTAACTCGGTCGTGAAGACAGACGCAATGCCTAGCTGACTTCAAACAGAGAGGATACTGTGCAGAAGCCGACCCCCTCTTGACACACGGAGTTATCCGTATACACTGGCACGGTTACAGCGTGACACGAGGTTTACTCTAAAAAGGTCGAACGCAACACTCCCAGCGCTGTAGAAGCTTTGGTAGCAGAGGCGTGGCGACAAATAGCCAAAGGTGGTACCCTCCAGGTTGGCGTCTTGGGCAGAACCAGGGGCACCACCGACCCGAGAGCTATATCTAGCTCTCGAAGGAGTTCCCTAGCCCTAAACCCAAAAGAACTTAGGGCATGACTGGCGTCTCTCGGTGGCATAGGCACCGTCGAAATCCGCTGCGGATGCATTGAGAACTGTTAGCGACTGAGGGAGTGCCGGGCTCGAACGTACAGGCGAATAATGCACTGTGCACGGCATAGAGCAAGTTGCATCTCCCCAGCATTGTCAAGTAGGCTCTCAATGGGGTAAGTGCGGAAGGCACTAGGCGCGAGGCGAAAGCCGGTGTGGTGGATCAAGTCCACATTCCGCAATAAACGGTAGCTGCGGATGCATAAAAATCGCATCCGTAGTCGAGCTTCGAACGAACAAAGGTTCGATAAAAAAGTAAGGCAATAGCACTATCAGCGCCCCAAGCGCTGAACGCACGGAACGAAGAATATCCATGGCGTGGGTACAAAAACCCTAAGGCTGCGAATATGAGCCTTATAGGTGAGGCGTCGGTCAAATACAAGACCAATGAAACGGTGCGATTCAACCACTTCCAGGCGTACCCCATTGAGAAAAAAGTCTGGGTCAGGGTGGAGCTGAGGCTGGCGGTGGAAGTGCACCACCTTAGTCTTGGCCAAAGAAAAACCTAAACATATACGTTTCGGCATTGCGAGAGACGCGGTTCCATGCCTGTTGGAGTCGACGCTCCAGAGTTAGCATCTGGGCCGCGCCAAAAGAGATCGAAAGGTCATCCACGTAGAGCGTAGCGAGAACATCTTCAGGCAGCACCGAGGTATGCCGTTAATGCTCAGGGCAAAGAGTGTTACACTGAGGACACTTCCCTGCGGGAATCCCTCTTTCTGCTCCATTGGGTCGGTGTGGCTCCCCCCACCCGTACGCAAAATCGACGATCTCGGTAAAAATTCAGATATAAAGACTGGGAGGTGTCCATTCTCCCCTTTCGTGTAGAGAGTCTCCATGATCCTGTATCGCCATGCGTTATCATAGGTCTCCAGATCGAAAAACACCGAAGGAAGGAAGGCCTCGCAGACGGCATTTTCCAGTCGGAGCAGAGCATCTGACGAAGAGTGGAATTTGCGGAAGCTGCACTTTGCAGAAGACAGATGGCCTCCACTGTCCAGAAAAATGGCTAATCTAACCTTTACTAATTTCTCCATGGACTTTCACACGCAAGAGGTTAGAGAGATTGTGCGGAAACCGGCCGGAGTAGAGTGATCTCTCCCCTGTTTGCGAAAGGTGTGAACAGTAGCGATTCGCCAGGCATCTGGGAGCAGACCCTCTACCCATATCCTGTTGAACAAATTTAAGAGAAATGCCATGTCTCGCTCACCCAGGTGTCAAAGCATGGCGTACGGGATATCGTCCGGACCGTGGGCCATGTCCCCTCACGAAGACGTAGCTGAACGCAACTCACTTAAAGTAAACCTGTCGTTGAAGGGTTCTCCGCCTCTGGAAGTAAAGTCTAGCCGTCGGCCTTCCGAGACATCACGACGTGCATTGAATGCTGGCGGAGCAGCATCTCGGCTATAAAATGCAAAGAAAGCCGTCGCGAAGGATTCCGCCACGGACGCGGGGTCTGATATTACATTCCCATTCCCCTGAAGAACTGAAGGGAGGTCCTGTGTCAACTTGCGTCGAATCCTTTTGACTCGACTGCACACTTCTGCGAGAGTGGTCTTCCATTTAAGTCAAGAGTGGCGGGCTTGCTGCGAAATATACCGGAACCTAGCCCTAGGCCGACGAAATTCCCCGACAGTGAAATCGTTCGGCGGCGCTTATAGCACATGTAGTCATAACGCTTCTGCTTGATGGCCATCTCACACTCGGCCGACCACTAGGGGAGTGGTCGGAGTGCAAAACGGCCAGACCTTCCAGGAATAGTAGGTAGGCCGACGGCGATAAGGTTGCCAGGGAGAACTCAACTGTCTCATCTACCGACCTAAACTCCTCGACTGAGATAGAGAATTCAGTCATTTCCTGAAATGTAGACTACCGCGCCCGCACCAAGTACCACCAGGGCGGGCTCTCGGCCGGCAGCAGCCCAGAAAATGATATTTGAATGGGAAAGTGATCACTACCATAAAGGTCATCGAACACCCCACAATTACAATTAGGCTGTACATCCGGAAAGCCCAAAGATAAATCGACGCAGGAAAATGAAGCGGTTCTTGGCCACTGATGCGTAAGCTCATCCACATTTAGGACACCCATCTTAACTTCGTCGATCAGGTCGACAAGGACTTGATTCTGGGAATTAATAGAGTAATCTGTCCAGAGGAGCTGTCTACCGTTTAGATCTCTGAGCAAGATAAAAGGCCTCGGCAACCGTGCCAAGACGCCGTAGAATTTCCCGGACTCTAAGTTGGTTGACGGTGAAATGTACGCGGAAATAACAGCATACCTCCTATCCAGGTGCAGCTGCACAGCTACGGCGTGAAAGGAGGTATATAAAGCGAAGAGAAGAACGGAGACATCTTCCCGGGTGTAAATCGCACATCCCCCATCCCTTCGTGGTGGGGTCGCAAAACCCTTATGCCCCGGGAGGGTAGGCAGGGGGCATGCGCCAGCATAGTCTCCTGCAAAAAGATAGCTAACGGGGAACGGGAGTAGAAAAGAGTCCGCAACTCCTCCCAGTTGGCCCGGAGTCCCAGGCAATTCCTTTGAAGGAATGTGCCCTCCAGGCCTAGCTCGGGGGAGATGCGGGTGCCTTCTTTCGAAGAGAAGACCCTCACGGGAATGTCAGTACGCTTCCCTTAGGCAGGACTCCGTGCGCTGTTGGCCGGATAATACGCTGAAGCCACTGTCGCCTTCGAGGACTTTTGGGGGGAGGTTGGGCTCACCATGCGAGTCTTTTTCTCCCTCCGCCTCGAAGCCTTAGGCGGGCGAGGCGGCTTCGATGGCGGAGGGGAGGGCCCTCTTTTCGAGGATCCACCGTCTCCGAGCCACCCAGCCCGCTACTTGGCGTGGGTGAAGGAGCCGAAGCTCATTTAGTGCTGTCCTCCTTTCGGGGGGCAGCTGGAGACTGGCGACCAACTTCAGGGGTGTTGCCTGCTGTGAGTCTAACGACTCGGTTAAGGCGCGTAGCTGTTTCGCCTTACCGCTGGTTTTAGCCGGGGCTGAGTGTGGACCCTTGTGCCGCCAGCTAAACCAGGGGATCTCCAGGGGTGGGTAGAACCCTCAGAAGGATTCTGAACTGGCACGGAAACCACCGCACTCGTAGGCCTGCAGGGGACAGGAGCAGAGGAGGTCTTTTCCAACATTGAGGCATAGGATGTGCCGTGTCGCCAGGACCAAGTCCTTAGCTTCGCGATATGAGAGAAGACCCTGAGCCTGAACGGCGAGGATTTAGTTCTCAAGGAGATACGCACCACATTGCTTTGAGGAAGCGGGATGCGGCTTTGCGCAATTGTCACACTTGGCTACACATGATTTGGACTTATCTTTTGTGGCCTTTGAGCAACTTACACAGGTTTCGGGTAACCCTGATTTTGTACGTCGACAGGAGCGATTAGTATGGCCGAAACGGTGGCAATGATAGCTTTTCCGTCGCATTGGCACGAATCCATTCACGCGGTAGCGATACCAACCGGCACGCACTGACTCAGGGAACTTGTCACAGTAGAACTTGATGAAGAGTGTAGCGGTTGATCTCGAGGCCCTTCCCTGTTTTCTCATCACACGTTCGACATTGACCACCCCATGGTTGGCTAGCTCTAAGGTAATGTCGCCTATGGAGTAGTCCACGAGTTTTCTCGCATAAACTATTTATTTCACGAAGTTCATGGTAGAGTGCGGCCACACATTACTGGCGTAGCATCAAGTATTTAAACGGCACTAATCATGGTTGCCTCGGAGGGATTCGACGCATTCGCCGAAAGGCTCCCGTCCGAGAAACGGATCACCTTCGGCTCTCTACTAATCACACTATCTAAAACTCTTCTTTTTTCGATCATGTTGCCCTTAGCCAACATGCTCTTATCAGTGGAGCGAATAACCAGGATGCGTTTGAAGACAGGGGGCTTAAAAACGCCACGTAGTCTCCGAATGAGGAGCCCCGACGTAATCGAGGGTTTACTCTGTGCACTTGTAACTTTGGTCTTTGTCAGGGACTCCTCACCCGAGTCGGCAGCGAGGCCGGACGTGCCGATCTTGGCTTGGTTGCTTACTGAAGCAGCAGAACCATCCGACCCCGCAGCCCCTGCGGTTGGAGAGGAGCCTTAGGTCTTTTTTTTTGTTTCTTTTCTTCTTGGGAGAGGAGGCAGGGAATTTACCGTCCTTTCCCCTCCTCCTTCAGGAGCCCCCAGGCCAGGGAGTCCAGCCTCAGCAACGTCCTTCTCCGAGATGGAGAAGGCCCTGGCGGTCCCAGGGGCACCGGCCGGAGGAGGAGATCCCTCCCTTCTTTGTACTGCTATGGAGACCCGAGCCGTTTGAGGACGACCTTTCATAGGAGCGGAATCGACTTCGGTGCTTGGCGTCGAGCCCGGATTTATTTGCCCCCATAGTTGGCCCTACCCTCTGAGGCTGGGATGCCTCAAGGTTTATGTCTATCTCGGGAGGGCCTCCATGTGGCTACCCACCCCCCCCCCCTCCTCTACGACATCACAGACCCCATTGGCAGCGGTGTCATGAGTCGAGTATGGGGAGGTACAGGCCTTGACTCCAGCTCTAAGGTTATTATGTGAGCCAGCAGGTCTCTGGGGGGGAAGCGTCCGATGGGCCCTGTCTTCCCTCTCCCCCTTTATGGAGGTTTGCCCTACCGAGCCGTTTCAATGCGGAGCGGTCGGATATGGGCTGCCTGTTGGCTTTCTTGGAAGTACCATTGGAAAGTAACGGGGGACTGCCTCTGGAAAGAGAGAGGCACCCAAGGGCACCTCCAGGCAAGGGGGTGAGGGGAAGTCCACTATACTTGTAGGCGAAGGAGAGGGAGGCTCCGACGGTGGACGAGGGAAAATTGAGGGGAGACATTTGGGTTTACAATCATTAGGCATGGTAACCCTATTTCTTTACGGGATGCAGACGCTAATCACCCCTCGCAGTAGCCCGCTCTGCAAGGGGTGCGTATGGGGCTGGCAGAGCCAGGTGCCACCATTTAAGGCAACTCCTCCGACCTGGTGACCTGGCAGCCCTTCGGCATGGCAGCTCCACCTTTGGCACGGCGTTAAAAGGAGAGAGTGTGAAGTGAGAATGAATGGGTATGTGAGGGAGGTATGGGTGGAGATGAAGCAGGTTGTTAAAGACCAACCATCCCAAACGGGAGCTCAGAGGTTAGGGAACATTGTCCCATCCACCCTCAGCCCCGATCCGGGATAGTTGGCTGAAAAGAAGGTCAGCATCTAGCCTTTAAAAATAGAGGAAGACCAGAGAAAGTTGTGGGAGAGGTTGTAGGGGAAGTGAGGAAGTAGGGTAGAAACACAGGGTGTCTGAAAGAAGGAGAAGAGGCTAAGCTGGGGCCGTCAGCACGGCGGCCAGGAAGGCCAATCTCCGCGCCCCTTACGGGGAGCATACTGCAGTCACTCTGAAGGCCTAATGTAAACCTTAGATCGGCCTTATATTCCAGAAGATTGGAGACTCTTCATTGATCCATCGAGGAGATGCTTTAAAGATCTACATCTAAACATTTGGCCTACGGTTGCTTCTGTTCCTGTGGCGCATTCTGTTCCATTAACTGAAAGATATGAGGGTATCAAGATCTTACTTACTGCTTTGACATTCCTTCGCCACAAATGGAGGATGTTCAGGAATGTAAAGGCAGAAGATAAATATTACTATATATTTATCTTAACAGTTATCACTATTCTTTTTTATATTTTGAGCTGATACATTTTTTTATGATTCTTGAATTAAAACTATTATATGAGGTCAAACCATAAGTAGTTTGGCCCCTTTTCCATGTTTTCAGTATTTTAAGGAGAGAAATTAAATAAGTCTTTGATGTTATTTGTATTTAACTATGAATGTATTGATTAATTTAATAAGTAATATAATTTTAAACAGTTTCAATAAAGAGTCTCCATCGTTTGACTTTGAGTTTAAAAAGGTCTTTAATGTTGTTTTCACTTATTCTGTTGTCAATATCTTCATTCTCTTCAGGTGATTCGCTAAAGTCGTAAAATGTAATCTGATGGGGTTGAGGTGAGTATAGGGGAAGAGCCATTAGTTGGCAATCGAAATTATTAAGAGCGCTATCCCGATGACGAAGCGCTGTTCTGTTATCAATTAAGGTTGCCTTTTTACCTGTAAATGTCCATTAGAAGGCAATCAGGACTGGCGCCACTTAAGGGCCACTGGACTCGAGGGAAAATGATCAGGTCGCCTCCGGCCGTCCCGCTCACAATTCTCTTTGGAGCGTCTAAGGCAAACACATACATATGTTTAGTCTATTTCCATTTCCCCCTCTCCCCCTTCCTCTTTCCTTTGCTTTCCATTTCCGATTTTCTTTTCTCCTTTCCCCTTTTCTTTTCGTTTCCCCTTTTCTTTTTCCCTTTTCCTTTTTTCCTCTGTTCCTTTTCCTTCTTCTCCCCGTAAGGGGCGCGGCAATTTACCTTCATGGCCGCCGTGCTGACGAGACTCAGCACCTCGTCCGGCCCCAGCTTAGCCTCTTCTTCTTCTTTCAGACAGCCTGTATTTCTTCCCTACTTCCTCACTTCCCCTACAACCTCTCACACAAATTTCTCTTGTCGTCCTCTATTTTCACAGGGTAGATGCCGACCTTCTTCTCAGCCAACTATCCCGGATCGGAACTAAGGGGAAGGGCACAATGGTCACTCACCCCTGAGCTCCGGTTTAGGATGGTGGGTTTTTAAATAACCTGCTTTATTCCCACCCACATCTTCATCACCTCCTCTTCCTTTCTATTTTCAAACACTTTACATTTTACGCCGTGTCCAAGGTGGATCCGCCATGCTTAGGGACTGCCAGGCCATCATGCGGGAGGGGTAGCCTTAAATGGCGGCACCACTTTCTTCCAGCCTCGCACGCACTCCTTTCAGGGAGGACTACTGCGAGGGGTGATGAGCATATGCATCCCGTGAGAAAATTAGGGTCCCGATGCCCAATGATGGAAATTTTAAAAAAAAACCTTTTCCTTTCCCCCTCACAATCAGCGAAGCCGCCCTCGGGCAGCTCCACAGAAAAAATGGAGGTTCCCTCCTCTTCTGTGCTTGCGCAGGAGACCCTCCAAATTTCTCTAACCGGAGAAGAGGGTTACTCCTCTCCTTCGTCTACGGGACTCCCCCTCACCCTCTTGTCTGGAGGTGCCTTCGGGCACCTCCCTCTTTCCGGCGGCAGTACCCCCTTTACTTTCCAAGGGGACTGCCAAGAGAGCCAGCAAGCAGTCCATAGCCGACCGCTCCCCATTGAAACGGCTTGGTAGGGCAAATCCCCCCCTAAGGGAGAGAGGGAAGCCAGGCTCCTTTGGTCGCTTCCCTCAAAAGACCTGCTGGCAAGAATATTGAACCTTGCCGGGGTCAAGGTCTGTGCCTCCCCAGGCGCTGCCAATGGGACCTGTGATGTCCTAGGGGAATGGCCAACTAGAGCCCTTTCTCAAAAATAGACATGGTCCTTGATGCAACCCAGCCTCAGACGGTAGGGCCTTCCATGGGAGCGAATTCATGCTCGGCGTCAAGCACCGAACCCGAGTCCGCCCCTATGCAAGATCCTGCTCAAACAGTTACTGATTTCAAGGCAGTACAAGGAGGGCAGGTATCTCCTACGACCGGTTCCCCTGCGACTGCCAGGACCTTCTCCTTTTCAGAGAAAGACCTTTCTGACACCGTTCCATCTGGCCTGGGGTCTCCTACCGGCAGAGGGAAGAAGCGGGTTCATTCCACTTGGGGCTCCTCTCCATCAGCGAGGGCTGCAGGGACGGATGGGTCTGCTGCCACTTGGTGAGCGACCAAGCCAAGATCGGCACATCCAGCCCGTCTGCACCCCCGGGTGTGGAGCCCCTGACTAAGACCAAAAGTGCGCAGGGCGGAGCCTCGATAACATCGGGACCCTTCATTGAGAGATTACCCGGAGTGTGACGTCGCACTCTACCATGAACTTTGTAAAAGAAGTAGTTTATGCGAGAGAACTCGTTGACTACTCCATAGAGGACATCACCTTAGAGCTGGCCGACCATGGGGCGGTCCAGGTCGAACGTGTGATGAGAAAACAGGGAGGGGCCTCGAGACCCACCCCTACACTCTTCGTCACGTCTACTGTGACAAGCTTCCTGAGTCGGTGCGTGATGTTGGTACCGCCCTTGCGTGAAGGCTTTTGTGCTACTGCCGCGGAAGTGCTATTACTGTCACCGCTTTGGCCATGTGAATCGCTTAGGTAGACATGCAATGTCTGGGTCACCCAAAGTATGTGTAAATTGTTCCAAGGCCGCACACGATAAGTCCAAATCGTGTGTGGCCACATGTGTCAATTGCGAAGAGCCACACCTCGCTTCTTCGAAGCAATGTGGTGCATATCTTCTTGAGAAAGAAATGCTGGCCTTCCAGGCCCAGGATCAACTCTCATTCCGCGAGGCTAAAGACTTGGTACTGGCGCGCCTGGCTCTGCATGGGAAGTCTAACGCCTCAATGCTTAGAAAGACCTCCTCTCCTAATGCCCCATCCAGGCCAACGAGCACGGTTGTATCAGAGCCATTCTAAGCCCTCCTGCGGCTTCTATTCAACCCGTGCGCTCCCCTGGTAAAGCTGGCGGCACAAATGGTTTACACCCAGCGTGACCGTTTCCCGCAAGGCAAAACGGCTACGCGCCTCCACTGAGTCGTTAGACTCACAGAAGGGAACACCTCTAAAGTTGGTCGCCAGCCCATCTTCCGGGTTTCCTAAAGCTGTTCCCTAAAAAGAGGACAGCAACAAAGGAGCTTCGGCTTCTTCGCCCACGCCTAGTGGTGGGTTGGGTGGCTCGGAGACGGTGGATCCTCGAAGAGAGGCCCCCCCCCGCCTCCGAAGCCGCCTCACCCGCCTAAGGTTTCGAGGTGGATGGTGGAAAAGACTCGCATGGTTAGCCCAACCTTCCCCAATAAGTCCTCGAAGGAGACAGCGGCTTCAGCGCATTGTCCGGCTAACAGCCCCCGGAGTTCTTCCTCCGGGAAGCGTACGGCCATTCCCGTGAGGGTCTCCTCTTCGATATGGGCCCCGCATCTTCTCTGAGCTAGGCCTAGAGGGCCATATTCCTTCCATGGAATTGCCGTGGGGTCCGACCCAAATCGGAGGAGCTGTGGAGGCTCGTCTCTTCCGGTCCCCGTTAGCTATTTTTCTGCAGGAGCCCATGCTATGCGCGTGCTCCCTGCCCCACCCTCCTGGGGCATAAGAGTTTTGTGACCCCATCACCACGACATGGGGGCCTGGCTGTGGGATGCGCGGTTTACACCCAACATGATGTCTCCGTTCTTCTTTTCACTGTAGATTCCTCCTTTCAGGCAGTGGCTGTGCAGTTTTACCTGGATAGGACGTATACTGTTATTTCTGCGTACATTTTACCCTCAGCTGACTTCGACGCGAGGGACTTCCGCCGCGCCGTGGCACGGTTACCGAGGCTCTTTCTCTTGCTTGGAAATCTGAAAGGCAGAAATCCTCTCAATGAAGACGACTTAATAAATCCTAGGGGACAAGTCCTCGACGATCTGATCAAAGAGCTTGAGATAGGTGTCCTAAATGTGGATCATTTTACGCATCACTGCCTGAGAACTGCTTCATTTTCCTGCCTTGATCTATTTCTGTGCTCTCCAGATGCACAGCCTGATTTTGATTGCGGGGTGATCGATTTCCTTCATGGTAGTGATCACTTTTCCATTCAAATATCATTTTCAGGGTGGCTGCCGCCCGAGAGCCCACCTCGGTGGTGCTTGGCGGAGGCCGTTGAGTTCTTCTCCGTCAACCGCCTCGCCACGGGGCTGACTAATATTTCCAGAACGTCTGGCCGTTTTCACGCCGACCACTCCCGTGGTGGGCGGCCGAGTGTGAGACGGCCCTAAAACACAAGCGTTATGCCTACACGCTCTATAAGCGCCTCCCGAACGATTTTACTGTCGGTGAATTTTGTCGAGCTAAGACTAGGTTCCGGTATATTTTTCAAAGCACGCCCGTCGTTCTTCTTGGCGGGCATACGTGTCTTCACTTAATGGGAAGATTCCTCTATCAAAGGTGTAGAAGTGAGTCAAAAGGATTCGGGGCAAATTCTCCCAGGACCCCCCTCCCGTTCTCTAGGAGAATGGGACCGTAATCTCAGACCCCAGTCCGTAGCGGAATCCTTCGCGACCGCTTTCTCCGCATTCTCTAGCCGGGATGCTGCTTTCACAGCATCCAATGCACGTCGTGATGTCGCGGAAGGCTGCTGACTGGACTTTACCTTTAGAAGCAGAGAACCCTTCAACGGCAGGTTTACTCTAAGTGAGTTGCATTCCGCTCTTGCTTCGTGCGCAGACACCGCCCATGGTCCGGATGATGTCCTGTACGCCATGCTTTGACACCTGGGTGAGCGAAGCATGGCATTTCTCTTAGATTTGTTCAACAGGATCTGGGTGGAGGGTCTCCTCCCAGATTCCTGGCAAAACCGGGAAGAGATCACTCTACTTCGGCCGGTTTCCGCACAATCTCTCTAACTTCTTGCGTGTGTAAGTTGATGTAGAGATTGGTAAATGTTAGATTAGCCATTTTTCTGGACAGCAGAGGCCATCTGTCTTCTGCAAAGTACAGCTTCCGCAAATTCCACTCTACGTCGGATGCTCTGCTCCGACTGGAAAATGCCGTCTGCGACGCCTTCCTTCGTAGACAGCACTACGCCACGGTGTTTTTCGATCTGGAGAAGGCCTATGATACCGTATAGCGATACAGTATCATAGAGACTCTCCAGACGATGGTGGCGAGACGAGGCCTCCCAATGTTTATATCTGAATTTTTACGTGATCGTCGATTCCGCGTACCGGTGGGGGGAGCCCTCTCCGGCCCAATAGAGCAGGAAGAGGGTGTCCCGCAGGTAAGGGGCCTCAGTGTCACATTCTTTGCCCTGAGCATCAACGGCATCACCTCGGTGAGGCCGAAAGTTGTTCTCGCTACGCTATACGTGGACGACCTTTCGATCTCCTTTGGCGCGGCCCAGATGCCAACTCTGGAGCCTCGACTACAACGGGCATTAAACCGCGTATTTTGCAATGCCGAGCGCATAGTTTTCGATATTCTTTGGTTGAGACTAAGGTGTTTCACTTCTGCCGTCATTCATGGCTCCACCCTGACCTAGTTTTGTTTCTTAATATGGTGCGCCTGAAAGTGATTAAGTCGCACCGTTTCCTTGGTCTTGTATTTGATCGACACCTCACCTGAGAGGCTCATATTCGCAGCCTTAGGGTCTCTTGTTCCCGCGTCATGGATATTCTTCGTCCCGTGACGTTCAGCGCTTGGGGTGGTGATAAGGCTACTGCCTTACTTTTTTATCGATCCTTTGTCCGTTCTAAGCTCGACTACGTATGTGAGTTTTATGCATCCGCAGCCGGGCGTCTATTCGGAATGTGGATTCAATCTACCACACCGGCCTTCGCTTGTCGACCGGTGCCTTCCGCATTTCCCATATTGAGAGCCTGCTTGTCGATGCTGGAGAGATGCCATTATCTATGCGCCGTGCACAGTTCATTACTCGCCTGTACGCACGAGCGCAGCTTCTCCTTTTTTTCACCAACAGCCTCAAAGCATCCGCAGTTAATCTCGACGGTGCCTATGCCGCCGAGAGACGCAAGTCATAGCCTAAGCCCTTTTGGGTTTAGGGCCAGGAAACTCCTTCGAGAAATAAATATAGCTGCCGAGTGGTGGCCCCTCTTTTTCTGCCCAGAACGCTACCCTGGAAGGTACCAACATTGGCTATTTTTCGCCACGCCTCTACTCCCAAAGCTTGAACAGCGCCAGGAGTATTGCGTTCGACCTTTTTGGAGTACATCTAGTGTCACGCTGGAACCGTGCCAGTGTATACGGATTGCTCAAAGTCCGAATAGGGGGTCGATTTTCACGCCCTATCCCCTATATTTGAAGTCAGCTGGGGTCTACCTGGTGGTGCGTCTGTTTTCATGGCTGAGTTGGTGGCAATACACCACTCGGGACGGGAGATTACTCGACGTGCCCGGTTCGGAGACCGGATCGTGATTTATAGTGACTCACAGAGTGCCCTGAGTGCTCTCGGGGCATTGGAATCTCTGCACCTTCTGGTTTGCGATATCCGTGATGCCACGGTTTTAGTGAGCCGGATGGATGTCAAGGACCGGGCGACCGGACCAGCCTTTCGCTCTTCCACACACATACTACATGGCAGGAATACGGGAAGCTCTTCGCACTGCTTGGCAAAGAAGATAAGAGACGGTCCAGGCAAACTTAAAGTTGCGTGCTATTGCGCCTCGACTGTTCCCATGGACCTATCCCCCAATGCCGCGACGGCTTCAGGTCGCTTTCTGTCGTCTCCGAATCGGGCTCTCTCATGTGATGCATCGCCATTTAATGGAACGCTTGCCTGCGCCCTATTGTGACGACTGCGTCGTCCCCTAGAGTGTTCGGCACATTCTTGTCGAATGTTCCAGTCTGGGTGATCTTCGCGCACGTTACCTGACCCGGTACCGAGCTTGGCGGGGTCGCTACCGCTTGTCCCTTGTACTCGGGACGAGTGTGTGCACATTGACTGGTGGACTTTTAGACTTTAGGAGGGGGGCCAGCCTTCTTCCTTTTATTTAACTAGTTTTTTGGGGGGAGGGGGGGTTCCTTATAGGTCGTACATTCCTGATCGTTGTCTTTTCTTTTTTTTTAGTGTTGTTTTTTTGTTTTTTTAATCTTATTTCAAAGTAGATTAGAACTAGGCAGTTTTTAATACGGTGACTAATGCCTAAGTAGGCAGTCGCCAGATGAGCTCTTAAAAAAAAATCCCCCTCAAAAGCGCAATATAAAACGTTCAATGGAAAATAAAAATACGTTCAATAATTAAAATAGCGCCTTTCATAAAGGAAGCAAAATGCATTAAATTATAATATTAATACAAAACGTTCAATAAAGAAATATAATGCGTTCATTAATGAAAAAACATACGGTCAATAGAGTAATTAAGTAAGTAAAAATAGAAATATAAAGCTCTTAATAAAAGATTAATAATAGGTTAACTAAACGAAAAACACGACTGATAAAGAAGGACTTATACGTTAAAATGGAATATAAAATGTTCAATAAAGGAATAAAACGCGTTAAAAGAGGTATGAATCAACATTTATTTAGGAATAAAGAATATTTGATAGAGGAAAAAACGTGTAAGTGACCAATGTATAATTTTCAATAAAGGAATAAAAACGTTCAGTGCAGTAATTAAAAACATGTTCGATAAAGGAATAATAACAGGTAAAAGAAGAATATGAAACTTTATAAAATAATCAGAAAATGTTGAATACATGAATAAAACACGCTTGATAAAGGACTAAGAGTACGTTAATATAGGAATATAAAAGATAACTATATACTTTCAATAAATGAATGAACTAGATTCAATAAATGAGTAACACACGTTCAATAAAGGAATAAAACACCGTTGATAGATAAATTAAAACACGTTAAAAGAGGAATATAATAGCTTCAATAACAGAATAAAATGCGTTTAATATTTAAATAAAAATTACGTTAAACTTAGGAATAAAATGACGTTATAAGTGGAATATAATGACCTTAATAATAGAATGAAATAATTTTGATAGAAGTATAAAAATCAGGTTTGATTTAAGACAAAAAGAAAGTTAAATAATGAGTATAAACATTAAAAAAAGGCATATAAATACGTTTTCTAAAGAAATAAAGACACTTTTTATTTTGTGTTTTTTAGGAAAGGCATTTTTGTTTTATTCGTAAAGGTAGAAAATTTTCCCAAAGCCTTTCTCTAAATGGAAAAAGTCATTGCAGCCCAGCTTTGATCCACTCCTCTTTTGATTTGAGAAAGACCCTAAAGGGGTGGGATCTCAAAATTGTGGTCGAACCCTTTGCTCACATGGTTGATCCTATTCTCTACGATTTTCTTCAAAATGCGATGATTATATTTTATATCTTCTGGCATTTGTACGGAAGCTTTCCTTCATCTGATTGCTTTACGATGTGACTTTTTTTCATTTTGTCTTGTCCATTTTTCTTTTCGGGCAAATGCTTCTTGCAAAAGATGTCTGGACCATCGTTGTTATCTAATTTCAGAAAATTGATTGTTAACTCTGCAATAACTGAGATAAATATTGTTGTAAGTATCTAATAAATTGTGTTTATTGCAATCATCAAGGCATCTCGAACAAAACTAGTTTTATAAACATTTTATGGAAAATAATGGACGCTAAAAGGGTATTGCATATAATCTCTAAACACAAACGAGTAACACCAAATAACCAAATGTTAAATGGATTCTTTAAAAAACAGCACATTTAAAAAAATAACCATACAAATATGAGGGACACACTACACCTATCCAAACTGGACCAAATTACCAAGTACTTATAAGGTGATATTACACAAAGTGAGGTAATCAACCTACAGCTATCCATAATATGACCAAAGTAGTAAGCACACATCATTCTGTGTAACGTCACTTCCTAGTAGATTTTACTATCCCACTCTAAGTGACGTCACTCACAATAAGGTAATGTATACTACTAGCACTTATCAAAAGATTAACCATAGATACGGAAAAAAATGACTGTTCCGAAGGAACCCATCTTAACATGCATAATACTACTTTATTCAGAATTGAATTCAACCTACGAAATAAAACTATAAGAACAAGTAATATTTTTTACGAACAAGCTATATAAATTCCATAAGTTACTTATTTGAATAAAAAATGCAATGAACACGTAAAAACAAAATATTTTCACCTACGAACAAATGATACAAAAATTGGAATTACTGCATCACCTGTTGATGATGAAATAAACAAACGATCGTTTTAGAACAAATAAAATCATTTTCTTCTATTTACAAGCGGGATGAGTGAACAAATTGTTTGTAGATGAAGAATATAAACAATCTATAAACATTGCTTTTAGAACAATGAGTTTTCTTTCTCGAAAGGAAGTTACTGTATTTGTCAACAAATTACATACAGGCATAAATCAACTATACGAACAAAGATTTTTAAGAACAAAACATAGATAAGTTACGGTATTTTTCAACTAATGACTTGTAGTTACAGGAATAAATAGACACTAAGAACAAACCCCCTAAGAATACATTAATTTCTCAACGGATAAATTATTAAAAGAATTCACCATGTAACAAATAACAGGGACAAATATATTCTACGAAAAATCTTAAAGAACAATAGTAGAGCAAACGCTTGTAAAGTTACAATATTTCTCGTCAAATAACCCTTATATACAGCCTTAAACTGCCGTTACGAACAAACTACCTTAAGAACAAATCATTTCCACGCACGAACAAAATGGTCCTTTCATGTCGACGGTGGCGAGGTTGGAATATTTCTGAGAGAAAATCCTTGAGGAAGAATTTAGAAATGGTGGAGCGGCATTCTTGCAAGAATATCCTCTTGTAATGAATCTTAAATGCAAAATCACTCGTTTTTATGAAGACGTGAGCTGATGGCTATGGTAGAAAAGACTAATGAAAGATGGCTGAAAGATAATGTATCATTAGTGTAAAAACTTGTAATTTCAAACAACTATTTTTTTATAAATGAGTGATTTGGTGTGTCAGGTAAAAAGACTTGTTAAAAGATGGTTGAAAGATTGTGTAGCATTAGTGTAAAAAGTGGTAAATTTCAAAGAACTATTTTTTTATAAATAAGTTAGTTGGTGTCTCTACTAGAAAGAGTTGGTAGAGAGATGGTTGAAATATTATGTAGCGTTAGTGTAGACTTTCTAGTTTCATAGCACTCATGAAGTTTTGAGTTGTTGTGTGCAATAAGAAGGGTAATGGAAGATAGATGAGAGATGGTTTAGCGGTAGGGTGGAAGTGCTAATTTAAAAGAACTGGGTTTGTTTATTATGTTAAATAAAGGGGTCGGCAAGCTGGTATGTGTAATAGAAAAGAATAATGGGAGAAGGGTGAAAGATGGTGTACCTTATTGTGGAAATGGTAGTTACAAGAATCGTGATGGTGAGGGTGTTAAAGAGAGAACGCTCGCCAAGATGGTCTTGATCAAGCTTTTCGGGGCCACAGCCAATCCCTTTATAAAATGTGGCGTTCACACGTAGATGGATGTTAATCAACATTGATTATGATTAGTTGCTGGATGGGAATGGAAGATTAGGATTGTGTGCTGATTCCCTTGTAGCAACCCGTGCGTCGAATCCCACGTTAGCACTAGACAGTGGGAAAAGCGATGGAATAATGAAGACATATTCGTTAAGAACCTGAAATGAAGTGAAATGTGTGATAAATGACAGTCCCAAGGAAGAAAAAAAAAATCGACAACCTATTTACTAGGGACCAGGCAAACGTTCAACTCTCCTGAACGTACCCTATTGTGTAAAAAAATAATTGACATTACCTCCATAGCAACCAGCATCCCAAGATACAAACCCGATAAACAAGAATTTTCAGTAAAAAAACAACTCTCACATAAAACACCCCACTACACTTCCATTACACCCCTCCCCCTTGCCAAACATTACCACTCCAACTGCAATGATTCCTCTAATTTTCCTTAGAGGGGAAACACAAAAGAAGACATGGGAGATGAAAGAAAATCATTGTTGTGATGAAGATCTATCAGGTTCTACTGCGTTGAAGGCGCAGATTACTTCCAACAATGATGTGGTAGAGATTAAAGCAATACCTGTCACTTCGCACGTCATTTCCACTTCTTTGTGACGATGAAATTTCTCCATGCCACGTCTCGTTGAAGCAAGCTTTTTTTTTTTAAAAAAAAACAACATTTTATTTAAACTATTTTAGATTTTTTTCTGTTTTGGAGGGGGGGGGGGCACCTTGAGAAAACCACAAAGACCCACAAAGGTTCATTTTTGATTAGGGGGGTTTGCTCCTCCTTCCTAACATTTGAATTGAGAGAATTACAAAGATACACAAAGGTTCATTTTAGATTAGGGAGATTGCCCCCGCCCCCTTCAGCATTTGCATGGGATTATTTATAAGGCCGTAGCACGTACGGAATTGTAGGAAGAAAAGAGGAGGTGATGGTGGAGAAAGTGAAAATGTGTGGAAGATATATAGCAACTCATCCACCTACGGGCGTTAGGGACTGGAGGGCAAACTTCGGGTGTTGGAGGGGGTGGAATACACATTCTCCCAGATGTCGGCTGCATCAAAGTTATTTATGCCACGGAATTTGAATTCAAAGTTACAAACAGCGCAGATTGGGGCGAGATCATCGTACAGTGTTTTTTATCCAGGTGTGGGAGGATATAAATTGTATTGAAGGTGGAGAGGGGAGTATTTAGTTTAGGGGCAGGAGTAAGGTAGCAAACTCGGGCACTAGACTGTGAACAATGAAATCTTGTACAGACAAAAATACAGACAAGACCGACAAGGAAAGCGAAAAAGACAAAAACAGTCGACACAGACAAAAACAAAAGATAGTAGATAAAATAAACAACGAACAGGCCAAAAATAGGCAAAGAACAGGCAAACCGACAAAAAAGGAGCAAACATAAAACAAAGAAACAAACAGCCCAAAATAGACAACAACAGAACAAAATATGGACAATGAACAAGCAAACACATATAAATATCGAGAAAACAAAAACAATAACAATTGCAGCCAAAAAACTGACAAACACAGCCTTCCAAAATAGGCAGGGAACAAATAAGCACAGACATAAACAAAGACACCAAAAATAGACAACAACAGACCAAATAATAGATATGAACAGGCAAACACAGACACAAACCAAGAAAATGGAAACAAAAAACAGGCAAACGCAGATATAAACCGAGAAAACGGAAAGAAATAGCATTACAGCCAAAATATAGCCAACAACAAACCAAAAATTATCCAATGAACAGGCAAACAGACAAAACTGACAAAACAAACAACAGAGACAAAAAATAGCAGAAAATTTGCAACACCAGGCCAAAAAAAGACAAAGAACAGGCAATCACATACAAAACAGACAGACGCCACTCAGCCCCAGATATATAACAAAAGACTAAAAATAGACTAGGAACAGGCAAACACAGAAAAAACA
Organism: Ceratothoa steindachneri; assembly: GCA_963969495.1. NCBI lineage: Eukaryota > Metazoa > Arthropoda > Malacostraca > Isopoda > Cymothoidae > Ceratothoa > Ceratothoa steindachneri. The sequence goes on from OZ018327.1 coordinate 38,996,795, forward strand.
GAACGAACAGGACCGAATAGATAAAAACAGAAAACAGACAATAAACACTAAGCAATCGAGGACAATTAAAAAAAACATAATGATGCATCATAGAAATAACCCGCATGGCTCTAAAAAGAAACACTTGGATAAGAAGACAAACACGCGTGACAGTGTAAAAGGAGTAAAAGTTTTGAAGTGGAGATGTAAGGGAGAGTGCGAAAAGAAAGGACACTTGATGAGGGGAAGAAACCCTAAATTGGACACCCTTTATATCTAAGGAGACCCCGAATATGACTTCTCAGAACGGGCAAAGGAGGAAATTCGCTCAATGACGCAAGTAACGGAACAAACTCGAGTGAGGGACCTAATAGAAGCTTTCTTTGGGGTGGAGAGGGTGCTTTACCCAGGATGGATATTGTTATTACTGAAAACTAAGAAGCGAAAACCAACGAGGTCATCCTTGCCAGGACGTTTGTAAGATGAGATAAGACAGCAAAATTGTGAAGGTCGGGAAATTGAGCTGTGAGCGTTGGGGCGTTTTTTCTAAACAGTGTTGACAAATTTCACTCAATTTTCTTTTTTCCTTCTTAATTAACTATATATATATATTTATTTAATTTTTAATCGTTGATATCACAAAAGTATTGGCATTAACATTTGACTATTTTTTTTAGTCCTATAATTAATTTTCCAACCTAACTTGTTATAAAAAATATTATTACTTGGCACTCAGCACAGCAAAGCCAAACGACAGTCCTTCAAAACTATTCGAGAGTTTATAAACATAAATAATTATATCATAGTTAATTTAAGTTTTTCTAAACATTTTGGAAAAACGTGACATGACTAAATTTGGCAACTCTACATAATATGAGTAGCCATGAGGCATGTAGGGCACGTATTTCTCTTGAATCTGTTTTTCGTTCAACAAGGAAAAGGTCTCTTTTCAGTCCAAAGAATCACTCAATAGAAATTTCGCAAATACGTTCACTGGAGATTCAGAGATATGAACCTTTAAAGTACGTACAATGGAGACTTAGAAATAGGAACTTCTAAACTACGTGCCACGTAGCCTCAGAGATGCGAACGATTCTCTGACCTATGTACAAAGGAGAGTCACATATTCGAATTTCTAAATAGTATGTTAGGGCGGACGAGCTGCTCCACGTAATCTAAGGTGGGTGGGGGTCGTATCTTTGGGTGATTGTGAACTCGAATATACGAACATGTATTTTAAATAGAGCTAGATAAAGATAAAATTTGCGCCTATCCACCTCCGCTCGCCTGCAATTTGCACCTGCCCACACTTACCCCAAAACAGCAAAGCACTACACAAACCAAAATGATAAACGCAACACATAAGTAATTTGTACAACGACGGAAAAGTTACAACCAGATACATTATAAACCGACACACGCACCCACACACACACACACCTAGAGAGATAAATATTACAAAAACACACTAGAATAAACCATACATCAAAAGCACAAAACAAGGACCTAAACAACGAAAGTAAATAGACATAAAATTACAGTATACACCTTCCACGCCCATCCATACATACATAAGAAAACATTTACCAAACCAGCACACAAACAAATACAACACAACTCCTCCAAAGAAGGGAGATAGGCATGCAAATAAATGGACTACAACTACCACAAACAATCCCATACACATCCTCAGAAATTCTACACCAACCACTCAAATTCAAGTACCTGGAACAACAAGACCAAACTACCACATAATTTTACTAATCCTCATACATATGCTATTAGCCAATTCACACCAACATATCCTAACAAATAAACCACACACTACCCCAACCTAACACATTGTCGCAAATATACCATCAACACACACACACACACACACACACACACACACACACAGATCTTTCCACACAAATGAAAACCAGCCTCGTTCGCCGGTACGGAAAAAACTTTGCATTGATGCAAAAAGCCATCTCCTCTGTCCCTTTGGGGGAGTGTAAGACGTGATTGTGTAGAAGAAAGGTGCATAAACAAATTGTGGGTAATTTAGTCCGCCGCTGCCCGGCGCCTAATGGCAGTTCTCAACTTAGGGTGGACCCGGAAGACAAGGGTCGGAATCCAAATTGGCCTCTTCGTAATCAGGAGATCGGAGAGGACGTCGCATAAGGCTGTCAGGAAAAGATTTCCGCGAGGTGAGAGACGAGTCCCATGGGACGTGCTGTTCGTTAGCAGCGTGAGGGACGTTTGAAAGTACGAACACGTTCCTCTTTAAAGGTGCAGTGACGTTGTTTCCATCTTGATTTTTAGAATAAATTAAGCGTAATAATTATTAGTAGGAGTAATATAATATGAGTAATAATAATATGAGTAATAATAATATTACTATCATTTAAAAAAAAATAAAATAAAATAGACTCAGAAAATACTCATAATTTTCCTTTCATTTTCTTTGTTGACATCGTTCCGCACACACACATACTAGGGGCGGTCAATAAGTTTTGCAATTCTGATATAAGGAAACGAGATATGAGGAAAAGTGTTTTATTATTTTTCAATATAACTACCCTCGACTTCAATGCACTTGCGCCACTTGTCCCTGAGGCTTCGAATTCTCGACAATCAGAAATTTCCCGACTGCTGTTCAATCCACTCCTGGACGGCGAGCTGGACATCTTCATCGTCCCCAAACCAGCGTCCACGCAGTGCAGCATTAAGCTGGCGGAATAAAAAGTAGTCGCTGGCGGCCAGATCTGGACTATAGGAAAGATGGTTGAGCAACTCGAATCCGCACTCGCGCAGGGCAGTTTGTGCAACTCTGGCCTTGTGGACTTTGACGACGTTGAAATCGATCATGGGGTGTGAGGTTTTTAAGGACCCAACGGGAAGAGACCTTGGTCATGGAAAACCTTTCGTGGATGATGTTAATAACACTTCCATGTGATATTCTAAGTTCTCGCTCGATTTCTTCGACCTTGACCCGTCGATTTTAGAGGATCCTCCTCTCCCACACGGGCCACATTGTTCTCGTTGGTCACGTCTGACGGGCGTTCTGGACGGGGGTCATCTTCAAGGGACTCACGACCATGGCGGAACTCCCTATTCCAGCGAGCAATGGTTACATAGGAAGGGGTGGTGTCGGTGTACACTGCAACCATGCGTTCATGGATCTCTTTTGCATTCTTGCCTTCCTTGGTCAAAAATTTGATCACTGCGCCGTGCTCAACCTTCTCCATTGTTGAAAAATTTGTGACCGATGATCTGCGATCAGCTACTGCTTCTTAAATAGACGAGGCAGGAGTGTGCGGCTGCAGGTCCTGACTTGTCATAACTTGTCCTAACACCCCCACAAACAGCTATCCCCCTTCTTCTGTTTTGCCCTAATGATTTGCAAAACTTATTGATCGCCCCTCTTGTATATATATATATATATATATATATATATATATATATATATATATATATATATATATATATATATATATATATATATATATATATATATATATATAAATAATATATATATATTCGGAGTAAGAATCCAATGGCGAAGAGAATAACAGTATTCATTATCTTTATTTCCTCTGGCTACGTTTTCGAGCAGATATGCTCAACTTCTGGCCTTATAAATTGAAAAAATAACTAGGTTTGTATACAAATCGATTAACATTGAAGTTAATAAAAACTAATATGTACAATTATAGTTGAATATACATGTATATATATTTTATTGCGATAAATCATAAATAGTTAATTATTCAAACAAAGATTAAGAAATTGTGAGCAGAGCAGGGAAGAGGGGGGAAAATTTATCAACAATTAAGTGCACAAAAATTTAAATTATAACAAATCGAAATCTTAGCGGTCACACAAGTTGAAGAAACACGACTAAGCAATGGAGAGGATGAAACAATGAAGAAAGGTAAGGTATAATTATTTGGTTGGTTATTATAAGAGGGAAGGCAGATACATCATTGTTGAGAGAGGGCCTAAGGGGCTTAATATGAATCGATTCAATTATTCGTAGGCTTAGATCGCCATTGGAAGAATCTATAATTTCAAATCATTAATGGTGGCGTCGGTTTTGCAGAGGATAATGTGATCCCGAATATGGATCACATTATCAAAGAAAATATGTTTCAAAGAAACATATTTTTTGTTCACTCATAATATTTACAAACAGACTGAGGGTGTAGGAATGGGTTCCCCCATTACTCCAGCGTCCGCGGATATATTTATGACTCATTTAGAAGAAAAGATTTGCAATACCTCTCCATTACATATACGACCCTCAATTTATCGCAGATTTGTAGACGACTCCTTGGCAATATTTGACACTCCTCAACAGGCGGAACAATTTCTCAAATTTATTAATTCAATTCATCCCAATATCGAGTATACCGTTGAATAAGAAATCAATAACGGCCTCCCATTTCTTGATATACTAATTAATAAATCTGAAAACAAACTTACTACCTCTGTATACCGTAAACCTACATTCTCTGGCCTAGGTTACAATTTTTTTAGTGCCTGTGACAAAATTTTTAAAATAAATTCCATTAAAACTCCTCTTCACCGTGCCTACCACTTATCATCTTCATATTTTACTCTTGATATTGAGATAGAATTCCTTCGCACCTATTTAACAAACAATTCTTATCCTTTACACATTTTTGAGACAACTCTTAAAACCTTCCTTGTCAATATTTTCTCTCCAAAATCACCTTTATATATAGTACCTCCGGACATACGAAATCTTTCCATCCCTGAATTAGGGTCTCTTAATCACCAATTCCGCAAAACAAATACAAAAAATCCTCAAAGATCCTTTTGGACAAATTAACTTTAAAATATCTTTTTCGAATAATTAATCCATAGGTTCACTATTCAATGTAAAGGACTAGTCCCATGTAGCCTGCGTAGTGTATTTATTTACATGTCCTTGGTGTCGCAGAGGCAAATATGTTGGCAGTACAATGCATATGTTACACGCTCGAGCTTGTTCTCAGCTTGGTATAAGAACTCGTGTTAACGCCACCCAAACCACCCCATCTGGACCTGAGTAGTCACCTCTCCAATCCATCACAATTAATGGTAATCTGTAAACCCAGTGTCCCTCTATTCTTAAATTATCCATTTAATTAACAGTGATTGATACTCCCATTGAGTCATTATAAATCTAGACGCTTAACGTCAGTGTTTAATATTTAATCCTTAATTTTGCCCGTTAAACTATTGCTAATTATTATATTTGTGTAAAGTAAAGTTTATTTTTTGTACGTGTGTTTATTTATGGCTCCTCCTTTTTGACGTACCCTTGGCAAGACTTTAATTAAGAATCCCTCCGGCTAATTTATTCAACCTGTATTATGCACTCTTACAATTCAACAATCACAAACCTTCCCCTAGTAACAAGTGGGACTTTTATAGTGAGAATCTTGGCTACGGCACAACCCGCCTCTAACCAGCTTTCGCACGTTTAGTAGAAATTAAAGCCTACCTATATATATATATATGATTGTAGATTGAGTCATAGGGTCAATACCATCGACTTAAACAAAAGCGGTGTGTCCAGATCAAGGACTAGAATAATTATTGGACCAGACTATGAGCAATTCTACGACAAATATAAAAGTGGTGTCAGCTTTAAGGGTTTCAATTTTGGAGTAAGCGAACTCATATAGCCTAAAACTTGCCAACGTCCAAGGAAGCCCAAATAACCTAAAGTAAATTTTAATAATTAGAGTCTATTCCCCGAAGGAATATAAATAATAACCATTAATAATCCTTTCCAGATAGCAAAAACAAAGCTAGGAAAATATTCATTATTTGGGGGGTTAATTATTAGATTGTATCGGTTAGGAACAATCGCAGCTTCTAATTCTCTTACCAAGTGCGTAAGTTCTTTCGTGAGTCACCAGTTGCGTCAGCAAGAGCAGCAATGGCTTCACGATCGTTCGAAGTTTTCGTCAAGCAAGGACAAGCTCTCGGTCTCACAGGACAGGAACTAAAGGAATTCGTCCAAAGCGAACAGCGAGAGGAAAGAGCACGTGAAATGGAAGAAAAAAAAAGAAGCGTTAGAATTGGAAGAAAGGAGAAGAAAAGAAGTGTTAGAAATTGAAGAAAGAAAAGAAGCGTTAAAATTGGAAGAAAGGAGAAGAAAAGAAGTGTTAGAAAGGGAAGTAAGAAAAGAAGAATTTGAAGAAAGAGAAAGGATTCGAAAACATGAAAGGGAATTAAGCAGATACCAAGTTGAAGTCAATTCTGTTGGATCCCGTGATCATCAACCCCAGGCCCCCGCTATGAATCTCCCCCAATATAAGGACGAAGAAGATTTGTGCTCATACTTAACACATTTTGAAAAAATCTTCGAGCTAAACGGATGGGCCCTACAATCCGAAGGAGTGAGTAGATTGCTCCCATTGCTCAGTCCGCGCTTAAGAGAAATTTTCATCCCGTTACCACATGAAGCTACAATAGACTATAGCACCTTGAAGGCCGAATTGCTATCTGCCTTCAACTTGAACCCTCAGTTCTACCGCGCTAAGTTTAGATCGGCTAAAATCCAGCCCGGTCAAACTTACCGACATTTTGGATATATCCTGAAGCGAAACCTCCAGTTCTGGTTAGAATCCTCCAAAGTCGAATCGGAGTATGAGGCCCTGATTGACTTTATGTTAAAAGACCAGCTATTGTCCACCCTCCCCCAGGAGATCCGAGCATTCGTGCAAGACCGCCGAGCGTCTACCTTTCAAAAAAGTCTCAAGGAAGCTGATCTCCATGCGACCATTCATCGCCTATACCCACAGGATACCCGGAAGAATAGTCCCCTGTCCCCGAAGAATAAATTTAGTCAATGGAAGTCCTAACAAAGGAAACCCCCTCCATTGATAAAGATCACAGCCCCGTTCAGGCCAAAGAATAAGCCTTTTGTAGCCCACGAAGACAGAAAAACCCCGAGTCTTCAATACCCCCTACAATAACCATCACCAGAATAAGCAGGTTATATGCTACTCCTGCGGTTCCCCAGGCCATTATGAGTCCCAATGTGTACAGAATTCCAGCCTACGTCCCACCCAGAGCCAACAAGTCCACCAAGTAATCGCTACCCGTCCCCCGGAACAGCCAGCCGCGCTTACGTCATTCCCCTCGTCTCCATCCCCACAGGAATTTTAAGTGAACTTCCTGTTCAACAAAAGTTCCCCCGGAGGATTAAATTTTGAAACTGGTTCGATCAATGGCTGTAAAGTGTCCACCCTCGTCAGAGACAAAGGGTGCACATGCATCGTGGTGCCAGACAAATTGCTCCCCCCTGTAGACCCCCAACATAAGAAGTAGGCAATTGTACACGACTTCCTGGGTCGAGAAAATAGATTCCCGGTAATCCGCTGCCATGTACAGTGTAAATATTTCACTGGTTGGGCAGTCGTAGTGGCAGCCCCCATCAAATTTTGCTCGGTACTCATTGGCCAGAGCGCACTACTCTCCCCGAGTGAAGTGACTCAAGCTGTCGTCACTCTAGCGCAAGCTAGCCGCGATGCCTCTCCCCCAACATGCCTTTTTCCCCAAAGGCTCCTTTAGAGGTCCCAACGAGTAATGCACAATTCCTCAGAGCTCAGCAGAGCTGCCCTTTACTTCAATCCCTTTAGGAAAAGGCCCAAAAGAACGAACAGGTGATCGTTCGAGGGAACCGACCCATAAGGTACATCATTAATGACTCCCTTCCGTTTTGCACCTCGCGAGATGAGTCGGAACTACCTTCCAAGGTCATGTGTATTCCGCGCACACATGTAGACCAAATCCTGCGAGTAGCACATGAAAGTCCCATGGCCGGTAATTTGGTCATAACAAGACTTCTCAGCGAGTATTTAAATACTTTTTTTGGCCCGGTGCAGCCAAAGATATTGCGGAATTCTGCAAAACGTGCGATTTGTGCCAGAAAACCACGGCAAAAGGTCGAATAGCCCCAGCTTCCCTGCAAAGAACTCCAGTCATTTCAGAGCCCTTCTCGAGAGTCGCCTTCGACGAAGAAACGGTAATTGACGCCGTCCACCCAAACAATCCCCTAAATATTGTTAATTCGATTTGCGTAGAGTCAAGAGAAGATTGCCCCCTCCCCGTCCTCCCGTCCAAGCTGCCCCCATAAAAGAACCTTTCCACGAGTTGGATGTAAACTCCGACCTCACCCCTGCCCAAAGGAACCAAATGATGGCGCTTTTGGAAGAATTTAGTGACGTAATTTCCGAGTCCCCAGGATGCTCGACTCAGTGTGAACATGATATCGCCCTCACTACGCTCGAACCTGTGCGATGTAAGCCCTATCCCGTACCGGTGCACCTAAAAGACGCTTTCAATGAGGAAGTTGACAATCTTTTGCAATTAGGGATTATCGAGCCATCTACGTCCGACTACTGTTCCCCAATAGTCATGGTCCGCAAGCCAGACCAGTCCTTTAGGATGTGCGTCGATTTTCGGAAGTTAAACACGGTCACCGTGTTCGACGCCGAGCCTCTCCCCCTAATTGACCAAAATTTACATCTCTTCGAAGGAGCCGCCTACATCACTGAGATAGACCTATGTAAGGCCTATTATCAGATCTTCCTAAAGGCATCAGCGAGGAAACTAACAGCCTTTCCTACAGCAAAGGTTTAATGGAATTCACTCGTCTTCCTTTCGGCCTAGTCACTGCCTGCAGTAGCTACAACCGCATAATGCGCCGTGTAATAGACGGTTTAAAAAACGTTTCCTTTTATTTTGATAACGTGTATGTGGCTACACGTTCATGGAACGACCATATCTTGTCCCTCCGCCCGCTTTTAGAACGCTTAAAGCATCATGGCTTAACGATTGGCTGCGTATTACTCCAATACGACGAAGACCAAGAACCCGCTCTTATAAGCTATGCGAGTCGCCGACTGACAGATTGCGAAAGGGCATACGCTACGGTAGAACTGGAAGCTCTAGCGATTGTTTTTAGGATTACAAAATTTAGAATGTATCTGGTAGGTCGTCCATTTCTCATAAAGACTGATCATAGACCGTTAGCCTACTTAAAAACTTGTAAAAACCGAGACGGCAGGCTAATGCGCTGGTCATTATTGCTAGCGGAGTACCGTTATGAAATCAGGTATCTAAAAGGGTCTGACAATGTACTCGCAGACAGCTTTTCGAGAAACCCAATTTCAGATAGCGATTAATAGTCAATTATTTATTTTCTTGTGTGTATCTCTTTGTATTAAAAATTATTTCTTGCCTGTACTCCGTATGTGTTTTGTTTTGTTTTGTATATGTAAATTAGAGAAACTGACGTAGCAGTAGTACTTTGTAGCAATTAGATACTAAGGTAAATTCCTAATGGTTTTGATAAAATTACCGACTCAATTGTTCGAGTCGAGGAAGATAATTACAAATTCCTCCGGTGAAGTTAATTTTCACATTATTCCGTATTTCATGGCAGAATAATGTTGCTCGAAATAGGTAGGCGTGTGAGGGTATGGAACGTACATACTCGCATGCTGCCAGACAATCGTGGGAAGGAAAGAAATTTGTCGTTTGAGTTGACTTTCGTCTCCTCCCCCCCCCACACACACACCACAACCCTTCCCCCAACTGGCGACAGGAAGTCTGACGAAAGAAGGCCTATCTCACAGAGAAGCCTAAATTCTATTTGCCTTCTTTATGATACCATGAAGATTGTCCAGAAGGCGCTGCGATAAGCGAATTGTCGTGAATGGAATCTCTCTTTCGATTTCTCACAATCTTCGGTATAAATAATAACGCCGTTCATCACTCTACAGCAGTGTTCCAAACCTACCCGCGTAATCCTCACGTTGAACAAGAGTCGTTGCCGTAACGTATCGACTGTCAACGCGCCGCTGAGACAACTTGGTCGCTGTCTCAAAGTGTTCCCGAAGTAAATCCCGCCCCGCAGAGTCTGTGACTAGAAGAATACGCCCTATTGCTCAACGTAACTTGAGAAAAAAGGAACATCCAAATAGTTACTGGAAGTTACTATTTGTTAGTGTCACATCCAGTTAGGAGTGAACTAACCGGAACTGCACCCAGCAGCTCCCAAACCATCGTCTTATCCCCCCCTCTCCCCGAAAATTCGTGTTAACGCCACCCGAACCACCCCATCTAGACCTGAGTAGTTGCCTCTCCAACTCATCACAATTAATGGTAACCTCTGTAAACCCAGTGTCCCTCTATTCTTAAATTACCTCTTTAATTAACAGTGATTGCTACTCACATTGAGTCATTATAAATCTAGACGCTTAACGTCAGTGTTTAATATTTAATCCTTAATTTTGCCCGTTTAACTATTGCTAATTATTATATTTGTGTAAAGTAAAGTTTATTTTTTGTACGTGTGTTTATTTGTGGCTCCTCCCTTTTGAAGTACCCTTGGCAAGACTTTAATTAAGAATCCCTTTGGCTAATTTATTCAACCTGTATTATGCACTCTTACAATTCAACAATCACAAACCTCCCCCTAGTAACAAGTGGGACTTTTATAGTGAGAATCCTGGCTACGGCACAACCCGCCTCTAACCAGCTTTCGCACGTTCAGTAGGAATTAAAGCCTACCTATATATATATATATATATATATATATATATATATATATATATATATATATATATATATATATATATATATATATATATATATATATATATATATATATATATATATATATGATCGTAGATTGAGTCTTGAGGTCAATACCATTGACTTAAACAAAAGCGGTGTGTCCAGATCAAGGACTAGAATAATTATTGGACCAGACTACGAGCAATTCTACGACATATATATATATATATATATATATATATATATATATATATATATATATATATATATATATATATATTATCATGGAACCAGAAACAAATAACAGTTTATCCTTTTTTTGATGTAAAAATATTAAAAAATCAGTTACTTTGTATTTTCTGTCTTACGAAAGCCGATGTTTACTAATCTTGGTCTATTTTTTTATAGTTTTTGAACATTTCAATTTAAAGTTAATATTTGAAAAACCTTGATCCACTGTGCCTTCCATATCTGCTCTAACTGGAATCTTTTCCATTTGGAAATAGAAACACTTTTAACTTTTTTTTCCAATTTAATATCTACCCCGCCCATATTTTCATATGTTGCATTAGGGATTTTTGTAAATAATATTTTTAATCCTATAAAATTTTGATGTTCCCCACAAGAAATTATATATCTCCCTTCACTTTGAGGGATACCTGCCTATTGCTTTTAGGAAGGAATTGTTAAATATTTTGAAAAGATTCTATCCCCATTTAATCTAACGCCAATCTTTGTAAACCCTTTAAAAATTGGCTCCTTTTTCACTGTAAAAAAAAGACTCCTGACTTAATGCGTTCCGTAGTAGTATACAAATATACTTGTGACAAATGTTCTCCTGGAATGTACATTAAGACTTCTTAAGGTGGGCAATGATACTCACTGAGGGGGTCAGCTACAGAACAGGAATGGATCTATCTGTAAATGAAAACTCTATTATCCGATCTCATTCCAATTCCTGTAAAATCCCTAAAAATTATGATCAATTTAAAATATTAACTTCTTGAAAATCTAAATATGACCTTCTCCTAATTGAATCACAATTATTGACACAATCAGCCTCAGTTAAATCAAGACCCTACCTCCACACCGTTATTGATTGCGTAATTTAAAATAAAGACACTATTATTTAACTACTTACCAGTCATTAATTACCTCTAAAACAATCAAATACTAACACTATATCTTATCTCTAACAACCAATTACATAAAATAAAAAAAATAAATAACACTAAATCAAATCTTTCCTAGTAACAAATTGTAAAATTTCATTTAGTAAGCTGACAGCTTTTCCGAATCAGGTAATATTTGATACTGTATTTATTGCGTTTACCTCTTCTTTTACTTCTACCCCTATTAGCTCTTCTTTCACTTCACCCCTTATTACCTCTTTTTTCACTTGTACCCCTATTAAATTCATTTGAATTTATTTTATATCTTTAATTTTTACTCAAGCTACATAAAATTGTCCCTCATATTGAATTTTTCAGTGTTTTATTTTTTTCAGCGCTATCTTTGGTAAATACATTTTAAAGATGAAAAATAATCTAAGACAAATTGGTAAAGTTAATGTATTGCAAAATTAACAAAGATAATGCTGAAATGTTTAACAAATTTTCAGTTTTCTGCGACGAAAAACTAGACTAACATAAAGGGGGTCATTTAAAATGTATCATTTTGATAACATTAAAAGGATTCTGTCGAAGTATACCTGTGTAGACTAGCTCAGTGCTCAGAGTCGTACACAAACACGTGCAGACAGCTGACCACAGGCCGCCTTAGTTAGTTTGGGGCGATCAATAAAGAGTGCGAAATAGGGTAGACCGAGTTTAGACAATGGCTTGCCAAGTTGCAGTTCAAAGGATATATAAAGACAATACCCCCAAAATATAATTTTTAATATATAAAATAAAAGGGAGCGATTTTATATATATATATATATATATATATATATATATATATATATATATATATATATATATATATATATACATATATGCATATATATATATATATATATATATATATATATATATATATATATATATATATATATATATATATATATATATATATATAAACAAAAGGGGGAACAAATTACTCAGGATAGTTAAGTGAATTAAGTGAAGATTAACGAGGTAATCTGGGGATGACTATACAAGATCGCTCTAACTTTAAGCGCGGGGGAATAAAAAAAGGGGGAAGACAACGGTGCAGGTCTTTAAGAAGATACTTTGAGGAGTCCTGACGAGGAGGACTCGAAGATAAGTTTGGATTAATTCGTGATGAAGAATTAGATTTTCTCTGCTCCAAAGAGACGTAATCTCAACTCGAGAAGATTCTGCAGATGAGAGAGCTACACAACTCTCCCGGAAGAAGAGGGCTCGATAGCTTTTCTCTGAACAGGGGCCAAAACTTAACGAAGGTATATCTGCTAACGAAGTCTTCAACGACGTACGACGACGGGTTACGGGGGTTCACGGGAAAGAGACGGCAGGCAGGACGGAGTGGAGGACGGGCTTTCAATCTCCTCGAGAGATGGTGAGCTTCGGATTAAATGCCCGGGTGGCTGCTCCTTTAAACACTTCATGGCTTTGCGGTCCCTAGGGGATTCATGGTGCCAGTCTAAGCAAACACAATTCATGATAACGCGTCGTTCCAGACGATGAAACTTGCCTCGCCATATAGGAGTATGGTTAATGTGGCTGCAAACGGCGTTATCGCAGGGGGAGGGGGCGATTGGCGTCTGAAAGCAAACAAAGCTGGGACGGGTGATTAAGTGAGTGACGGATTCTTCCTCGACTTTCTAAAATTCTTACTTTGGCTCACTTGGTCTTGAAAGAATAGAGGGGTATTTCCAAGGGGCTTCCTCTCACGGTGGTCCTTCGAGGGCATTTCCTTACAAATTCCTTGAGTGTTGTCGACCAGATAGAAGACAAGGGTTGTCGCTCTGGACCTGAAGCAGCTACAGTTGTCTAATTTTTCAATACATTAACCGTACCATATATGATATATATATATATATATATATATATATATATATATATATATATATATATATATATATATATATATATATATATATATATATATATATATGAATTCAAGGGACAGAAAGAAAGTAGTATTCATGATACTAATTCTTTATTAACGACTTTCCAGGCGCCACATGACTTTGCCATTCTTCACTCTATCTCATAAAATAGAAATTTGGTAATTTCATGCTATGATAGAGCAAGTGGAGTGGTGTTCCTCAACTACACCGATTATATCTCAAAAATACACAACATCCTCTATGAAACTACTAAATTTCTCAAAGTAAGAGAACCATTAAACAAATTAATTCTTCGTTTGGAACATAAAACTAACCTTCTACTCGCTAAACTTTTCATCCAAACCTATTACCTCCGACACATACAACACCTTATATGCAACTGGTTCAAGTTTAAGTTTCCTTTACGGCCTCTCAAAGATCCATAAACATAAGCTACCCCTTCGCCCTATCTTGACCGCTTACTCACGACCCACATATAATTTTGCCATAAATTTAACTCAACTACTCAAAATATTTACTACTAACCAATATAGCATACCAGAGTTTTTCTATCGCTATAGAGCCTCATAACCTAAATATTGTCCTCCCTCCCCCCCAAAAAAATACATGTCAGCTTCGATATAAAATCACTATTCTCCAACATACCTCTCAATGAATTAATAGAAATTATTCTTCTGAGAGTGTTTGCCTACTAAAACTTCTTGAATGGATTCACCACTCAAACACTCAAACAGTCATTGCAACTCATATTTAAGGACAATTACTTCTTGTTAACAACAGTGTTTACCAGCAAAGAGATGGTGTTGATGACAAACATGGAACATAATATTTTTGATAATTGCCCTCAAAGTTTTGCCACACGTTATTATCAGAGATTTGTATTTGACGACTTCGCCATATTTCACAATAATGAAAAGCTAAAAGCTTTTTAAAATATAGCAATGCAATGCATACCAACACCAAATACACCGTTGAATACGAAAAAAATAATGTCCTTCCATTTCTGGACTTAATGATAGATAAGTACGGCAATAAAATTAACACCTCTGTATATCGAAAACCAGCCTTCACTGGCTTAGTACAATTTCTTTTGATTTTATGTCGACCACCACCACAAAATCAATACTATAAAATCCCTTGGTTACCGTGCTTATCACTTATCCTCAACCTAATCCTCTCTCCAGACTGTATTTGATTTCTTTTGCAATTTCTTAAAAAAAAACACTTATTTTCCAGTAATTTATTCAAGTTACTTAAGAAATTTTTAAACCAATAATATGGACCCAGGTTATCCTTTAGCACCGTCACCGAAGACTCGCTCTATATATCTTTATCAAACTTACTCTCCTTTAACCGTTCTCTCCGCAAAGAATGATTAAATCTTCTTCAGCAAAATTCCACTCATATTCAATTTAAAATCATTTTCAGCAATAATATATCAATTGTCTCAATTATTCCATGTAAAGGACACACTCTCCCGGAACTTGCATAGTTGCCCGGTCTATCATTTCAGTTGTCCTCGCTGTGGTCGAGGCACAGAATTAGGCAGCAACGTACGTTCTCTGGAGACCAGGGTGTGTTGCCACCTAGTCATCAGTAATACGACCTGAAAAACCTTCGAACCATACGGAAAAGATCAACCATAAGAGCTCACATTATACAATACAGAGAGTATGTTCTAAAATAAGATAAGTCAGATTTTGTTTTTGTATATATTAGGATTTCCTGTTTCCCTTTTATAATTTCCTGCATGTGTGTATTTTCCAAGACTGCCAGGTATATATTTTCCCTTTTCCAAGCCCGGTGTCGTGGTACAACCTACCTATTCCATACACTACTCCTATGTTATGGGGGGGGACTTAATCACCTACTGCAACGCGAACCGTTGAATGACTGTTTGCAAGGATTAACGACCGACTAGGAGGTCACACTTGAGGCGTTGGTTTTCAAATCCTTAATAATCAGACAAAGTGCATAAAGGGTTGGTGAGATTTACGTGAATAGGCCGAGAGTATCGTTCAAGGTTAGTTAAAGATGAAACGACACAAATATAATTTTATTTACAAAGATTAAAATAAGAATAATAATAGACAAAAGAGGAATATTTGAATTGAGATAGTCTCTTGATAATTATTATGAGGAGGGATTCTCAAATGGATTTAATTGATTAATGTAACTAGGCTCAGATCAAAATGGGGGAACTTGACAATACTAATAATGGAGGGAGGTTTCAGTCTTACGGGTCGATCCCTTCGATAAAAGTCCTTCCTGCGATGAGGCGAGTGGGGAACGATCCGATGAGGCAAGTGGGGCACGATACGAATGAGACAGGTATGGCACGATCCGAATCAACCTTCCGATGAAGATAGCCAAACTTCAAAGATGACGTTCTATGGGGAAAGTCGGAATTCTCGTAATTCCACTGAAAGAGGAATCTTCTTTTCCTCAAAAGTAATCGATGGAGATTTTCTTTGGTCCGATTAAACGAAGGGAGACTGTTGCCTTAATTCAAAGGTTTGCAGTTCACAGAAACTACTTGGGTAGAATCACGGCTGAAGAAGTCTGCTGTCTGACAAACGCTCACGGGACGAAACGATGAGGCCGGCCTTAAGGTGCCGGCTGAACTGATCGAACTATAGAATAACTTGAGTATTTGTATTCCAGATTTGAGAAAGGAGTCACAAGATCCAGACATCATAATCCGGAGGCGGAGTCGATTCATCATTTAGTAGCAAGGGGCGAGACATAGCAGCTCTTTCGCGGCTCGTCACCGGGGAGTGGGGAGGGGGCGCTTGGTACGAGTCGCAGGATTGGGAAATTTTTTCCCACGTGCTCAAGAGTCGAAAATTCGAGAATATTCTAACAAGAAATGACGTCATCCATGTAAGGATACCAATAGCACGTGGTCTCGATAAATTGAGGAGGGAGGGGGGTCAGTTTGTTATTTTACACCAGGAAACGGTTTGGAGAGATGGGTGGTGAGAGAAATCATCTTTACTATCCTATTCCTTATATGTAGTATTGTATATAGTTAGAATTAGGCATAAAATTATAGGTACTTCCATTGAAATGGACCGAATGGTCTCTTGAAGTACTTACTTTCCTTGTAACTCTTTGTAAAAATGAAATTAGTCTTCGTATTTTAGAGTCAATTTACATATATTCAATTATCAAAACCTTCCCTTAAAAACAACACAACTGCCGCCCAGCTCCACTTAGTTTAACCGCCTCTCCTCCCAGCGCGTTTTCTTCCTTCCTCTCTTCCTTAACTTATTCAATGGAGGCTTCTCGCAGTTTAACTCAGTAAGCTACTCTGCTACTTTTCTTCCCAATTCCCCATCTTTCATTTCAATAATGATCAGTTTATCTTATTTGTTATCACTTAATATTTATTCTTAATTATCTCACTTTTTCAGACCTAGAGATAGGCATCGAGCCTGAAACGTTGATAAAGAATTAGTATCATGAATACTACTTTTTTCTGGCCTTTAGATTCATTAGAAGAAACTACTTCTTATATATATATATATATATATATATATATATATATATATATATATATATATATAAACAAAAGGGGGAACAAATTACTTATGATAGTTAAGTGAATTAAGTGAAGATTAACGAGGTAATCTGGGGATGACTATACAAGATCGCTCTAACTTTAAGCGCGGGAGAATTGAATGGAGGGGGGAGACAACGGTGCAGGTCTTTAAAAAGATACTTTGGGGAGTCCTGACGAGGAGGACTCGAAGATAAGTTTGGATTAATTCGTGATGAAGAATTAGATTTTCTCTGCTCCAGAGAGACGTAATCTCAACTCGAGAAGATTCTGCAGATGAGAGAGCTACACAACTCTCCCGGAAGAAGAGGGCTCGATAGCTTTTCTCTGAACAGGGGCCAAAACTTAACGAAGGTATATCTGCTAACGAGATATTCAACGACTTACGACGACGGGTTACGGGGGTTCACGGGAAAGAGACGGCAGGCAGGACGGAGTGGAGGACGGGCTTTCAATCTCCTCGAGAGATGGTGAGCTTCGGATTAAATGCCCGGGTGGCTGCTCCTTTAAACACTTCATGTCTTTGCGGTCCCTAGGGGATTCATGGTGCCAGTCTAAGCAAACACAATTCATGATAACGCGTCGTTCCAGACGATGAAACTTGCCTCGCCATATAGGGGTAGGGTTAATTTCGCTGCAAACGGCGTTATCGCAGGGGGAGGGGGTCGATTGGCGTCTGAAAGCAAACAAAGCTGGGACGGGTGATTAAGTGAGTGACGGATTCTTCCTCGACTTTCTAAAATTCTTACTTTGGCTCACTTGGTCTTAAAAGAATAGAGGGGTATTTCCAAGGGGCTTCCTCTCACCTTGGTTCTTCGAGGGCATTTCCTTACAAATTTCTTGAGTGTTGTGGACCAGATAGAAGACAAGGGTTGTCGCTCTGGACCTGAAGAGGTTACAGTTGTCTAATTTTTCAATACATTAACCGTACCATATATAATATATATATATATATATATATATATATATATATATATATATATAAATATATATATATATATATATATATATATATATGAATTCAAGGGACAGAAAGAAAGTAGTATTCATGATACTAATTCTTTATTAACGACTTTCCAGGCGCCACATGACTTTGCCATTCTTCACTCTATCTCATAAAATAGAAATTTGGTAATTTCATGCTATGATAGAGCAAGTGGAGTGGTGTTCCTCAACTACACCGATTATATCTCAAAAATACACAACATCCTCTATGAAACTACTAAATTTCTCAAAGTAAGAGAACCATTAAACAAATTAATTCTTCGTTTGGAACATAAAACTAACCTTCTACTCGCTAAACTTTTCATCCAAACCTATTACCTCCGACACATACAACACCTTATATGCAACTGGTTCAAGTTTAAGTTTCCTTTACGGCCTCTCAAAGATCCATAAACATAAGCTACCCCTTCGCCCTATCTTGACCGCTTACTCACGACCCACATACAAATTAGCCATAAATTTAACTCAACTACTCAAAAGTTTTTCTATCGCTATAGAGCCTCATAACCTAAATATTTTCCTTCCCCCCCCAAAAAAAAAATACATCTCAGCTTCGATATAAAATCACTATTCTCCAACATACCTCTCAATGAATTAATAGAAATTATTCTTCAGAGAGTGTTTGCCTACTAAAACTTCTTGAATGGATTCACCACTCAAACACTCAAACAGTCATTGCAACTCATATTTAAGGACAATTACTTATTGTTAACAACAGTGTTCACCAGCAAAGAGATCGTGTTGATGACAAACATGGAACATAATATTTTTGATAATTGCCCTCAAAGTTTTGCCACACGTTATTATCGGAGATTTGTATATGACGACTTCGCCATATTTCACAATAATGAAAAGCTAAAAGCTTTTTAAAATATAGCAATGCAATGCATACCAACACCAAATACACCGTTGAATACGAAAAAAATAATGTCCTTCCATTTCTGGACTTACTGATAGATAAGTACGGCAATAAAATTAACACCTCTGTATATCGAAAACCAGCCTTCACTGGCTTAGTACAATTTCTTTTGATTTTATGTCGACCACCACCTCAAAATCAATGCTATAAAATCCCTTGGTTACCGTGCTTATCACTTATCCTCAACCTACTCCTCTCTCCAGACTGTATTTGATTTCTTTTGCAATTTCTTAAAAAAAACAACTTATTTTCCAGTAATTTATTCAAGCTACTTAAGAAATTTTTAAACCAATAATATGGACCCAGGTTATCCTTTAGCACCGTCACCGAAGACTCGCTCTATATATTTTTATCATACTTACTCTCCTTTAACCGTTCTCTCCGCAAAGAATGATTAAATCTTCTTCAGCAAAATTCCACTCATATTCAATTTAAAATCATTTTCAGCAATAATATATCAATTGTCTCAATTATTCCATGTAAAGGACACACTCTCCCGGAACTTGCATAGTTGCCCGGTCTATCATTTCAGTTGTCCTCGCTGTGGTCGAGGCACAGAATTAGGCAGCAACGTACGTTCTCTGGAGACCAGGGTGTGTTGCCACCTAGTCATCAGTAATACGACCTGAAAAACCTTCGAACCATACGGAAAAGATCAACCATAAGAGCTCACATTATACAATACAGAGAGTATGTTCTAAAATAAGATAAGTCAGATTTTGTTTTTGTATATATTAGGATTTCCTGTTTCCCTTTTATAATTTCCTGCATGTGTGTATTTTCCAAGACTGCCAGGTATATATTTTCCCTTTTCCAAGCCCGGTGTCGCGGTACAACCTACGTATACCATACACTACTCCTATGTTATGGAGGGCGGACTTAATCACCTACTGCAACGCGAACCGTTGAATGACTGTTTGCAAGGATTAACGACCGACTAGGAGGTCACACTTGAGGCGTTGGTTTTCAAATCCTTAATAATCAGACAAAGTGCATAAATGGTTGGCGAGATTTACGTGAATAGGCCGAGAGTATCGTTCAAGGTTAGTTAAAGATGAAACAACACAAATATAATTTTATTTACAAAGATTAAAATAAGAATAATAATAGACAAAAGAGGAATATTTGAATTGAGATAGTCTCTTGATAATTATTATGAGGAGGGATTCTCAAATGGATTTAATTGATTAATGTAACTAGGCTCAGATCAAAATGGGGGAACTTGACAATACTAATAATGGAGGGAGGTTTCAGTCTTACGGGTCGATCCCTTCGATAAAAGTCCTTCCTGCGATGAGGCGAGTGGGGAACGATCCGATGAGGCAAGTGGGGCACGATACGAATGAGACAGGTATGGCACGATCCAAATCAACCTTCCGATGAAGATAGCCAAACTTCAAAGATGACGTTCTATGGGGAAAGTCGGAATTCTTGTAATTCCACTGAAAGAGGAATCTTCTTTTCCTCAAAAGTAATCGATGGAGATTTTCTTTGGTCCGATTAAACGAAGGGAGACTGTTGCCTTAATTCAAAGGTTTGCAGTTCACAGAAACTACTTGGATAGAATCACGGCTGAAGAAGTCTGCTGTCTGACAAACGCTCACGGGACGAAACGATGAGGCCGGCCTTAAGGTGCCGGCTGAACTGATCGAACTATAGAATAACTTGAGTATTTGTATTCCAGATTTGAGAAAGGAGTCACAAGATCCAGACATCATAATCCGGAGGCGGAGTCGATTCATCATTTAGTAGCAAGGGGCGAGACATAGCAGCTCTTTCGCGGCTCGTCACCGGGGAGTGGGGAGGGGGCGCTTGGTACGAGTCGCAGGATTGGGAAATTTTTTCCCACGTGCTCAAGAGTCGAAAATTCGAGAATATTCTAACAAGAAATGACGTCATCCATGTAAGGATACCAATAGCACGTGGTCTCGATAAATTGAGGAGGGAGGGTGGTCATTTTGTTATTTTACACCAGGAAACGGTTTGGAGAGGTGGGTGGTGAGAGAAATCATCTTTACTATCCTATTCCTTATATGTAGTATTGTATATAGTTAGAATTAGGCATAAAATTATAGGTACTTCCATTGAAATGGACCGAATGGTCTCTTGAAGTACTTACTTTCCTTGTAACTCTTTGTAAAAATGAAATTAGTCTTCGTATTTTAGAGTCAATTTACATATATTCAATTATCAAAACCTTCCCTTAAAAACAACACAACTGCCGCCCAGCTCCACTTAGTTTAACCGCCTCTCCTCCCAGCGCGTTTTCTTCCTTCCTCTCTTCCTTAACTTATTCAATGGAGGCTTCTCGCAGTTTAACTCAGTAAGCTACTCTGCTACTTTTCTTCCCAATTCCCCATCTTTCATTTCAATAATGATCAGTTTATCTTATTTGTTATCACTTAATATTTATTCTTAATTATCTCACTTTTTCAGACCTAGAGATAGGCATCGAGCCTGAAACGTTGATAAAGAATTAGTATCATGAATACTACTTTTTTCTGGCCTTTAGATTCATTAGAAGAAACTACTTCTTATATATATATATATATATATATATATATATATATATATATATATATATATATATACATATATATATATATATATATATATATATATATATATATATATATATATAAATGCAAAAAATACAAATAGGAAAATGAAAGACGGATTCCAAGTACTTTTGAATTGTTCAATTCATTAGTACTTGGATTCCGCCTTTTATTTTCCTCTGGGATTTTTTGCATTTATACTCACGCACTACTTTGTAAGTTTCTCATATCTCTCTCTTTCTCTCTCTCTCTCTCTCTCTCTCTCTCTCTCTCTATATATATATATATATATATATATATATATATATATATATATATATATATGGTAATTCGTCAACATTGTCAACTCTGAATTCCGCACATGTGTGCTGCAGAGTGTTAGGTCTCTTTTCTTCCTATCATAGTAATCTTAGTTATGCATCTTATGTGATGGAACCAATAACATAGCTAAATTCAATTCTCCAAGTATTTGGCAGGGCAAAGAAGTGCTGCTTGAGATTCACGTCGGCAGCTCCAATAAGAAGATCCCCGAGGGTTTGGGTATCAACCTGAGGACGGTGCAGAGGATTAAGAAAGAGTTGATTATGGATGTATGATTATGAAGGTGCGGAGGCTCGGAAACTTCACACTAAGCATTCTGAAACGAAAAGATCCCCCAAATTTCTTGAGGAGAGAGACTGGCACTCCCTTGTCTCTGGTTATGGATCTCATTGGCTTGCTGGGAGAGCAAGTCAATGAGATCCATAACCAGGGACAAGCGAGTGCCAGTCTCTCTCCTCAGGCAGTTACTGCATGAGAACATTGGCTACTACTCATAGAAGATGATAAAAGACCTAGCTTCTTCTGCAGTAGATGAAGGACAAGCGGAAATAACCTGCTGCGAAGCTTGTGAACAGACAGAAGCATCCCATCAAGATTGGCCTGCTTTAGTTCTTCTCAGATGAGAAGAATTTCTGCCAGGACCAGGTGGTAAGGTTGCAAAGCAACCACCAGCTTGATGTGTCTCCAAAAGATGTACCGTGAGTCATGTAGACCATGTTCTGATCCCATCTCATTATGTTTTGGGTAGTCAGTAGCGGGGGCCACATTATGCTCCCGTTTATCTTCACAGAGAACTATGTATATCAAGTGCCTGAAGGAGTTGGTCTACTCTTGGAGCTAAGTGGTGGCTGTTGGAAGGCCGTACGTCTGGCAACAGGACTCTGTACCACGCCACACAAGCAGGATGACCCAGTTTTTTCTGCAGACAATTTCTCTGACCACATCACTCCCAGAACTTCATTCCCGAAACATCATTCCCGTGGACTATTATGTGTCAGGCGTGGTTGAGAGAGAGAGACTAATAAGTCTCCGTGAACCATCAAAATAGAGCTTAGGTCAGGATCCACTACAGTTTTCACCCAGTTAAACAAACAGAAGGAGCGTCGAAAAGGCTTGTAGTTAGTTTCGCCTCTGCCAGGAGGCCGTGGTTAAGGACGACAGAAATTTCAGTGAATAAAATGAATGATAAATATATCTGTAGAAATAAACTCTTGTGTTTATTTTATATTATTTTAAAGGTAGGCGACAAATTACTCAACGCACTATCTATATTAATTAATAAAATTGCTATTTAGTATAGTGTTTCCATTATTTTGTCCAGACCCACCTCTTTAAGTGTATGCGTGGTATGTGCATTTTTGGGTGGTATTGAACAAAAAGTATATGCAGCCACTCTTGGAATTATTGTAATGTATGATGAGAAAAGTAAGAGAGGAGGGTAATATTTTGAAAGTTTCTTTGCAAACAAGTTCGGAGCCATTCTTTTCACTCACAAAGTCTGCTACTTTGAATTCAATTCTTCCCCTCCTCATTAACATACATATTTAATACAATTTAACACTTCAACTTTTTAACTTTTTGAGTTTTATACAACTGTTCCTATGGCTGTGACTACTTAACTAGGTGATACGAGGGGCGGTCAATAAGTTTTGCGAATCGGTAGGGCAAAACAGAGGAAGAGGGATGGGTGTTTGTGGGGGTGTTAAGACAAGTTATGACAAGTCAGGACCTGCAGCCGCACGCTCCTGCCTCGTTTATTTAAGAAGGAGTAACTGATCGAAGATCGTCAGTCACAAATTTTTTACCAAGGAAGGCAAGAATGCAAAAGAGATCCATGAACGCATGGTTGCAGTGTACACCGACACCGCCCCTTCCTATGCAACCATTGCTCGCTGGAATAGGGAGTTCCGCCATGGTCGTGAGTCCCTTGAAGATGACCGCCGTCCAACGATGCAATGTGGCCCGTGTGGAGAGGATGATCCTCGAAAATCCTTACGTGTTTCGTAACGGCTCTGTTCGTTAAGATATTCTTATAATATCAATATATTAGACACTCTTAGCACTCTTAGAGATAGAACAAAAAGGGGGGAATTCTACGACATAAATAAAAGTGGTGTCAGGTTTGTAGGTTGTTATTAGAGAGACCCCAGCAGTGCCTAATTAAGAAAGAGCCAACACGTAAAGGAATATCAGATCAGGAATAAGAGAATAATTGACAAGAGGAAAATTGGTAGAGTTAGGGGTGGTAACAATCTAAAGGTAATTGGTAGGCTAAGTGGTAAATTTGTTGTCGGGAGTGGTATTTCAATCAGCATAGTAGTGTGATTAAGGGTAAGTTATGCTGAGCGCTACCTGGTGAGTGGTGGCATAATTACCTGAGAATACAGAAAGGAAAAATCGACGGACCAACACGAAATGGATCCAGTCAAAAGATTTTACCAACAAGCCCAAAGTCTGGGACTTGAAGGCACAGAAATGCATGACTACGTCATGGCAGAACTAAGAATAGATTGTGAAGAAGAAGAAAGAATTTTGTATATAGAAGAAGAACAAGAATTAATAATTTTGAGAGAGAAACAGAGGATATAATAAGAGAGGATAAAAGAGAACGTGAATTAATGGAAATACGGATAAACCGAAAAAGTGAAGAATCCCGAATACAGCGGAAAATAGAAATAGAGGAAAGAAGATTCTCAAGAGGAAGTAAGACAAACGAAAGGATACGACAGTTAAAAAGAGAAGCAAAAGAATTCGGAATAAGGATAAAACGAGAAGATGATGAAAGAAAAATAAAGATAAACCTGGAAGATGAAGAAAGAAGAACCCGACGGGAAAACGAAATAGCGAAAGCAGAACAAGAAGCCGAGGAAAGGAGAATGAAGAGGGAAAAAGAGTCGAAAGAGAGGAGAATAAAGATTAAAAAAGAAATATATGAAAGAAGAATACAGAGGGAAAAAGAACGTGTGCAAGCGGAAAGAGAAGAGAGAGAAGAAAAGGAAAGATTGCTCACACTCGAAAGAGCACCTATCGAGAATCTCATAGAGGCCGAGGAAGTTCTAGCCCGGCCTGGACTTAATAAAGGACCATCGAGGGAAACCCAGCCAAATGGGGTAACGATGGAAGAAGTAGGAAGTAGGGATGAGGTACCAGCAGGAGTACCTAAAGGAAAACCTACGAGGAGAACCCAGCCAAATGGGGTTATCAGGGAAGAAGAAGATGGTAGAGTAGAGGTACGAGCAGGTGTACCTGAGGAACTACCTACTAAGAGAAGTGAGTCAAATGAGTTAACAAGGAAGGAGGAAAGAGGTGCTATTGCAATACACCCAGGTAAGACTCGTCAAATGGTAGACGCGGATGAGTATCCCCTACCCCTAGTAGTCTCCTCCCCGAACGGAACGTCCACGGCGTTACCGCTAAATCGCCAAGTCGTAGTGAGCGCCAGGCCCATTAACGACCTCGCAGGGAAAAGTTTTCTCAATCCCCAAAGATCGAACCCAGACACGATCTTCCAGTGTACCTGGTTAAAGGAGAGCTATGGAAACCACGCTCCCATCAATTATGCCCCGCTGCAACAGGCCGCTCTAGCCATAATGTTAAATGTAAAGGTAGTCAAGTACCATAATATGGGTAAGTAGAGTAGGTTGAAATACCGCTACCATTTAGTAACATACTGGGGTAGACTCAATAACCCGAACGGCCGACTCAGGCGCGGTAAAGTATTGGTCTTAGAGCACCATTTTAGGATCAGCTACATCAAAGGAGCCGATAAAGTACAGCTGTTCTATAGGCGGAGACGAAATACCATTGAGGGTTATTTCAGTACCTAATGAGCGTGAAACCATGTTTTCATTTGTGGTACATGTTAAAATTTATCGGTAGGATTTAAGTTCTCAAAAACTTAGAAATGTAAGGAAGTAGCTTGTTTTGTTGTTTTTTTTTTGTGGGTAATCGACGAATTAAGGTTTTTTAATTTTATGTAAAATTGTAAATCGAGTATGTCTAGTTCGACACATTGCCTGTGTAAACGCGCGCGAGGGCGTACATGTGTAAGGAAACTTAAGGTATGAGAGGGCTCAAGAAATACAACTTTGCTAATCTCAACTAGGTTGAGTAAGTTGTTTTGAGTTCCCAGGAGCATCCCCCCTCCCCATTAAGTTCTTCGATGGGAGGTATGTAGAGGAATAGTCACTCCCCCCCCCCCCCGTTCACTCTTGGTGCAGTCACAAGGCGGTTACCGCAAAGACATCCGTCGAAGGCATCGGCGGGTTCAGTGCTTAACCGCAGTGTGGCATAACTCGGTGCCAGGAAAGACCCTAAAGGTCAAAATGTAAGATCTCCCCCAGGAGAGCGAGATCCAGTTTCACGTCAAATAAGAAATTGGAGACGTGTTTCTCCCAATCTCGAAGACTAACGAGGAGCCGATGTTTGACTTCGTGTGGAAAACCGTTTGGAAAAAGAACTCTCTTGGGGCCGTCCTCAAGCCCCCCCCCTTACCACTCCACCAGTGGGGGGGCGAGGTATAAATGAGGAACTCTTAGGAAAATCAAGGTAGTATACGTCAGTCTCTAGGTGACGAAGTCTTCGGATCAAACCGAACTACTGAGACATGAGAGGTAGAGTACTTGGCTCGTCAGACCAAGAAGTACCCTGCAAGAGAGGCAGGGTACTTCTTAGCCCCCGTAAGGGGCTAAGAAGAAGCTCATCCTCGAGCTAAGTCGCTGGTTATCAAACCAAACGATAAGTTAACTTTGGTAAGTTCAACTTACTCTCACCAGAGAGACTCCTCATATCCTGGTGCACCTTAAACACCAGGGGTATTCCTCCTCCTTGAGAAATTAAGAAAAGAAGAAGGAAAAGGCTCCTCCTCGAGCCCATTATTCGGTGGCCACACCGAACTCCTAAGTTAACTTGATTTAAGAACCAAGTTCGACTCACTCTCGCCAGAGAGACCACGACTGCCTAGGTGTTGCATAAAGCACTGTATTGGTCCTCGTCCTTGAAGCCCCCCCCCCCCCGGAAGAACGTGTGGACCCCCCCAGCTGCTACCCTCGCCAAAACGACCGTGGAATTTCGCCCATCTACATCCGGACACACGGCACGCGTCGTGAGTCAATAACATTTCTGAGGCCTTTAAACTCCACATGAGTCCGTAAGCCTAATTCTTATATTATTGTTGTGTGTAGAGAAAACGTTAACCTTTTTTTGTGGGTAAACTAATTTAATTAATTTTCGTTTAGGATAACATTTAGAGTATTGCTGTAGTTAATGTATAAATGTTATGTATTCATTTGATAAAGGTAAAATATAAGTTATTTTGGGATTAATGTTCGTTTCTCTTATATATATCTATACGTGTTTCGTAACGGCTCTGTTCGTTAAGATATTCTTATAATATCTATATATTAGACACTCTTAGCACTCTTAGAGATAGAACAAAAAGGAGGGGAATTCTACGACAAACATCATCCACGACAATTTGGCCATGACCAAGGTCTCTGCCCGTTGGGTCCCTGGAACCCTCACGCCCCATGATCGACTTCAACGTCGTCAAAGTCCACAAGGCCAGAGTTGCACAAGCTGCCCTGCGCGAGTGCGGATTCGAGTTGCTCAACCATCCCCCCTACAGTCCAGATCTGGCCCCTAGCGACTACTTTTTTATTTCGCCAGCTCAAGGCTACACTGCGTGGACGTCGGTTTGGGGACGATGAAGATGTCCAGCTCGCCGTCCAGGACTGGATTGAACAGCAGTCGGGAGATTTCTGGTTGTCGAAAATTCGAAGCCTCAGGGACAAGTGGCGCAAGTGCATTGAAGTCGAGGGTAGTTATATTGAAAAATAATAAAATACTTTTCCTCATATCTCGTTTCCTTATATCCAAATTGCAAAACTTATTGACCACCCATCGTATATATTAAGATTTTGAGTTTTAACTCCACAGTGGATGGTTTTTAAAGGTTTCTGAGTCCGAGTATTTCATACTTCAACGTCGTTTAAATCCTTGGGTTTTATGATCTTCATAGCTATTTTGAGTCTTCGGTGTTGGGGTTTGTGGTCAAGGAGTAACTTCAATCATGCTTCGAGGTCGTCAATTTGTTATTTCCACACAGGTCCTCTTGTAGATAAATATCCTAATCTGGCACTATCTTTTCGACAGTAATTAGAGGAATATGTGTAGCGCGCGAGAAGTTCAGGCGAGCGGCTTAAATGCTTTACTTGAATGAGTCTTTTGGGGGAGTCAGGATGACCGAGTGTTTTAAATCTCTCGCTAACGTTAGGCTGTCCAGCGACGCGGGAAGCGCGTCCGAAACTCGTTTGGCTACTTTTCTTTCTTAATTTTTCTTTGCCTTCCTTTCCTACACAAAGCTATCTACATATGTACATAATAAAATTAGTCATAGGACTGTAGCTAGCGATGCATGGAATTGTTTGTGATGGATATGGAAGAACCTCTTACTTAGTTAGGATGGTATTTTGACATTTTAATTCGATTTTTTTTATCTTGTCTCGTCTCACTTCTCATGAACTTTTATCTTGTCTTGGATCACATCAGTTGGCATTCATGGTGTATTTTCTCACTTCATCTTAACTTTAATCATGTTTTAATCACCTTTATCACCTCTAACAGTATCGTCTCAATTTATATTAGCATTTATCTTCTCATGCGACATTTCTCTCTCGTCAAACATTCCATGTCCTTTTATGCTGCATTGTCTTACTTCCCATGACCTTTTACTTTGTCTTTTATCAATTCCATGGCTTTTTATCAGATACCAAAGAAAGTTAGTTCGCCTTTTACCTATTTTAATAAATAAAAGCACAATTTACATAATATAATTTATTCTGCAAAATTGTTTGCATCCGTTTTAGAGATCATTTTCCACAAATAAAAGTTTATCTCTAGCTTTTGAATAAAAATCCTTTAGCTTTTAATTAAAAAAATGTTAAAGTCTCTCTTCGTGTGTTTCTTTATCGAGGAATCTTTTACTGTGAATCAGTTTGTCTAAAGAGAAAATTAGGTGAAGTATACGCTGCATAACAACGAGGAGTTCACGGGGAAATTATATAAAATATTCAGTGCTGGTCCACCTTAAAGGAGTTGTGTTTCTTTGAGGGAATACACGACCACACTGCCCTCGCAGTGAGAGATACTCAAGAGTATAGGTTTTGGAACTAATGGCTCATCCGCCGAACCTGCCTAATATGTCTCCTTAGGATTAATACATATTTTGGTCTTTAGACAGTCGGATTCACACAGAGAGATTTGTTTAAATAAAAATGCACTCGAAGAGAGACTTCGACACTATTTTGGCTTTAAAACCTACGAATTTGATTTTATGCGACAAAATTTATGAGACGGATGGAAACTATTTGCAGAATATATTGTATTGTATGAAATCTTATTCAGCCACGTAGGACACAACATTTTGTTTTATCTTTTTTTCATTTTCTATGGCCCTTTTTTGTCTCGTTCCATTTTCATGGACTTTTTGTGCTGTGATATCTCACTTCTCATTACCTTTTAAAGCCGCATTGTCTCTCTCTCTGACCCCCTTAAGCTGTATCGTCTCACTTACTGTGTCCTTTCATCCTGTATTTACTCATTTCCTTTAAACTTTTGGCTTGTACTTTACACTTTCATGACCATTAATCCTACTTGGGATACTTCCTAATTACATTATATTCTGTATTGTCTTACTATCCATGACTTTTTATCTTATCTGTTACTACTTCCATGAGCTTTTATCTTGCTTCGTTTCACTTAATATTGCTTTGCGCTTGTCTAACTTCAGTACCCTTTTATTTTTGCTTGTTTCACTTTTCATCACCTTTCATTTTGTTTTGGTTCACCTCCCATAACGTTTAGTCAGGCTGTCTTGCAGTTGATATAGCAATGGTTAGACGCCTTCACACTGCACGCACCATGCTTGGTTGGGTAAAGAGCGTGCCCAGGGCATTCTCTCTCTCTCTCTCTCTCTCTCTCTCTCTCTCTCTCTCTGTCTCTCTCTGTCTCTCTCTTCTCTATCTCTCTCATATCGATCCAATTGGAAGAGAGATAACCATTGCGAGAGTAGGCGCACATCATTGCTATCTACAGTGAGGTTCAAATGAAATTTCTACCCTGCCATGATCGTTTATCTTGCTTTTCTTCTTCCTCACGACCTTTAGTCATGTTTTGTCTCACTTCTCAAGATCCTTTATCTTGCTTTTACCCCGTCATCACACCCTTTAATCTTGTGTTTTCTTATTTCCCATCACCATTTATCTTGCTTTTCTCCCTTGTAATGACCTTTACTCTCGTGTTCTCTCACTTACCACGATCCTTTATCTTATTTTCTCCATCCTCACGACCTTTAGTATTGTGTTGTCTCACTTCCCACGACCCTTTAACTTGCTTTTTTCCTTGCTCTCGACCTATACTCTTGTGTTATCTCACTTTTCATGAATCTTTATCTTTATTAACTTCTAAGACGTTTATTCTGTATTATTCTAAATTCCGACTTCTTGATCTCATCAGTTCTTGCATTAGATGTCATTTTATATTGTTTTTTCTCACAAGCCATGGTATTTTATCTTGTCTCAACTCACTCACATGACCTCTTATCTTGTCTTACTCCCATGAAATTTTATCTTCTTTTCTCTTCTTACTTCGATAACCTATTTTGTCTTCCACTATCTTCACTCTTTTTACACACCTATCCTTACATCCCTTATAATGGAGATGACTTCGTCGTTTTCTTCTTACAGGAATTTGAATAGGTTATTTTGTCTCGCCTCCGATAATCTTCTCTTTTGTATGTTTTACTTCCCCTGATTTTCTTTATTGTCTTTTCTCATTTCTATAACTTGTGCCCTCAGGGGGGTACCCTGTCAGGACTGTTACACCTCTTACGTTGGAATGGGGCACGTGATGGTGACTCCAGTGCCCGTATTCAACCACCACTCCTGCCACATTGTTTATAGGACCTCCGACTTTATATTTTCAACTGAATCTTAGAGGAGAGGCACGTCTTTCCGCCAGGGCAGGTCCTATGGTTACTGGCGCCCTGGGCAAACATATGTTCGGTGCCCTTTTAAGTATAATTCTAAACATTTTCCCACGGAAAATAAGCTTAAACAATTGACAATAATTTTGTTTTACAGTATGAACAATTAGCCTACCTGAAACATTTATTATTTTCATTTTTCTCTCTTTGGAAGATCTTTGATGGTGCCCCTAAGCACATATCGCCCTGGGCAACTGCCCGAATTGCCGATACTTTGAGCCAACACTGCCTTCCATTCCCAGGGACGCCTAACCCTATTCCTCTTCACTACATATCTTACTCCACCCTTATCCAACTTTTCCTCTTACTATCGAAAGAGGTTCTGGCGAGACTCAGTGATATTACTGTCTCTCACCAAACTTGGTCGAGTGGTTTGCTGCACCTTCTGTGAGGGCCAAAGGCCTGATTAGTTAGGGGTGTGCTGAGTTATTGACTCTCTTCACCGCTTGAGAGCACATAGGAGGTAGCTACGCGGGCCCCTTCTTTTATCGACTAAAACACAAGGAAAAGGCGTCTGGGATGGTGAGTCTTGTTGTCAAGGTCCACCCTAGCTTACAACCAAGACCGATTATTTGTACATTATCATATTCTGGATGTTTCTGTTTCTACGGAGAATTTTCCCTATACCTCCTCAAGCATTGAAAAGGCAGAGTATATTTTTCCATGCGTTTATTTCTCTTTCGATATCTATATCCTGCTAGAGGAAATAAAAATGGAAGCTAAGAAGCTAAAGTAGAGCAACTTCCAAGCAAGGGCTCCTCCTACACAAATGCCGAAGAGGATGGGGAGTAAATTAAAGAACTCTTTAGATTGTGGGAAGGGCTCTCCTCCCATCAGAAGTAACTGCTAAATGAGCTTCTCTTTTATTACCTTCTGAATCTGCAACAGGCAGCTTCACCTCCGTAGAGGAAATGCCCCCACTCCCTATGCTTCCGCAGGCATTACTTCAAACTCCTAGTGGACACGCAGCTATCCTTTCTCCCTCGTCTCCGGTAGTGATGCTTACCTCTTGTCCTCTTTCTCACATTGGACAGGCGGCGAATCCCTCTTCTCTTCCGCAGTAGCTGGAAAAAACAAAAAGGCTCAGGTGGCGACAGCAAAACAAGACCGTTCGATTCCAATGACAGCGCTTAGATTGGGAGAACCCGGTAAGATGTGCAAGGAAGAGCCGGATTATTGGACCACGGCTATCCTTGCCCCACGCATAGTGACGTTCTTTTGAGACTGGGTGTTTTTCGCTCCAAAGTTGACCAAAAGAGATTGGTTTCCGGCCTACTAGGTCTATATATTACCAGCAGGCCACAAGCTAGCAAGTCTCTGATCGCGATCCCCGAAATCATAGGCGGTGGTGATGGCCTATTGAATGCCAGCCATGAGATGCGCGAGGACCGTAATGCACACACGCCCGACGGAATGTTATTCCCCGGGAGTAGACACGGACTATGTAGAAGACACCCTGAGCCTAACTCCGTTCTTGGGCAAGATCCTCCGATAGTAATCCCGCATAACAAGGAATCTGAAGGAGAGGAGGGTGCTCATCTCTCCGATGGAGCTCCACAGGTGTTTGTGTACTTCTCCATTTCTTAGTTGGACAGGAATGAAGCCGACTCGTGTGGTCTTGGGGGCGCTTTAGAAGGCAGAGAAGATAGTGCCCCCCTGCTCTCGTCTTAATAAAAAAGAACAAAGGAAAGCATAAGGAAACAAGGAGATCCTCTCCTTCGGGGAGTTTGCGAAAACAGAAGTGTCCTCTGCCTCTTTTGGCGGATAATAGGCCAAGGATGCCACGCCAGGCCGCGGACACCTTCAGGACAAAAAGGTAATAACAAAACTGCCAGGAATAGCTTCGGTGACGTCTGAGCCTTCCATCGAGGTCCTCTGTGGCGGCCTCCAGCAAGGACACACCCTCCGAAGTTATGTACTAGCTTATCTTTATGCTGTTTAAAAACACCAAAAATAAAATAAAAACAAAATATTGACACCAAAAAGAAAAAAAAACCTATAGAGTTATTATCAGGCGAAGGAGAGAATTAGTTGCCATTTTAAGATACAGAGGAAAGTTTAATCAAATTTCCCTGTTTACCATGACTGTACCCTTTTCGGAAGTCGCAGAAAAAAACCGTCAAGGAATTTGGTGTAGGGCCACAGGAAGGCCTGCGGCATAATACACGAAACCTTTGATACCTGTCAGTCTCTCCCATCTTATTTACCAAATTAGCCAGCAGGGCTGACCTGAATCCTGCTATGTAATCAAAATGTAAAGGAGAAAAACTCTGGTTTGTTCGCCGAATCCTTGCACTTATTCCCGGCAATCCTTGCATGTTCAAAGACCCCGCAGAGAAGAAAATATCTACATCTTCGTGGCTTGCAGCAGTCGTAGTATCGCGGATGCTTCGAGCAAGGAATGTGGAGGCTCCAATGCCTCGAGGATCATTGCGGTCTGTGAGTCATATAAATCACTATCCTATCTTAGAATTGGGCATGGCACGTAATCTCCCGTACTGAGCGATATATTACAACCTATTCTGCCGGGAACACAGACTCAGCTTCCTGAAGAGTCCCACCGGCTTCAAATAAGGGTGAAAATGCGTGAGAGCCGATCATCTCTTCGTATTTTGAGACATCTGTGTATACTGTCAGGGCTCCAGCGTGATATTGAATGTAATCAAGAAATATGAAGGCAGTCCTGCCAAAGCTGTAGGAACTTTGGCAACAGAGGCGTAGCAATAAACATTCAGAGGTGGCATTCTCCATGGTGGCATCCTGTACAGGACCAGCTTTGCTGTAACCGAGCAAAGGAGTGGTAAAACCTAGAAGAGTAGCTCTATCAGCACAAGAAGTACTGAATGCCACGGAACAAAGAATGTCATGGCGAAAGTTACGAAATCCTGCGTTTGAAAAAAAAAATATGTTCCCCAGGATTTTTTTGTGGCTTCTTAATGAATCTAACCTCCTGAGCTCAAAAATGAATGTATATTTGTTCAATCAGGTCAGATTTTCTTAGTACAGCATACACCATTTCCATTGAGATTACCTCATTTTTATGAATTTTTTTTAAAAAAAACTTTCTCTATCTAATAATGCATTATTACTGTTATATCATATAAACAGGAATACACGTATGTAAACTATAATTCTTTTAATAAACAAAAAATAAAAAAATGCAACATAATAAAGAAAATAATTATAATTTTGAAGAACAGACGCCCTTGACGATTTTCGTTTGTGCCTGTCATCTGGTGCATCACGCTTCAAACACCAACAGTAGTCAGCAAGCATGTTTCCGTTCCATTTACACTGGTACCTGGATTCCATTGTTTTTATGTCCTGGTGGAATCTTTGCCCCTGTTCTTTACTGTAATCCCCGCAGTTGTCGAGAAAATAATCCAGATGGGACTGTAAAAAGTGTATCTTTATAGACATTCGAGCTCCCAAATGTTTGAGACTTGTTAAGAGCTGATTGACCAGGGCAACATATTCTTCTAGGCTTCTTTTATTGCCTAGAAAATTGTTAACTAGAGCTTTGAAAGCTTTCCAGGCATCTTTTTCTATGTCCTTGATTGATGCATCAAATTGCTGATCAAGTTCCTGATTTGAAGTCCATCAAAAATTCCCCCATGGAGCTTAGCGTCACTGATTTGTGGAAATTTTTGAAAAATAAATTTAAAAGCTTGGCCTACTTTATTAAGGGTTTTGACATAATTTTTCATTATGCCAAGCTTTATATGCAGTGGAGGGAGGAGTATTTTTTGAGGAGGCACTAAAGGTTCAGCTATCACATTGTTTGATCTAATTCTAAATGCTTCTGGTGGAGGCCAAACCTTCTTCTCATAGTGCATACTATCTGCATAACTGTCCCATAAACATAGGAAACAGGGATGCTTCGTGTAGCCTGTTTGCGTCCCAAGCGTAAGAGACACTACCTGAAATTTTTTTTAGCACGGTATGTGAATTCAGTGTAATATTTCTAAAAACAAATTCAAAGTAATATTTCTTAATACAATAAGAATATGAATATTGAATATGTACTGAAAAATCCTGTATGCCGATGCATTAAATCATCGTATTGGAACTAATTGAATATATGTACATCTTATTTTGAGTTTATTGAGTTGTGTTGTATACCTTCTCAATTAGGATAAGTTCCCCATTAACCCAATAGGATGCATAAACCTATAGGGACACACTTCAACAAAAAATATAACTCAAAAATGACTCATGATTTCCAGATTTGCATTCTTGTAAAATGTAAGTTGACCAAAAGGTGTATACAAGTATTAACAATTAAAAATGAAAATGTCAATATCAAAAAGCGCAGAAATGCCAAGTGTAAAATGATCTTACCTTTAAGTCACCACATATCCTCCACTTATAGCTAGAGTAATTTATTGCATCCAGCAATTTTTTCATATTTTCATAACTTTCAGTAAGGTGGATTGAATGGCCTATAGGAACGGAAGCTATCTTGTTACAAATATTTAGTAACACAGTTTTTAAACTTCTACTGGAGGAATCTATGAACAGTCTCCATTCTAATGGGTTGTAGGGAATTCCAAGGGCCTCAACAAGTCCTTTAATATTGGCGCAGTATATTAAAGAGCTGGAAGAATGCTGTAAAAAATAGCTTCGAAACTCTTGTTTTCTATTTCTGTACCCCCCTAAATGTTGTTTCTTAAGCGAGAAGATTACTTTCACGAAGTCGAGAGCCAAAAAGTTGTGTATTCGCCTTTGAAACCCCCAGATCCCTGGTCAGGTCCTTTAACTGAACTTGAGTGAATGGTCTTGCGACCATATCATGTGTGGAAACCTGATAAGACTCAGATGTATCATAATCTTGGTCAACTTCCATATTAATCTCTTCATGTACCTCTATAAGTTCAGGGGGAGAAGGTATAGGAATTCCTGGGCCATAGGGCAGGAGTTTGATGGCAGAAGGAACATCCGGATATGCCACACTATGTTTATTCTTCTTATTTATACCTGTGGAAAATATAATTGCATATTACATAAAGGAATTGATTTGGAGTTGCAGATAGTACATAAATGTTTAGTAAAGGATATTTTCATGCTGAAGTGAACTATGTTAGTTTTTAATTTTATGCTTAGTCTTTGCATAATAATGACATTTTCAGAAGCCAGTATAATACAGAAAGCTTAAATACTTGATACAATGCTCACCTTTAAGATTTGTCATGCAAAAATAGCAGTCCGTAGTGTGGTCCTTGCCATCTCTCCACACCATGGGAACACCAAAAGAGAGGGACTTCTGTTCGCCCTAACTCCAGCGTCTTAAACTTATGTAGCATCCCTTGCAGCAGATATGTGGTGCAAAACTTTTATCTTGATCTCTTAGCCTTACTCCAAAATATGCATGATACAAAGATTTAATTACAGGATTGATTGTACTTTGTTGCTCGGGAAAAGTCACTTTGCCGCAAACATAGCAAAATCTGTTGGAGCTATTCTTACATTTTCTGTTCATTTTTAACTCAACCACTATTATTATTATTATTCTTATTATTATAATGCTAAGCAATTTTTAACCTGCAAAATATAAACCTATTTGCATAATTACTTAAAATTTACGCAAAATTTACTGCGAATAGAGCAGTGCAAAAACTATTGAAATTTGATGTAATATAGGAGATGTATAAACTATAAAATTATTATCACCCCCTGTATCGCAAAAACTGGAGGTGATAGAGAAAAACGGATGACAGATTCGGATTTAGGAGGGCAATTTTATTGAGAAACACTATAGAAAACCTAAGGTACATTTTTGACGCAGACCAGTGTAATAAGTGCATCCTTTGTGAGCATCGGTCTAAAAAAGGCCAAGGAAACGGCGCGACTTTAGCACATCCATGCAAGACATTAAAGAAAAACTTCAGGTCATGGTGAACCCAGGATAGGGGTGGCAGAAGGGCTTTATCTTAGTTTTGGTGAAGAAAAACAGAAACCCATCCACTTCTGGATAACATGTGATAAGGCTTAGGGTCTTTTGGAGTGGATCCTCCATGGTAAGTACCTTTTAAAAATCAAAAGAGTTAAGATTTATACGGTAAGTGTAGTGAGAACATCTTTCTACCCCATTGTCATAAAAGTTTAGAGGATCTCCATGATTCCGTATAAAACATGTGGTATCATACACCTTCTCCAGATCAAAGAACACCGTCGCTATATGTTATCCTCGATGGAAATCCTCGCAGAGAGGAGAATTTTTCAGTCGGAGCCGAGAATTCAACGTGCAGTGGAATTTGCTATATTGAAATAAGCAAGAGACCTTGACCTCAATTGTCCCCCAAATAAACTAGCTAATTCCCCCCCAAAATATGGAAAGATACACTGTGAAGTTACTGTTGAAGGAGGCTACAAAATAGGTTCTGCCTCGCACACCCAAGTGTCGAAAAATGTCGCGCGGGATATCATCTGGACAAGATGCGGTATATGCCCTCGGAGGTAAAGTCAGGTCGGCTAGAGAATGCAAATAAAGCGATCGAAAATGACTCCGCCACAAACTCGAAGTCCAAAATCGTAATCCGGTCTTCCTGGAGGACAGGAGGGGCTTCTGATAAAACATGCCCTGAATGCTTTTGACAAGATTCGACACCTGTGGTAAATGGGTCTTCCTGTTGAGTGCAGTCACGTATGTTCGTTAAGAAGAGCGCGATCGTGTTGAGAAACCTTTCGGGGGGCGCTTGAAGCACTTATAAGCGTAACACTTTCCCCTGGGGGCTAAAGATCAGGATGACAGAGAAACACTCAAAAGCCTCAACTGAACTAAACTCGATAAAGATGAGGAAGAAGTCATTTCCTCAAATTAAGTGGCCCCTTGGACATTTTTTTGAAGGAGCCATCTGGTGACTTCCTACTTGGGCATAAGTCGCCGTACTCACTATAGCCTACGACTAGGCTATATTAAAAAAATAACAAGCAAATAACAAATAAAAGGATAAAAAATCATAGGCTAAAAACAAAAACAAAGTAAAAAGGTAACAGGAAGGAAAGCACTGCAGCGTCAGGGGTACGCCCGCCTCCTCCTGGCGCAGGAGCATGCGACCCACAACAAAACAGTTGAAAAGTGGAGGACGCCAGCCTCCTCCAAAAAGTCGTACAGTCCGCAAGTCGGTGTGTACGAACCAGGCCTGAGTACAAGGGACAGGCGGTAGTGACCCAGTTCGTCCTGGTACCAGGAGAGGTAGCGTCCGTCAAGATCACCCAAACTGATAAATTCAATAAGAATGTGCCGAACAGTCAAGGGGACAACGCAGTCGTCGCAGTAAGGCGCAGGCGAGCGCTCCAGCAAATGTCAGTGCGTCCCGCGAGTGTCCAATTCGGAGACTTCAGAATGCAACCTGAAGCTGTCTTGGAATTGGGGGATAGGTCCATGGGAACATTCGCGGCGCAATGGCACGTAACTTTAAGTTGTCCTCGACTTTTCCCCTCTTCTTTGCCAGGCCACCGGAATGGCAGCTCGTATTCCTGCCATGTAGTCGGTGTGAGAAAGAGTGAAACGCTGGTCCGGTCGCAGAGTCCTCGCGGACTCTTTGGCGCCCTCATCGGCGCGCTCATTCCCCACAATTCCTACATGTCCAGGAACACAGCAGAAGATAATCTCGACATCCGCCCGGCTCGCCAAAACCGTGGCGTGACGGATATTGCGGACCAGAAGGTGCGGAGATTTCAATGTCCCGAGAGCACTCAGGGCGCTTTGTGAGTCGTTATAAATCACAATCTGGTCTCCGAACTCGGCACGTCGCGTTATCTTCCATACCGAGCAGTGTATTGCAACCAGCTCGACTGTGAAGACAGACGCAGCACCTGGCAGAGCCCCGCTGACTTCAAACAGAGGGAACACGGCGTGGAAACCGCCCTCTATTTGGGACTTGGAGCAATCCGTATACACTAGCACGGTTCACGCGTGACACGATGTGTGCTCCAAAAAGGTCGAACGCAATACTTCCGGCGCTGTAGAAGTTCCGGGAGCAGAGTAATCATCGTCAGAACCAGGTAAACTACCGGCTCGAGAGCTATACCTAGCTCTCGAAGGAGTTTCCTATCCCCAAACCCAAATAGCTTAGGATATATCTGGCGTCTCTCGGCGGCATAGGCACCATCGAGATCAGCTGCAGATGCAGTGAGAGCTTTTGGCGACTGAGGGAGGAGCCGGGCTCGCGCGTACAGGCAAATAATGCACTGTTCATGGCGTAGAGCGAGTGACATCACCCTAGCATCGACAAGTAGTCTCTCAATAGGGAAAGTGCGGAAGGCACCGGTCGCCAGGCGAATGCCGGTGTAGTGAATCGAGTTCACCTTCCGCAATACACGCTCGGCTGCGGATGCGTAAAACTCGCATCCGTAATCGATCTGGCCCCTCGGGCAGAAGTGGCTTGGGTAAAGTTTTTTGAATAGGAAAGTAATCACTATTATTGAGGTAATTGAACACCTTCAAATAAAAGTCAGAGTGTAGATCCGGAGAAGAAAGGATAGATCGAGGCAAAGAAATTAAGCAGCCCTCTGACAGTGATAAGTGAAATCTCCAACTCTTTGATCAAGTTTGCCAGGACCTGACCTCTGCGAATAGTCGTGTAGTCACACCGAGAAGGAAAAGGGCCTTGGCAAACCTGACACGGTGCGACGGAATTCCGCTGCGTCGAGGTCAGATTACGTTGGAGTATACACAGAAATGACAGAACACCTCGGATGCAGGTGTACCTGGATCGCCAACGCCTGTAAGGAGTTATTCAATATCAAAAAGAGAACAGAGATATCCTGTCTGTTGTAAATTGCTCGTCCATCTGGACGTTCCCACATCACATGAGTGTGGGAGTTTCAAAAACCTTATATCCCAAGAAGGCTGGTATAGACGACGCACCCAATATGGTCTCATGAAGGTAGAAAATGGTGGCACAACAGGAAGGGACGAGCCTCCAAAACCCTATTTTTATTGGCCACAAAAAATACTAAGGTCACTTCTGCCTCCAACTTCGATGGCCTGGGTTGGGTGGGTTGGTCAGGCCGGCGATCCTTTCCTCTCCTTTGTCTTGACGCATTTGAATGGCGTGGCGGCTTTGTGATTAAGGTTTTCACATCCTTTGGTTGTCTCCCGTCTCTCTTATCCATCATGGGGCAAGAGCGATGAACACAAGCTCCTTTCAGGCAACCCTCCGTTTGAGGGCTAAACTTTGAAAGTTTCGAGCATGGATTAACTACTACCTTGCTTGGATTCACGTACTGAGAGTTTAACATCTCAGGGCATGTGGCTATTTCGCTTTTTGTGAAGAGTTCAGATAGAGGTGGAAGGGTAGCTAAGGTGAGGCCAGAGCACATATTGCTACCAACTCTACCAAGATGATACCCGGGGGAGGTAGCCCACGGAAGGCTTACCCCTGGGCGCAAGAGATACCACAGTTGTAGGCCAGGAAGAGCCAGGATCAGTGCGTACTTACTTGAATTGAGAGACATAAAAGACCTCTGGTTGCGGAGAGTGAATAAAACAAGAAGAATTTCTTTGCGAACCAGAGTGCTTC
This sequence comes from Ceratothoa steindachneri, assembly GCA_963969495.1. Lineage (NCBI taxonomy): Eukaryota > Metazoa > Arthropoda > Malacostraca > Isopoda > Cymothoidae > Ceratothoa > Ceratothoa steindachneri. The sequence goes on from OZ018327.1 coordinate 39,037,354, forward strand.
TCTCCGCAATTCAAACAGAGCCTTACATGATGCATATCGGTCATTTAAGGCCTTGGACAGTTGGTGCCGATTTCAGGTTGACCGAATTTAGCACGTCTGCAAGTTCGATTTGTAGGGCCAAAGCGTTGTTAATAGTAACACCTTCACGGTAGTGGTAGAAATATCTGCCCACAGTAGCGATACCAGTTAGTTTGCACCAACATAGGTCGATTATTTCAATCGAACGTGACGCAGGGTAAAGGAGTGGATCTCCAAGCCTCTCACTGTTTCCTCATCACACGCTCGATTTAGACCAACCCTTTGTCGACCAGCTCTTTTGTGATCTCCTCTAAGGAGTAGTCAACGAGTTTCCTCGCATGGGCTACACATTTGATGAGGTACATGTTGGAGTACAGGGTCCCATGTACAGCAAACTATCGAACATCAATAGGGCGCTTGCTATAACAGCCTGAGCACCATCAACCACATCCACCAGAAGGATCAAGCCGAGAAGCGAGCAACCTTCATTTCCTTACCAAAAACAATGGCTGACACCTGACGCTGAGGGAAAATGTCTCTTTGGTCAGCATTCTCCCTTAAGTAGCACCAACCAACAGAATTCATAGAACAGCTTCTCGATATATGGTCCCAACGTCACCGAGTCTCCACCCTCGACACCCTATTTTCTTTGGGGAAGCCAAGGCCTGACTAGTCATCCTTTGCTTGGTTACGCGACGAGTTTTCAGGGGACCCGTTCTTCCCAGGAGCCAACTCACGGAAGGAGAGGTTTCAATAAACTTTTATTTTCCTTTTTCGTTCTTTTCTTCCTTAGTGGGAAGGCTAGGAGTTCACGCACGTATCTTCCCGAAAGTAAGGCTCACAGAGGTCTAAAATACCAGCATCAGTCAGATTCCTGTCCAAAATAAGTCAGAAGGACACCCGCCTGTGAGTCCAGTCTAAGGAGGACAGACCCTGCTCTACTTATGAGTTCCCATAAGTCCGTGCTCCTATAGGAGGATCTTATCCCAGAGCGGAATTAACCTGAGTAAGTGCATACTCTCAGGGAAGGCCCGCTGATTGGGAACTGGGCATCTTCGGATCCCTGCCCTCATTAGGGAGCGCTTCCGTGGACTGACTAGGCCCATGGCATATGATCATCTCTGGAGTCAAGGTGGATGGCTAACCGACCTCTTAAGGGCTGGCATGCCCGCTCTCAAGAGAAGAGTCATAACAAGTATGACGAATATAACACGAGACGTGATCTAATGGATTCGATGCCCGTCGTTCCACTAAAGTGGTTTGCTCCATCGAGTCGCCTGTTGCGCTAGTCACTGTTGCCTGTTTTATCGGGTTCATGGAAAATAGAAGTGGGACCGCTACTGGGTCATACAGGGAGTCTCCTGTGGGTGACTTATAGTCACCCGCAGAAAGGGATAATGGGAAAATTCACTTTCTCAGATACACAGAAGGAGAATCCTACTCACACCAAGATTGTGTTTGAAGGTCCCCCTAAGAAAGCATATGAGGATCCATTTGCTGCATACAGTAGGGCAAATGGGTGGCCTCTAACTGGTAAAGGGGCAGCCCATATACTAGTTGCTTTGCTTGTGTTGGTAAGGGAGCTTCGCCACCAGAGGAAGGAGTTCCTCGGGTCATTTTGCTTTCTGTAGAACCTGAGTGGGACGAGGCCGAGGTCTCCTCTAGCAAGCGGATACTCTGCTGTAATTCCTAAAGTCGTAGCTATAGTTAAGTTTGCAAAAGAAAATCCCATCGAAGAAATATATTATGACCAAATTCATCGGAATCAAATGAGAAAGGTTACCATAGGATCAGAAACATCCAGAATGTGATAATTTAAGCTGTGAATTCATAACTCCAGCACTGTATTCAGCCACTTCGTCCTTGCGCCTTAACCGATCACGTTTTGGCCTAGTGTAGCCACATCATTGGTGGAGGGAGCTTTTTCCGGCTTAATGAGACAGAAAGAGGGTGTCCTACTTAAAGTGTATCCATGTCACTCTTTCCCTTGAGCATCAACGGTATCGCCTAGGTGCTGCCGGTAGATGTTTTATATATATTGGTAAATATTGGATTGTGGAATAGCTACTTTTTTATGAAGAAGGTATTTCGATCTCATATGTTGCGAACCAGATGCTTACCCTAGCGCGTAGATCCCAACTAACTCTAAACGACATGTCTCGCTAGGCCTAAACTCACAGGTTTCAGTTTTCTTTGGCCAATACTAATGGTGTGCAATTCTGCCTCGTATTAAGCTTCACCACAACCCGGACTTGTTACTTAATTGTGCTTGCCTGGCATGGTTTTTGACCGACGCTTTTCCCTGGAAGGCGCATATTCGCATCCTTAGGTTTTCCTGTATCCTTGTCATGGGCATTAGTAGTTCCGTGACATTCAGCACTTAAGGTGCTGAGTGGGCTATTCTTCTACGCTTTTACCGCTCCTTTGCTTGTTTATACATTGGCTACGCATCCATAAGCAGAGCGTGAATTATGGAAATTGGCCCCAATCCACCTCACTGATCTTCATTTGGCAACAGTTCCCTTGCCCACATCTCTTGTTTAAGCCTCTTTGCCGATGCTGTAGAATGCCACTCGCTTTAAAATGATCACTGCATTATGTGTTTGTACTTCTGAGTCCAGTGTCCCGTAGTTGTCAAATGATCTCATTTCAATCACTGTCGATCTCGGTAGGGCCTATGCTTACGTGAGACACTAATCATATCGTTATCCTTTTGCTTTTATGCTATTGAAACTTCTATGAGAGCTTTACATAGATCTTGCGCTATCGGTACCTCTGCTCTGACAGAATATCACCCTGCAGAATGCCACTTTTGAACGTTTGTTGCTACGCCTCGGCTTCTAAAGTTTATACAACACTGCTAGTAATGCTTTCGTATTTCTTAGAGAACAGGTCATATCACACTGGCTCGGTATCAGTGTGCACTGATGACTCCAAATACGAAGACAAGGCTCTGCTTCTACACCTTCTCACCCCTGTTTGAAGATGAAAAAACTCTTCTGGGCGCTGAATCTATCTTCACGGAGGAGTTGGTTGTAAGGCACCGTTAGGTATGGTAGATTACATGCCGTACCTGATTGGGAGAATGATTCGCGATTTTTATATTCTCATAGACATACCAAATTCTCTCAAATTACTGAAATCTCTTCACTCTCTTGTTCATAGCATCCTTAACACCACGGCTGCCACGAGTCTGGAGGATGGGAAGATTAGAATTGTCGTTTTTGTGCATGTAGGAATTGCAGAAAGTAATCGCAGTGAGGAGGGCAGCAAACAGTCTGCGAGGACTGCACGATCTGATCGGCATATTTTAGTCTTAGTTGTTTGTTTGTTTGCGTAGTTTAGTTTTGTTGTTTTCTTTTTAATTATTTTTTCGTTTTTTATTTTACTTATTTGTAGGCTAAACAAAGAGAATAATTTATCATTTAGGCGGTTCTGCCCTTGTTGGCAAATGCCATTAGAGGGTCTAAAATAAACAAAATCTTTTACATGTTATCTTTTTTGGTCTCAAATCCCATGGCGTTTTATTTTGCTTTGCCTACCTGGACTTTTATCTTTCATTGTCTTACTTCTCACGACCCTTTTGCCTCTTTCACTTACCATGACCTATGTTTTCTTTGCTCACTACCCATCTCCTCGTAACTTCCATGGAATTACATTGACCCTAACTTGTCTCATTCAACTTTGTGTGACCTTTTATCTTCTTTAATCACACCACCGATGTTACTTGACTTGTCTCACTTCCCATTACCCTTTATCGTGTGTTATCTCACTTACCACGACCTTTTATTTTGTTTTATTCTGTTACCTCAGTTCACATTGCTATTTATCCAGTCTTTTCTTACTTTCCATTAATTTTATTTTGTTTTCCCATGAACATTTATCTTGTCGTGTCTCACTTTTTTGGCCATTTATATTGTGTTGCCTCCATTATAAACCTTTTACTTTGTCCTTTCTCACTATCTCTGTTTTTTTATCTTATATTGTCTTAATTTGTATGACCTTATATAATGTCTTTTCTCACTGGCTTGATCGATTTTCTTTTATTTCTTCATTTACCCAAACCTTATATTTTTCTTGTCTCACTTTTTTACCTTTTATACCCTTCCTTCTCATGACCTAATTCATTGTATTTCCTCACGGCATTTTAATTCATATTGTCTCAATTTCTTTATACAATGAGTCTTGTCTTTTCTCACTTTTATCTCCTTCTGTTTGTTCCTTTCTCACTTTCCATGACCCTTTATTTCGTCTTTTTTATTTTTAACTTGTTTGGCCTTTTATCAAGTCCTACTTCCTATAAAATTTCACTATTCTGGTTTCCCTCCATATGGCTTTTTATAGTTTTTTTTTTTCGTTTCCATGACCTTTTATCTTGGTTTGTCTTTTTTCCATGACTCTTCTATTACCTTGCAATGACTCACTTCCCATAAACTTTTTTTTCTCATTTTAAGCACCAGCTATCTTTTATTGTCTCAATTTATATGATTTTTCATTTTGTTATATCTCACTTTCATGATTCTTTTGCTCACTCTGGTCGGTGACTCATATCTATTAACCTTTTCATCTCATCCTGTCTTACTTCCTATTTATTTTTCTCTCGTCCTCTCTCCCTTCTCTGATGTTATCTCTGTTCCTTTCTTGGTTTTCATGACTTTATAATTCGTTTCCTTTTACTTCTACCTTTTAGGTCCTTTTATCTTGTCAGTGACTCGCTTCAGTTAACTTCTGTATATTTCAGAATAACTGGAAGTAACAGAAGAGGTTTGACTCATCGCGTTTTTCATGAGATATTTTTATACAGGACAGGTTATCTGCATCCCTTCTGCACGCCGTCCCTTGCTAAAAGGTTTTCGGGAGTTCCCTCCACCCGGGAAAAGGGGTAGGAAGGGCGAGTGCACTTTATACGCCTGGGGTGATATCTTCGTTATCTCTTTGCTCCAGCTAGCTTATTTTCTCTTTCTGACTTTCCATGATTTTTTATCTTCTCTTTCCTCACTTCAATGATATTTGACCTTAACTTGCCTCACTTATTATTACGTCCTCCCTTGTTTTGTTTCATTCTCTATTACCTTTTACCTTGTCTCACTTCCATAGACCATTTGTAGTGTCTCACTAGTAGTATTGAAGGGTGAACCCCGAGTCTATACACACGCACACACTCGTGAGCACATCCAAACACGTACACACACACACACACGCACACATGATCTTGTACCCTGAGTCTACCCACTTACTCCCCCCCTTATTGGTTTATCACCAAAATGTTGCCAACCCCCTCTCCTAGATCACTGATATTTTTTTCAAGGAAATCAGAGTCTACACGCGCGCACACACACACACACACACCCACATTCTCGGTGGTTTGTCATCAAAATGTTCCCAGCCACGTTTTGAATATTCAGGTATTGTCTCTTTTCATTCCACATTAGTAAATACTTGAAAATAATTAGGAGTGTTTAATGAGGCGAGAAGATGGTTATCGCTATTCAAATATTTTAGTGACCTTTTTTGCGAGCAATGGTTACTACTGTTTGTGACATATTCAACATTAGTAAATATCCGAAGAATTATCAAAGATTATAATGTCTAGACCATATTCAGCATACTGTTTTTTCCCGAGTGAAAATATTTGGAACAAAAGGGGGGGGCTTAAATAGGCAAGGAGATAAACATCGCTTTTCAACTATTTTTAGTGACCATACTGATTTTCTGCAAATACACACACAAACATGAGCATACACACCAATTACCTTTTTATTGGCTCCGGCCTTGCTTTGACGTCAAAGTGTCCCCAGCCCTGTCCCCTTTACCCCCTCCCCCTTCATCAGTAGAGATATAAAACTCATTCGAAACCCTTTCCTCATTTATAATTATAATTCGTAATTTTGTTGGGAAGCTAAGGATTAAATTGTTCAATAAAAGCTCGATATTTAATAAACACAAAACAAGCCGCAAGATTCTGAAAAATAAATCTGAACTCTGAACAGATTGATGATAATAATTTTATTCACTTATACTAAATTTTTACGAATATAAACATCGTTATGGAAACCTAGAAATAAGCTATTAAAATAATACACAAAATCTTTGTCAACAAACAATGCTATCCAATGTGATCCAGGTCGATGGCTACTGTCCATATTAATGATATAAGCTGAGTGTCTCTTGCAAAACAGCCATGAAAAACTCGTTTTGTAGTTTTATTTAGATACAATAGTTCTTCTATTTCTATTGCATTTATTTTATTAGGATTAAACTAATACGTTTCTAGGCTTATCTATCTCAATAACAGACTGAACTCTGCATATATAACAAGGGAGACCGAGGCTATTAATGGAGATCTAAACTTTAACTGTATTGATAATGTGCCCTACTATATAGGATTAGAACATTCTCCAAGACAAGTAGTACTCTTGTTTTGAGTTAGGTTGGTACAATAAATATTTTTACTTTTTAAAAATTGTTCATACGTAAGTCCAATACTCTGCTCACCTCCAATACACCCTATTGCGTTATATAACGAGTAAAATGCCCTTGAAGCAACTAGATCTTTATCGTCCGAATAGTCTAATTCAAATGATCTTTCAACTTCATTCCTGTTTGTATAGATAGTGATGCGATTCACATTATCACGTTTAAATTCAAAATATGATGCATCATATTTACCAAAAAATGCCGAATGGTCAACTATACTAATCACCATCCGCGTAGGTATTCTCCCCATTAAGATATTATCCACACTCTTCATTGATATTTCACTCACAATTGTAAAATTTCGCATACAAACTTGTGTTAGAGAGTACTTAGCGTTTGATATAGGCAACCGATTTTCCATCTCCAGATGGGTTGATGCTGAAAGGCGTACTTTTCTCAGGTAAAGGAAACTCTCTAATAATTTACTTTAACTTCTAAACCGGTCTGGCTTATAAATAGTGTAAATGAATGTGGTGCTCTGGATAACCTTATCTTTAGTGGGACTCCATTCACCAATAGCTTATATTGCGAGAAGTAATCGGCGTGTAGTTTTCCAAATATATTAATAAGTTATTTCTTCGATGTGCTATATTTCTGTTTAATACTTTCTTTACTAAAGTACGAGTAATATCCTGCAGTGGAAATAAATGTAGATTTTTGTTCTTCAGTTTAGTTCAACAGGTTCTCTAAATATGCACGAAAAGGGTAATTATCTCCAATGAAATTTACAGATGTTCCATTTAAATAAATATCAACATTGCTGAACTAAGTGTGACGAATATTATTTCCCGGACAAATATTCTCCCCATCTTTTAGTTCGCTTCTGTTTGCCTTCACAATTCTTGCTTTAATATAAATATAAACCTCATTCAGGTCTATATAATACTGTCTGCTACCAGATATATAATATTCAACCGGGGTGAGATCTGATGAGGTATTGCTAAGCGGATAGTAAGACTGATAATTGCTCTCGACGATGGAAGTTTGGGTCGGTGAACCGGTAAACAAATCGAGTTCTTTCCTCGAACTTGTTGGATGAAGAGCATTCATTTTTACACGTGTATGATTTATAGCCGATGATAAATTTATGTGAACGTCTATGAAATGTGTCCTTGTTTATATTATGAGAAAAAACTGCCCCGTCCACTTCATCTATTTTCAATTTTTATTCTATTCTTTAACAAATTATTCATTTATTTTCGGTTATTTATTACACCTTTTTTACGGATTTCCTCTAATTACCACTCTCAGATTTTAACTTTTATCTAATATATCGTCTAATATTTTTAGTAATATTATTCTTCGTCCTTCCAAGCTGATCTTTCAAACATACTTTGCCGTCTTTCCATGCATAATATCCTGAAGGGTTTTGAAACCGGCGGAAATGGCATTCTTTCCTAGATAGCGAGAACCACTCTTTAGATGGGGCGCTGCATTTCGGAATAGGGAGGAGAATATAGATTCAAGACCATGTCCTATCTGAGCTCTTAGCCCTTTAAACACGCGTGGGCCATTCAACATTTTTTAATTATTTTTTAATGTCTGCTCCTAATGTGTAGTTTTATCATCAAATTACCGAGAAAGAATGGACATTTTTCACCTTCAACCGTTCTTATATAGATATAAATTGATCTCAAGTCCCCAGAGCTTAGATTGAGATAGTGTGGATTATCAAAAGTTATACAGAATGAAGCATCAATGAAAGGAAGGTGAATAATTCTCAGCAATCTCCACGGTGTCCTGCCTACTAACTGATTGTCTACAAGGTTAAGGTAAATGTAACATATAAGAGCAGGAAAATATATACTAAATGCTATACAATGATTAAATTGGGGGATATCATCTCTGATAGATCTTTTCATGTTCATTGAGCAATGAACGTAAAGTGAGCATTAAGACATAGTCAATAGACAATTTCCGTTGCGTTTTATCAGATTAAAACAGTAAATATTGAGATGATAATTTTTGCATCATTTTCAGATTCATTTTCTCTATAAGTGCTTTTTCATTTTTATAATACCCGACGTCTATCTATATCTCATCATAAGCATAGTCAATGGCTTTTATTTTTTATTTTTTTCCTCTTGCCAATATATTATTTGATGCATAATTATTTACCTCCGTCATTTTCTGATAGACTGTAAATGCATGTGTAGGCTTTGTAATATTTTAGATATTCCCTGTCATTTGAAACTCACAAAGCCCTACTTCAGACTGTCTGTTATAATAGATATGTGCAATTTGATTCTATAGTCACCCATGGTCTGTTATAATTGATTTATGCAATTCAATTCTATAGTCACCGATGGTATTTTGAGGGTAAACATCCACAAAGGATGAGGAAGGGAAGGGGACAAAAAAACTCTAATTCCAACTTCGCAACTGATAAAAAACCTTCCTCATCTCCTAACTTTATATAATTTCACGAATGCATGTGTTCAAGGTTAGTGCATTATACCGCATGCCTTGACATATGAGTTAAACGACTTTGAGTACCTTCACGATTTTCCTAAATATAGCTTGTTTTTTCCATCCCCTTTCGCTTTAGAAATCGTCTCCACTACATATTTCTTACGAGAGTCAAAGTTTACTTTCTATAGTGCTTCTTCAGTAACCCCACCTTCATTATGTTCTCCATTTAACTCTTCAATATACTACAATTCTAATACACTTGAAATCCTATATATCTTAATAATTTTACTCACTCCACCCTACCTCGTATCCCATTTTTTAATAACTAGAAACGCGTAAGATTCGAACATAATCACTGATTTTATATGGAAACCTCTTTTTTAACTTGAGATCTCTGCTTCAGTATAGCAACATCGTATATAACTTTAAACGGTGTGTTCCCAATCATTCTATGTCTAGAATAATTATAAGCCCCTGCAAAATCCTCTAACACGTCGATGTATTTCCATGCATTATTAAAGTCTTTCCTTTATTGTTCTTTGTACACGCTCTAAAAGACTAGCTTTGTTTAGTGAGTGAACATGATATACGACGATATTATATTCGCTCAATAACTTTTCATCTTCTTTCCTTTAAACTCTCCTCCATCATCAGAACATATATAACATGGAATCTATCCGGTTTCTTCTATGAGATTTCGTATAGCATTTTACACTACCTGATCCTTCTTCTCCTTTAAAGGAGTTAGCCAAAGATATTTAGAATATACGACAATTACAAAGAGTATATAGCGTATAGCATAATTAAAAATTTCAAATTTCCATATTACACTTAGATTTATGTGCCAAATCTCGTTTAAACCTTGTGCCTTTACGTGTTTTGTCTGGAATCTTTTTCGTACGGGTTGGTGTAGTGTCTCGCTATCCAACCTTGAGAGAAAGCTCTCCACATCAGATGTTTTAGCGATCTTTTTTAGAAATTGAAATAGCCGATTTACCCTACCAAAAGATGTTAGTAGAGTCGAGGATGTATATAAGGGTAACAATCAGCGGTTCACTTTTAACTGAATATTTGATTCGTTTACACTCTTATCTAACTATTCAATTAAAGACATCTTAGCCTAAAATCTAATTTTATTTTGCATTTAGGTTAAAATACATAATTTCAATTAAAATTTGATGAATGGCCCCAACCTTATTACTTTGTACACATTTACTGATTCTCTGAATCAAAAGAGCTTGGTTAATCCGGTTAGGAAAATGGTATTCGATATGCAACGGATAAAAGTTATCAATTTCTATGTTTAACTCAACTTGATAATTTTGAAAATGAATATCAGAAAGATTTTTTATATGATCTAGAATTTGAATGAACATATTTGTTTAACAATAGTGCTCTAATAAAAAAAAAACAATTATCTGGGTGAAACTTAAACTTTCTTCTTGCAAGTCTCGATGGCGCAGGCTGGTGACACTCCATCCTCTGGACTTTTACAGTGAGACTGATTGATAGATAGATATTCTATTAAACTTTATTTACACGTAACGGTGACGTAGTGGTAAAGATAACAGAACAAATTCTTTCACAAGTTCGATGGTGTTCTCTGTTCTCTCTCTTGTTGAGAAAACAATGGAACTCATCAAACGACGCATTTTTTTCTATACTCAGCTTCTGTGATGATAGGTTGAAGTTTTCTGGAGCCATAGAGTCCATCATTAAATGCAAACTAACAAGAATCAACCGCATTCTGCAAGCACTTCGTCTGAGGAAAACTTTGAGGAAACTCGTCTTCAAGTTTTAGAAAAGTATTGACTTCATAATCATTGTACAGAGCGTTTTTAATTCGTATAGGAATGAACTTTTCATCCCTTTTCCAGTAAATACAGAAATGTATACTTGTTTATACTATATTTAGGGAAATTAGAAGATATTAATTTTACTCTCACTTCCTCCCAGAAAGTGGTTGGTAACATTTTCACGTTCTAACTAAATTATTTAAGAGGTCGATAATGTTAAATTGTGGAAGTCTTTGACCATCGATGGTAATCACCCCATCATTACCACAACTGAATCCCTGTTTATCTTTTAATGTCTGATAAATTAATCTACCTATTTCCAGTATATTATCTGTATAACCGTTTATTTAATCATGTCTCTCTTATTAACTTTAACGGTAAGTGCATTCACGACCTTATCGTACTGTTTGAAATAGTGTTCCAACTTATTATGGTAAAGCTAACACGTCTATCTGGTGGGATGTATGAATTATTTAGTATAGTATTTAACTCTCTCTCCAAACATAAAAGTCTTTCTTGTAGTGGGATTAAGTTTGAAGCTACTTCTCTTACTCTCTTTCGGGATAAACATTATTTTTTATAATCTTAGAAGGTTGGAGAGGACAGGTGCTAGAACAGAGACTAAGATGTGTCGAAACGATCCTTCACGCTGATTTATTAGTTTTTTTCTTAAACGTATATGAGCTGTCTTCCGAGCTAACACACACGTATCAACCGTTTGAATCGTGATATCTTTTGTTTCCTGCGATGTTGTCATTGAAACATTACCTTTTATTAGATTATGACACATTTCACATACACATTTAACAAAATCACCACCCATGCTTCCTATGATTGATTTTTTCATATTTTTAGAGAGAGTAAAGATCGTATGGAATAGATACGCGTATCTTTTCATTATATGGTTCACTCTAAAAGATATATGCTTTCGATTTCGTTTGGAAATATTCCTGTCCGTAAAGTAAATTGTACAGTGCTTCTTGGACTGAAGTCGCAGAGCAAATCTCCATAGGGTTTTGAGACTGCTTCTTTCTATATCTTCATAAAGCTGTTCCATTCCTTAGGCATTATTTGTCCAGTGAAGACATTCATCTGGGAGGTGTCTCTCCTCTGGTTAAATAAGACTAGAGTGCGACAATTTAAAGCAATATCGCACATATAAGAATTTTTAGAAATAGATTTTGGGTAACTAGGAATATGGAGATATTCTTATGGTGGGAGGTGACTGTAAATATTTCTGATATATTTGCATTTATCTTTTGCATTAATTTATCTAGAATAAGGAGTATATAACTTCTTCCATCCAAAGATGACACATCATACACACCTTCGTGAAAAATTACTTCATTTCTAAATTCTTCATAAGTCTTTCTGCCATACATTGTAACATCTATCAACGTATTGAGTAAACATCTTATCTCTATTCCGGAGTATACGAAAGAGGAATTGGAGTTTTTCGCTAGATCGGCGCAATGATGGATGAAGTACATGGGGACATAAATTTAAATATTTTTACACTTTGTTCACTCATACTTTCCTTTTATATTATGAATAAGTGAGGCAACTTCTTTCAGATAACTATATACAAAATCTTTTTCTCTCTTTTTTAATCATCAAAACATCAAAAATGATGTTTACTCCTCATGCAAAACGAAAGCGAGTCTATCGAAACAAGCCAAACTCTTCCTCTTTACCCAATCCCTCGTCAAGTGAAGGTATCTTTGGTGAAATTTTACACACAGAGAATTCTGCTCCAACTAGTGTGCTTAATGAAGAGGCTGACGACGATGATGGTAATGATGATGATGAGGATTATAAAATCTTTCATCGAAATATAATACCTGACGTTGCGAACATTACCTACGATGTCATTACGCTGATCTCCGACGATGAAGATGTAGAACTCGCAATAGAAAGTGAACGTTCAAACATAGAAGATAAGTCATGTAACAACGCCATTCCTTTACGGGTGGAGAAGTAAATGAACCGTGTAGAACTTCCTACCCACATACGCTAGAATATCCTTTACAGCAAAGAGAAAATCTTTTTCGTGTAAAAATTATATCCTTAAGAGAAAACAAACATGGCAACCTTTTCATCATTTTATACCGTGCAATCATGGAGAAATCAGAAGAAGCTGGTCTTGATCGAGTAGTGCGTGAGCTTTCACGGTATATATTGAATCTGCAATGGCTTCAAGAGGGCGATTATCTTGTAAATATAATAAGTTTTGGAATTGCAGATGAAACCGGTGATACGATCTATTTAAACATTCTATTCTTTCAACTGCGTGAATCGACGCTATTCGATTATATCATGGGACGATTCGAGACAGCATTCCAGTCTGCGGATACAATTGAGTTTGGAGCCTTCAATCGCGTAGTTCGTATTTATAGGTTCCTGCAGACCATGCAATAATAACATCTAACGTTCGATTTGATTGAAATAAAATATATAGAGGACATATAAATTCTGCAGGCTGCGCCTTTGTTCCTTCAGTTCTCGCGAAAAAAATGAAGGCGAAGGGTCCTTTCAAAAACTTTTGTATTCCAACAATAATAAAAGAATCTCAGGAGTTGGCAAGAAAATGTAATCTTGTGTACGAAGAGGCTATCACTGTAGATCAGTTCTCCTTGATAAAACGCGAGCAGAGATGCAAAATCCTCGTATTTAAAGCTACAAGAGATGAAGACAAATTCAAACTACTCCATCGACTAACATATCCTTAAAAATTAGCCTCACTCCTATTCATTGGTCTTGAAGGTGAAACCAACAAGATACTTCATTTTAATCACAGTATGTGTTTTTTTCTATACGTTACATGACAACGTAACGGCCCATTTAAAAGGTTGTGAAGGGGTATGCAGTCAGTGTCTTGGGCGTTATGATGGAGAAATAAATCGAGGGTTTTTATGTAATAAGTGCAATTGATCATTCTACAACCAATCGTGATTTAACACGCACAAGAAGCTTCATACTTGTGTGTCGTAGATGTAATCGTATAATCATGCAGAGTGCAAACTGGATGAGACGACACAAATGTGATAAGTTGTTCTTTTCTAAATGCTATATATACTATAAAGCGGATGGAGCAGAGCATACATGCTGGATGAAAAAGTCAAAGAAGTCGGTGGTCAAAAAAATGGAATGCGGTGTATTATGACATTGAAACCTATAAAAAAGTGGGATCATTCATACCTTTTCCTTATATATTGGTTATGCAGATAATCTGTAAACTCTGTTTTGATATAAGAATGAAACTTATGATAAATATAAGAACTGTGGTCCACGAAAAAAGATTTTTGAAAGAGATGGTGAAAAATCCCCTTGTAAGCCCTTTATAGAAGAGTTAATGCGAGTAAGAGGATCGAGAGAAAATGGAAAAACATATGTGATGGCACATAATAATGGCAAATTCGATGGCCAATTCATCTATGAGACGAGCTGCTTCAATATTTGAATCTTAATCTCTTTATTTCGAATCCAATGAAGCGGGCACGAAAGATCTTTAAGAGAAAGCTCGTTTAGGACATATTTTTTAAGGATACACTCCTATTCATGCCCCAATAGCTGAAAAAACTGTCAAAAACAATAGGAATCCTCGAAATGTCAAATGGTTATTTTCATTACGATTTTCTTTCATAGGAAACCTTGAGCTATATTGGTCCAGTTCCTGAAAAAATGTATTTTACCTATGATAAAATAAACAATGAGGAAAAGGTATACTTTAACATTATTTTTTTCCGAATTTCCAGCAAGAAGAATATAAGATATTTCTATCCTTCGCCTGTGTTTTGAGAAGTTTAGGGGCATTGATCCTATGCAGTGTTGCATCACAATAGCTTCCTTGTGTTACAAGGTGTATAAAGATGTGTTCTTATCAGAAAATTCGATTGCAATTATTGACAGGAAGAAATCAAAAACTTTTCTTATAAGGTTTTACGTTGGCTTATGTTTTAAGAACATGTTAGAGGAATCCAAATTTTCCATCCAAGAAACGGTGGAAAGCGAACGAAGCCTTTCTGTTGGTGGAAAAATATTTTCCCCAGACGGGTTTCACCATCAGGAGGAGGAACCGTGTTTCTCCATCAAGGATGATATTGCCATGTGTGTCAGAAAGAGGACTGTAGTCTCAAAAAATATGTTTTCATTGGTGGACGTGTGTCGTTGGACCGCTACTACCACACAATAGAGAGAGATCGAATTCTCGGTAGTAAATATCAAGTTTTCATTCTCTGGGAGTGTGAATTTGAAACCATGATGCAAACCATTCCAGGACGACGTGAGACAGTTAATAGCATCTTCGCCAATGTAATGAATGTGGGGAGTGCACTTTTTGGTGGCAGATGTCACCCTTTTATATTATACTACTCACTTACCGTAGCTGTGAAAATACATTACGTCGATTTTTTCTCCTTATATCCGTACTGCATGGAAAACAATCCCTATCCCGTAGGATCACCTCGACGTTGCGTATCTGTCTAAAAAATTCCGTCTATTCAAGAACTCACCGAGGGTGTGAATGAGACATATTTCGGTACCGTGAAAGTTGATGTTCTTCCTCCTAATGATCTGTATATTCCAGTTTTCCCACAATCCATAGGGGGTAAACTTACTTTCACACTCTGCACCACATGCGCTCAGCAAAACTAAATATGAAAGGCAACGTATGATTTACGGAGTGTACACAAACCCGGAACTGAAACTTTCCCTGGAAAAGATGTATAAGATCAAGAAAATTTACGAGTTTTGAGAGTTTAAAAAGAGAGAGGGGTTGTTCGTAGAGTAAATAAAAACCTTTCTAGAAGAAAAATTAGAAGCTTCTGGATTTTCACGAGGAGCGTATGGAGATAAAGAGAACATTGAATTGGTGAAGAGGGTTAATCAGGCTGAGGGATAAACATACAAAGAGACAACATCTAAAGAAATCCTGTAAAGCAATGTAAAGCAAAGCTGTCTAAACAGGTAAGGATTTCTTCTTGCGATTATTTTTTTCTGCATTGATATACAATTGCGCGCATATCTATTGGCAACACATTTCAAATTTTTTAATTTACGAATTTTTATATGTCACTAGTTAGAAATGTGCAAATTTATATTATATTTAATTATATTAGCCTAAAAGTAATATATTATAATGTATAAATGGTAATAAAGTAAATTATTAACATTGAACATGGCGTTTATTAGAAAAACGCAGAAGCAAAAGTATTGGCAACATTCATAAATATTACATATATATTATTGGCAACTTTAAATTAATGATTGATATGACCTCCTTTAGCAGCAACCATAGCAATCAAAGGTTTCTTGTAGGTATGAACAAGGATTTTGCAAGTTTTAGTAGGAATTTTACCCTACTCTTCCACTACAAAAGCTTTCAACTCTGCGATGCTGCTTATGATCACGTAACTTCAGTTCTTTCCATAAATTTTCAATCGGATTTAAATCTGGACTTTGAGAATGCCATTTCATCACTTTCAAACGTTGATTGACACAATATTTCTGCGGTGATTTGTTCGTGTGTTTGGGATCATTATCCTGTTGGAAAATGAACCCTATGCTAAGACTAAGCTTCTTCGCCGATTGTTTCACATGTTGATCCAAAGTTCGCTGATATCCCTTGGAATTCATAGTGCCTTGTTTCACACAAATTGAGCCAGTACCTGCAGCAGCAAAACACACCCACAACATGATGGAACTACGTCCATGTTTCACAGTAGGTATGATGTTCTTTTCCAGCAGAGCTTCCCAGATTTTCCCCAAACGTAATGGTGGTCGTTTATTCCAAACAGTTCGAGTTTAGTCTAACCGTAATATTTTACTAAGCTCTGCTTCAGTGTCATCAAGATGTTCTCTGGTAACTCTAAACGTCTCTTTTTGTGAACCGTCTTCAAAAGTGGTTTCTTCCTTGGTACACGTCCATGGAGACCCTCACGGTTCAGGTAACGTTGCACTGTTGACACGCCCACGATTGTTCCACTGCTAGCCGGATTTGCTTTTAATTCCTTGGAAGTGACTTTTGGATTCTTGTCCACAATTCGAACAAAGGAACGCACATTTCTGTCAATTAATTTTATTGATTGCCCTTTCCGCACACGATTAACAGTAGTCCCATCAGCCCTAAATTTTCCAATAATATTCCTTACAGATGAAATTGGGATATTCAAACTTGCCTAAATTTTTCTATATCCATTTCCTTGGTTGTGCAGCGCAATTATACGCTTCCTATATGCTTCTGAGTGTTCGGATGTCTTCACCATGTTTTTATTTCAAAATTATTGCAGTGATGATTCTTCAGCCGTCTAATACCATAATAAACGCCCCAAAAGTTAGCTGTGCAAGTAACCTACTGTCCTGTATTAGTCTAGAATATTCCATCAGTCATTCTCGAACATTCTTTACCACTGATTTTAATAATTTGATTTGTTAAATCAGATTTATATAAACGTTGCCAATACGTTTGCTTCCTGTTTTTTTTTTAATAAACACCATTTTTAATGTTAATAATTAGTTTTATTATCATTTCTACATATTATATTGCTTTTTGGCTAATATAGTTAAATATAATATAAATATGTACATTTCGAACTAAAAGCATAAAAATTCGTAAATTACAAAATTTGAGATGTTTCCAATAGATGTGTGTAACTGTATTACATTCAAAATGTATTTTTTTTAAGTATTAACACATTGTACAACGAGTATGAAGTCAATAATTTTTAAAACTCGAAAGCGATAATAATAATACAAAAAAAAGCCCATTAATCCTGATCCTACTTTCTTTCTGTCTTTGAGTCCGGGGAAAGTTGGCTCGAAGGATTCGGGGTCGGAAAACGGTCATCTCTGGTTCGGACCATGATGAAATAGACCTCATCAAAAACAGCGATTACATTATGAACTCGTTGGATGTAGTTGGCAATGCATACATCGCGAAAGTGGAGAATGCTGAACATGTAGAAGTTGACTCCCACGTAACGATTCTTCCATTTGCAGCATTCACAACCGCCTATGCTGGAATAAAGCTCTATGGCCCGTTAGGTGAACGGTTGTTGTACTGTAACACAGAGATTGCCATCTTCATTGCTAAGAAAGATAACCCACAACCTCGACTTGAATAATTCCTGACTGATCTCACCGATGAGACCAAAGATGTGTACAGGTCGATGCGTATGGAAATTCATTCTGCTCTTCGGGTTCCAAATCCTATTCGGTGCGTATCCAAACGAGGAGTGGGGTGAAGTATATACTTCGTGCTAAAGGATTAACCATTAACACTCAGACAAAGGATATAATAATCTACGATACTATGAAACGTCTAGTTGGAGCCGATGATGATAGAGAGAATGCTGATAGTACCATTTATGGGTTTCAGAGCCGAGGACCAGGGTGGAGTGAAAAAGGTGAGAGGGGGAAAAGTTTTGAGAAAGACATTTCGTAAACGTGTTGAACTCCCAGGAAGTTATCAAACCATATATACCTTTCGGTTCGAAAGGGATCTTACATGACATTTATAAAGTTACTATACATTGAATCCCTTTCAGCTATTATTAGCTCTTTATGCATATATTTTTTAATCATTAATAATATTCTCTGATTAAGATGAATAAAATAAAGATGAAATAATACGCGTTATACTACCAATGTTTTAATTTGTCTACAAAATAACTCATCACATTCTCTTGATCTTGTGAGAAGGAGAATTCTTTCATCCTTGCCTCTTTAATCTTGGTCTTCATTATATCAGTGAGTTGATGAGAATACCATGAGAGAAACCGAAATAACAGGGTTTTTCTGTCAAATATAGCGATGTTCACTAGTTTCTCACCATCATTCATCACATTAGAATGTAATATGCAGATTAAAATTAACCTCCCATGTACTGTGACGATCAGATAGGCATCCTACAAAGAAAACTGAGCCATAAGCTCGTTTTTTAATTTTTTACCGATGATTAAATCTTCTAAATCCATAAACTGGTGATATTCAAGTACTTCTTTTCCGTTATTGCAGTTAAAAGGTAGTTGAACTTACCCACTATACAGGAAGGGGGGACATTTTGGCGACAAACCAATAAGGGGGAAGTGTGTGTGTGTGTGTTGAGGGGGTAGATTCGGGGTGCAAGGTCATGTGTCTGTACGTGTTTTAATGTGCCCATTAGTGTGTGCGTGTGTGTAGACTCAGGGGCCACCCTTCAATACTACTATTCTCAACTTTTCATAAGCTTATATCTTGTATTGTGTCGCTTCTTCCACGTTCTATCTTATTCTAATCACCTTCAGTGATCTTTTATCAGGTAATATCTCAATTCCATAAACTTTTTGTCTAGTTTCCATCCACAAACAAGACCTAGCCTCACTTTCCATGATATTTTGTTCGGTTCACTCACCCTGAGCCTTTACCTATGTTCTGTTGTCACACAATTTATATTATTTTATCTTTTTTCACTATCAATAATTCTTCTTTTATTTTGTTTCAATTCGCAGGTCTTTTTCCCTGGTCCTATTTCACATGGCCAATGAATTTCTCTTGTTTCGCATAACATGATTACTTTTTACTTTGTTTTTCCTTGTTTATTTCTCATTACCTTTCTTCTGTGTCTTCAGTAAACAATCTTCATTGGATTAATTTGGTTACTTTTCCCTAATTTTTGGCGATCTTTTATTAACTTTTACTGTTGAATTTTTCTTCCTCTAATTGAGTTTTCTCTTTTCTCAATCTATCTAATACAATATTGTGCGGTAATTGTTCTTTGTCGGAAATATAAAAGTGTTTTCTGCTCTTTGCTTGTGATATTATGCATTTTTTTAAGTGAGTTTGTGTTCTTTTCAGCTCTTATACACTTTCGTGAATGTATTTATTCCTGATTATATATATATATATATATATATATATATATATATATATATATATATATATATATATATATATATATATATATATATATATATATATATATATATATATATATATATATATATATATATATATATATATATATATATATATATATATATATATATCAGGGACTTTTTTATTTTTTATATATTAATTAGGTATTGAGTGCATTGAGTTGAGAGAAAGGTGAATGACTAAGGGTGAGGGTAGGGGGGTGAGGAAAAGCGTGAGTTTTGTGATGGATGTGGAATGATAGAAGTGGGAAGTGCTTGTGTTGTGTGGTGGAGTTTGAGAAGAGAAGAGCCAGGGATTTGGAAAGAATAGCTAAATCGGTGGAGTTAGTCACTGAGATTAGGAGGGATCTCAGTACTAGGCTCAAGGGGAGTTCTTGGTATCGTAAGATTAGCCCATTTACATTAGATAGGAGTAAAAATAATGGAGATAGTAGCGAGTAGAGGATGGGAAAGGGAGGAAGGAAAGCGGTAGCTAGTGAATTATCTCCTGTTCCGCATGGAAGTATGGATGCCAGTGTTGTAGATGCGGGGATAGTAGATCTTGGTAGAGAGTAGGTCTGGACTATTCCTTGTAGTAAGAGGTTCAGGGTTTAGAAGACATAGGAGAAGGGGGATTCTCGGTGCATGTCAGGCAAATGAAGGGTCTGAAGTGCTTGTGGGGAGTGAATCACAGGTTAGGTAGTTTGACAGACCCTTTTGTGAATTTTAGCGCAAGATGAAAGAGGAGGTTTGTTTGCCAGTTGCACGTGGAGTGGATGTGAGTGAGAGAATTGGAGATATAGTGAATGGACTCGTTGCTTTACATGTGGCAATGAATGACGGAAAAACTTGGTCGGAGGATCTAGTGTCTAGATATAGGGATTTGTTAGTAAAGTTTCAGGATAATAATAAATGTCTAGTGTCGGAAGTTTTAGCTAGGCTTGAAGTAGGCAGTGAGTGGAACTCGCGCGCAGTTGGGATAAATGAGAGATAAAATGAAACGTGTGATAGTATAGGACTAGTTATCTTGGATACATGGAGTGAGTTTTTTGGAAGGGAGGATTTGTATGCAATGGATGGAATGCACTTCATTTGCAAGGGTGTAAAAGTGTTGAGTGTTTGTCTCGAAGGAAGTATAGGTATAGACTACCAGGGCAAGTAGGGTTGAGGGCATTCAAATAAATCTAGAGAGGAACAGGCAGGGAAAAGAGAAGAGGACTAGAAACGTAGAGGATAATAATGCTAAGACCATCAAGAACCATACATTGAAAATATACTACACAAATCGTAAGAGCATAAGGATTAAAGAAGATTTGTTAAGAGGGTGAGTGAGTGTAGAGAAGTTTTATGTTATTACAATAACCTAAGTTCCAGATTGATGCTTATAATATGTTTCATAGAGATAGGAACAGGATGAAAGGAGGAAGTTGATTCTTCATATTAGGGATAATCTCAGGTGTTTTGAAAATATTACAATTAAAACAGATACTAACATCGACTCCTTATGGTTAGCCGTTAAGGAAGAAAACAATAAACTTGTCATAGGATTATTATATAGACTACCAAATCTTAGTGAGAAGGCTTCGTGTCGTCTCTGGCAGGAGATAGAACGTACATTTAGAAGTAAACATGGGTATAATGGGTGATTTTAACTACAAAAATATAGACAGAAAAGCTCTTTGTAGGTGATCGGGAGGATGGTTAAATTTTCTTAGAGAGGTTGTAAACAAACCCAATAAGGGTGATAATATATTGGATTTATTTCTAATAAAAGGGGAGAGAAGGCATTAGCGATAGAGATTAGGTGAAATCTGGGAAATAGTAACCATTGCGAAGTTAGATTTAAGTTTAAATGGAACGGAGTTCTCAGTAGAATAAATGAAGTTAAAATCAGAGACAGAAAAAGATAATTATACTGTTCTGAGGAAGCAACTCGAAGCTGTTGTTTGGGGAATAGCGAGTGAGGTCAAGGGAGGAGATATAAGGCCAATGGGAGCAGTCAAAGAGGAAAATAACTCTCAGGTAAAGAATAATAGTGTAGATCAGGAATCAGACTGATTAAGCAGTTAATTACCGGACAGAATATGAACATTACAAATAAGGAGATTAGAACAGAGACTGTCGACCCTAAATCAATATAAGATAAAATTAAGCATTATATTCACATTAAAAGGCGAATTTATAGAAAAAGAAAAACGGTTAGGGTCAATTAATGTCCGAGATAACTCGGACATTAAAAAGGTAATTAGGGTAGAAAGGGAGAAATTATGAAACTAAATTGTTAAATAAGGCAAAGGAAGATCCCAATTTTTCTTTCAATTAAACAGAACTAAGGCTAAAAATAAAATAGGACTACTTAAAACTATAGATGGAAAGTTAGTGAAGGATAGTGATGCAATCGTTAGGATGATAAATACACATTTTCTTTCCTTATTAACACTCGAGGATATTCTCATCGTACATGAGGGGACCTTAATCTTCAAAAGCTTTGAGGAGGAGAAATTAGAGGAAATTTAATTACAAAGGAAATAATTTCAAAAGAAATAGAATTCAATTTAGTGTAACACCGGATCCTGGTAAGGGTTTTCTTAGGATTTGGAAGGAAAGTCAAGATGGGTTAAGTGAGTCTCTTTCATGCCTATTCAGAAAATCTTTAGAGACTAGCAATGTAGCAACGACATCAAAGAAAGCTAATGTGGTAAAAATAATTAAGAAGGAGGATAAAACAAATATATCTAAAAACGGCCAGTTAATTTGACATCCGTCACGGGATAAATGATGGAATCTATAATAGAGGAATCTATTAGGGATAACTTGGATAAACATAAGTAGAATAAAGCATCTCAACACGGCTCACTAGTGGCAAATCAAGGTTGATTAATTTACTGGCTTTTTATATAAAATGTAGGATGTTCCCGATAGAGAGTTACGAGAGAATCACGATATTGTTTATTTGGATTTTAGTAAAGATTTCGGCAGGGTGCGGCACTCTCGACTTTTGAATCAAGTTCAAGCGCATGGAATCGATGTAAGTAATTTTAGGTGGATTTAGTCGTGGGATAAAAATTAGTATAGATGGCATTAAATCTGAGTGTATGATTATAAGGTCTGACTCTGATGCTGAGGTAATACAAAATGAATTGATATTGCTATCCCAATGGGTAGAGAAATGGCAATGGAATTTAACATAAACAAGTGTAGTATACTTACTATAGGTAGGTATAATCCAATGAATAATTATAAACTGAATGGGAGAGTTTTAGGAAGGTCAAATTACGAAAGAGAATTTAGTCTCCTGTCAAGTTCAGACCTCCGGCCTAGAGAGCAGTGCGTAAGTGCAGGGAATAGCGTTAATAGACTATTTGGGTTTATTGGGAGGAATGTAAGTAATAGGAGTGCTGATAACATCCGGAAAATCTACTTGACATTAGTTAGGCCTCATCTTGATTATGCGGTACAATTTGAGTTACCATATTATAGGATGGATATTGCTTTGCTTGGGTCAATGCAAAGAAGGATGATTAAAATGATTCATGGGTTGAGGAACTTACCTTATGGTGAAAGGCTTAGGAGACTTAATCTTCATACATTAGAAAGGAGAAGAGTTCGAGGGGACTTGATTGAGGTCTTCAAGTGGGTAAAAAGTTATAATAGGAGAGATATAAGTAAAGTTCTTATTTTTAGTGAACAGAATAAGACACATAACAATGGGTTTCATCTGGACAAGTTTAGGTTTAAGAAAGAAAATGATTTAAAAATCGAGTAATAGATAGATGGAATAGGGCTCAGTAGCCATGTGATAGAAACGGCCTCCCTGGGGAGTTTTAAGAATAAATTGGATAGATTTATGGATGAAGGTGGTAGGTGTGAGTGAACTTGGTGAAGGAAACAGAAGTTGACTGGCTTAGGCTATTGATTAGCTTTTCGCTGACTCCTTCTTTTATTATGTTCTTATCTCAACTGAGGGGTACTGTAAGGTTGCATTCTAAAGCGCTTTGTGAACAATACATTGGTGATGAAGCGTATTGTTGAGTAGTTCGTGGACAAATTATTGTTCATTATAAACATTTTGGAGGGCATGATTGAACAGACGACCGAAAATTAATTGCATTTTGCGTACAGTTGATAAATTATTGCCCGTTATCCGCAGTTTATTTCCTCTGATTTTCTGCGTTTTCCCTTTTTACTTTATTATTTTTGTTTCTGAGTCGGTTTTTTTTTAATAGTTCCGATTTAGTTTTTTTTTATATTAAGTCACATCATACGAGCCACGTTTAAAGTCTGAATAGATCGATTACTCTTCATTCTGAATTTCCTGTTCTATCTTAGTATTAAAAAGTGTATCTGCGCCAGTGTCCTAAATTTAATCGGCTTATCCACCTGGTCTGAATTTCCAATTCCCGAAGGCATAAAATTCTTTTGCGGGTTTTGAATCTCAAAACCCACATGGATCAAAATCTTACTCGTAATTTGATCGACAAGACTCATAGTGCTTTTTAAGCTTATTTCAGGGAAATAAATGTTCTGTATTGTTTCCCATTAGCTGAATTAACTTTTAGTAATTTATATAGTTAGTAATTTATATAATTTTTCTTTAATATATAAGGTGTCTTTTTCTTTTTCTAAAATAACGGCACTGTGACATGTATTGTTAATTTTCTTTTAGCTCACTATTAGGAATTTCGTCGACATCTCTCTGACAGTCATCAGATGAGAATCGCAATCACCCGCCAGAAACATGAGGTCACTTTTATCTCAAGGAGGTTAAAACCCATGTTAGTAAATTGTTCAAACAAATGTTCGTAAATTGTTCAAACAAATGTTCGTAAATTGTTCAAACAAATGTTCGTAAATTGTTCAAACAAATGTTCGTAAATTGCTCAAACACATGGTTAGTAAATTGTTCAAACCCATGTTCGTAAAATGTTCAAACACATGTCGTAAATTGTTCAAATACTTGTAATTAAAGTGTTCAAAACCCTTTTATAAATTTCTTAAACACGTTTTCCTAATTTGTCCAAAAACATGTTCGAAATTATTATACCCTTTCTCATAAATTCCTCAAATAAATGTATTGTTCAAACCTTTTTTCTTAAATTGTTCAAACAGTTGTCCGTAATTTGCTTATAAACATGTTCTAAGAGTGAGATTTGAATAGATAGCTGCAGCTGCGTGACCAAGGAATATTCCAAACAGAACAACAAAAATAGATTTTAATACACATTAAATAAAAGGCACAACAATAAATATGGATATATATAGGTACATGAATGAGGCGGAATTAGGTTCCGAATACTAATTGGATAACTAGGGTTATTAAATGGTTATAATGGGAGATTTAGGGTAGTAAGTGGTTTAGTTCCTTTGAAACTCGAGAGTAAAGTGGGGTAAACTTGGGAGGAGGTCTTTATGATTTTGATTACTCACGGGGGTAGCCGAAAACCAGCAGCAGGTGGGGTTACTTTCTCGAAACCTGTGTTTTGCGAGATGCGGGCCACTTGTCCTCAAGAGGTCAACGGTCAAACTTCGAAAGGAGGGGGGGGGGGACTTCTCCACACTCGGCTTGAGCGAGCTAACGGGCCTCTTGTCCTCAAGAGGTCACCAGAAGAACTTCAGAGGACGGCTTCTCCAATCATTGATCCGAAGATGGTTGAGAAAGGCTGACGTTGCCTCACGAGATTTTTCTCCCTGACCCGAAAATAGAAGTGTGATGTCCAGCTCTTCCTTGGCTTGCAACCGTCACTCACACTTCTCGGGAGAGGGCTTCATTGAATCGAACTCTTTTCGGGGAAGTATCGTCTAACCAAATCTGTCTGTAATCCTGGGGAGGGTGCATATATACCCGGAGTTCTCCAAACAGGGATATAGAGAGAGGCCTTCTTGGACCTTTGTTATGGCCGTAAGAAACCGAGCGTGTCCTTGCAGGGAAATGTCAGAGGCAGTAAAAAGTGGGTCAGACAGACGACTAGCGGCTGGAGCCATAAAAGCTGTTTGCGGCGAACCTACAAAATAGATGAGTAATCTCCTGACCCAAGAGAGAGGAGGAGGAAAGATTGAGACGGCGAGGAGGTAGCCTTCAATTTCAGCGTCATGCCTTGGTGTAAATTTTTGCGGTGACTTGGCGGCATATCCAAAAAGGGGAAGTCGGAGGTGGGGTGGGCAGTAACGGCTTGCTTTCTCTCCCGAAGATTTTATGAGGTGGGGAAATAATATTATTCTATGGATCCCTCTACACCCATGTTCGTGAATTGTTCAAACTAAGTTCGTAAATTGTTCACACGTTTGGAAATTGTTCAAACACATTTTCAGAAATTGGGTAAACACATTTGTGAATTGATCAAACACTTCTTGATGTATTTTTCAAACACATTTTCTTAATTTGTTCAGAGAGAGGTTCGTAATTTCTTTACAGACATGTTCTTAAATTGTTCAAACACATGTTAGTAAATTGTTCAACCACATTTTCGTAAATTGTTCAAACAAATGTTTGGATATTTGACCTAATAGTTACACTCTTTTTTTTCCCATTGTATCTGTAACTCCAATTTCTGCGTGTTGGGGACACAATTTTGAAAAAGGGCCTTATTTTAGTGGTGTTCCCGACATGTGCAGAGAAACAGAAGGTAAATTACCCCAATTTAGGGGGAAATGCGGAAACAGAGCACTTCCCTCCTCAGCCACGGAGGAATCCAAGGATCCGATTGGCTTTCCTGGTAGTAAATCTTATGTTAAACAGTTAATTCTGAAGAACGTAAGAAGCTAGATTTATCGCAAGACGTCCGCCAAATTTGGGGTGAGGGGCGGGAAATTAAATGTTTTCTGTCTGAGAATTACATCGAATTTTACAATTGAATAGATTTTTTTACTTACAAAAGTCCTTTTGACGACATTTTTTAAAATATTTTTTGTCTCCTAAGGATAAAGGAAGATTTATCCTTTCTCATCTCTACGGCAGGGGAAATCAGCCCCTCTCTATTTGCATTCAAATCGTTACAAAGCGATATGAAAGAGTATATATCTGAAAATAAAACATTTAGATATTATTTAGTTGTTAATAATGAATTCCCGGTATTTTGACTTGTTTTTATGGTTAGAAGTTAAAATGCTAGTCGCATTCTCCCCAATGAATGAAGACGTAAGCGAATCTACTCTCGAATATTCACAACAAATAAACACACAACGATCGCCATCGTATGAAATGGTTTTTGCGGTCACTGAATCATGAAATCTGAAACATATACCGACACTCACATAGAGTCGGCGTAATTATGAAAATTAGCTTCCTGGAGATCAGGTGTTTTGCGAGAGGTAGTTTAAAACCCTCGGAGGAGGCCGGCTGGAGTAAATTAGACTCCAGTCGGGCCGAAAAATCTCTTAAATCTTTTCTATTACTTGGGTTTATTTATTACCGGTAACTAGAGTGGTTACCTGTACGCAAAAAAAAATCAGCTTATTACAGCTGATGCCTTGACGCCTACATTTCACTTTTAAGGCATAATTTCGCCTACCTTGACAGTCTAAGAGATTTGTATATAAATTTTAAGCTATTTTGAACAGGTAATTAATTTCCGACATTGCTCTGACACTTGAGACGAGAGAATTATAGAGAATAAGAATGAGTGGTGGTAGAAAGGAGTCAGTATATCTTATACACCTTCCCAATGTTTCAGACAGAGCCTATAATTTTTTTCTCTCAGTTAGTCTCACGTAAAGGAATGTAACGAAACGTTACTTTCACTCAAAAGATGCAAAGAAACGTTACTTTCACTCAAAAGATGCAAAGAAACGTTACTATTAATCAGAAATGTAACGAAACAGTACTCAACCATATACATGTAAAGAAACTTTACTCTCGCACAGAGATTTAAAGAAAGTTTACTCTCAGTAAGAGAACTGTAAGGAAACGTTACTCTCAGTAGGAGAACTGTAAGGAAACGTTACTCTCACTAGAATAAATGTAGCGAAACTTCAATTTCTCTGAGCGTAATGTAATGAATCATTAGTACCACTGGGAAAAATGTAGCAAGGGGTTAGTTGCACTCAGATAAATGTAACGAAACAGTACGAACATTCCTCTTATGTTACTCTCCATATCTTACTCTAGTTTCATTTTCTTTAGGTTTTTATTTAAATAGATCTAAGAAACGGACACCAACGAGGGAATTAGATCAATTGGTAATGGCAGGTTCGTAAAAAAATTAGCTGAGTTTGAAGAAGTGAACATTATGGGATGTGTATGGTCCGTATAGTGTAATAGATGGCTAAATAGGGGTCACGTGGCCTGGATAACCCAGAACTATCCATAGTCCAGCTTACAGAATTAACGAAGATCTCTCTCGAGGTGTGGTCTGGAGGGTAGGAAATTTAACAGATGTCAACTACACCTGAACTCTCACTGCTAGGTTATTTTTCGTATTATCTCAAAACTATCACAAGTGTGTGAATCTAGATAAGCATTTACCAAAAACCAGAATATGTGAAGGTAGGTAACTATTTAACTCCCACAAGGGTTTCCCGAGGCAAATAGTCATTTAACTATGTAAAGATAGGTATTCATTCAATTACCAAAAGTGCATGTGGAGGGTGAGCTAAATATGGAATACACAGTCACATTGTTATTGTATTATATATCAGTTTAAAGAGATTTTTCTTAATTAAATATGATATGGACATTTTATATTATTTAATATTAAAGAAAATATGAGTGATTTTATTTGCATTCGGGGGCGGAGGGATGATATGTCTGCAGTCAAGAAGCACTGCATACAAACAAGGAACATTAGAGCGACCAACAACGTCTATACTACTATTTAATTACAAATAGCGATATGTGTGGAGATCCCCCCCCCCCCTCCCCCATTAAAAGATTCATTTCTAAATAATTAACATAGAGTTTGAATTCAAATGCGGTTACCAGATATCGTTAGGCGCTCCAATGTTTGTATGCAGTGCCCCGCCCCTTCGGGGAGTAGCTAGCAAAAGAGTCATTAAATTTCCGTGAAGAAGGTGACTGTGTATTCAAACTTGAACTAGAAGAATAGTATATGAACGTAGATAACAATTTTACTACCACAAAATTATTTCAAGGTACATTAACATTAAATTACCAAAAGAGCATGCGATGGTAGATAACCATTTTACTACCTCAATATTTTGTAAGGGTACATAACCATTTAACTACCTCACTATAGTGGAAAAGCAAATTTGGCACCACTCCAACATTTAGCACTTGTCCGAAGAAATGCAGGTAATGTCTTTTTCGGAAACGATGTAAAAAGAAGGCGGCGCTGTTGTTATATTTAAGTTATTTCCACCTATGAAAGTTTAGTAGGAGGAGTTTGTAATAAAATATAATGGTTAATTTGGTATTTTACGAAGGCTAATTTCATTATTTTCTAAATAGAAACAACCAAAAAAGATGAAAATGTCTTGAGTAGTCTAAGTTGTACCAAGCGGTAAAGTCAGGGAAAGTCTCAAAATGAGGCCCTCGTAAGTTCCATTATTTTCCAAACTAAGAAACAAAAACCACCGACCACATGGGTTTGTGAGGGGTAGTATAGGAGTGTGCCAAGTGGCAGAGTTAGGAGAAGTGAAAAGTGTGAAAAATACTAAATCAGGTGCCTACTTAGGGCAGTCGAGACCGGGTGGGCACGTAATTCTTCCGAACATGCCACACACAAACACTGCACCTGGGCAGATAGAAGGAAGGTCAAATAATGTTGATTTTACGAGATTAAAACCCGAACCAACAAAGAGCTACATCATCTTATTTCACTTTGAAGAGAAAACCAACGGGCGCATCGCTCGATGTAAGTGTGCAAAGAGAGATCTGAAAGAAAAATAGTAAAGATTGAGGAAATGAAAATGTGTGAATGAAATATATCACCTGATTCTCTCGCATGTAATAAGGACGGAAGGGCACGCAATACTTCAGATATGGGCTGCGGCAATTTGAAACGCCTTTGTACTAGGTTCACTCCGATTGAGATCGGATACATAGTCGTTTACGCAGGGCGCTAGTCGTCAATTAGCGGTGCGTCGCGTCTGTCGCGTGGATGCAGGTATTGTAGCAGCTGTCATCTTGGCCAGCTCGTACAAAAGTTCCTAATATGCCCTTGGCATTTTTCCCCTTCAAGACCTCTACTCATTTCGCGTACGACACTCGCGCACTCCATGTAAGGCATCCCGATTCTGTTTACCCCATACGATTTGTACGGTTTCCTTCAACCAATCACAGCATTTGTCTGACGCATTTTTAATTAACCAATCAGCTTTGAGATCTCTTTTGTCTTTGTATCGCTTCATCCCCAAAGCTACTCGTGTGTATAACCTTGTGGCTATATATACCCTGTTATCTTATAGACTCAACTTGCCTATTTCCATTCTTCTCTTTTGCCCTTAATTATCTCTGTTGACCTCTTTCTGCGCGCACAAGAAATGGCCAAATGAGAAATGGAGAAGTCGCTCCTTTTGTCCCTAAATATATATTTTAAGAACGGGAACTTTGGGATGGGTTAAATAGAAAGAAATGCATGAAGCGAAGAAGAAGAATAAGAAGAGAAGGGAGGTGAAGATGAGGAGAGGAAGAAGGAGATAAGAATAAGGAGAAGAGAAGAAAGAAGTGAGAAAAGAAGAAAAGGAGGAATAGAAGGAGAAGTTTAAGAAAATGATAAGGATTAAAAGAAGAAGAAGAATACGAAGAGTAGGAGAATAAGAAGAGACGGAAGAAGAAGAAGAGAAGTAAAGGATGAGGTGAAGTATATAAGGAGAAGCATAGGAGGAGAAGCATAGAATAAATCGATGGAAGAGAAGAAAAAATTGAAGAGCGGGAGAAGAAAATAAAATATAGAAGGATGAGAAAATAAAGAGAACGAGTTGAGAAGGAAATGAATAGAAGATGGATTAGAAAGACAAGAAATTAAAAGAAGAAGACAGGAGGAAGAGGAGAAAAAGAAGAGGGAGACAAAAAGAAATAGTGAAATGGAAGAGACGTAAGAGAATAAATAGGATAAGAACTACAGAATCTAGGACCAACAAAGACCCTAAGGTCCGCTCGAGGCTAGTCCGCTACACTACATCCGAAACTACGATGCACACTTATCTACGAGTGTATCTCTAACATGCTATATTTTTATTTTTTTTTTATTTTTTTTTTTTTAAATATATAATCTACTGTACACACTTATCTACATGTGTACAATGTCAGGCATATTAACTACTTCAACCTAGGAGGGGGTGATAGAAAGTTTTTCTTCTCAACTTCCGCAGCCCTCGACTGCTAGTGGTGAAAATCTAGTTATAGGATAGGCGGAAAAGAAAATGGATATCTAAACTACACATGCAAGAGAAATCGCTGGCATCATTTTTAGTCATCATTTTTACTCGTTGTTCCTCCGCTCCAAACTCCTTTTGCAAAGACGTTATTATTTACTGTGCTCAGACTACGTTATATTTATACTATTTAAGTGCGCGTCGAGACGGTTTTTAAACATATTTACCGACCTACTATCCACTACGTGAGTGGGTAGCCTATTCCAAATTTGAGTAATTTTAAACGTAAAATAGTTTTGGGCTATACTAGTGTTAAATCGCTTGTTCACTAATTTTAATCCGTGTTGCCGAGTATTTCCCCTATGATCCAATTCGAACAAATTCCTATAATCAACGTTTGAAAATCCTTTCAATATTTTAAATACTTCAATTAGCTGGCCACGTAATCTTCTGCCTTCGAGAGATGGCAAATCTAATGCCCTGAGTCTTTCCTCATAGGGCCTGTTTCTCAGCTCGGGAATTAATTTTGTAGCCCTACGCTGCACTCTTTCTAATTGCGCGATATCTTTGTTTAAGTATGGAGCCCAAAATTGAACCGCATATTCGAGCAGTGGACGCACAAGTGATTTATACAATGGTAAAATTATCTCTTTGGATTTGAACGTGAAGAGGAGATATAAAAGGAGAGGAAAAGAAGATGGGGCGAAGGAGGAGAATAATAAGGTGAAAAAAAGAAAAAATATGAAGAAAAAATGAGGAAGAAGAAGAAAAATTGAAGAAGTCTCGGATTTAAAAGAAAGAAGTTGTTTCAGGCAAGAAATTAAGAATAAATTAAACTATTTATCGTATTAAAGGTGTTTCTTTTGTTCCCTTTTACTTTAAAAGGGGTTTAAGGGGCGTTTTAACAAATAAGGAAACAAAAACATAATGAAAGCGGGTTGAAAAAAGCGGTTTAAATGCCAAATAGGCCGGCGGAGGTCAACTGGTGTGCGCAGTGAAACCATGGCTTGTAAATTTATAGAAATTATTCAATTGTTAAGTTTCAATAATACAGTCTATAAAATTACAAATTTATTCCATTCCCAGACCTAATTCCCCGGTTTACCTCAGTTAACGCTTGTATTCTGTACGCGCGCTCGTTTTCTCTTTTAGAATTGTCCCTTTTATACTGAATCTTGTTTTCGTTGAACTCAATTCCTTCAAATCCATTCAATCGTGTAAATTTAATGCAGGTTAATGATTGAGTTATCTAGGCATACTCATTAACCACCAATTGCCTTATTCCTACAATCATTAACCAAATTCGGCTTTATAGGTAGCTTTATCCACACGATCAAGAACATGCAGAGTCATCGCGTCGCTGGCTCTTCTTCCCACCTCCCTTCGCCCACACAACACATGACTCTTCCGCCCCGGAAGAAGCTTTATAGCCACATTATCCTGACACAGAATGGTTGACTCTCCCTTGGGCATTTGATGGGATCCTTGTTCGCTTGGTGGTGTTTAAACACAGTGTTGTCGTTTTCCCTATACCTCCATATACAATGAGAACCGACCCTTGATGTAGTCGTACTTTTCAAAGATTGTCATTCTGATCTTTATGTGAATTTCATTATCTGGTCTAGGGAGCTCGTGAACGATTAAAATTGACGTGGGAGAGAAACCAATTAAATAATTCACAACATTTTAGGCAAACTTATCTCCATAAATAGCATTTTAAGGAAAATGATTGAAGTTAATTAACCCACATTGTGTATGATTAGTCGTTGAATGGGGGCTCAATTTGATTTGGCTGTGGTTTAGAGGGATATGTTCACCTCCAGATCCTCACTAAGGTATCCGTCCAACGGACCTATGTGATAGAATACCTCATCCCAAAACAGCAATTTAATTTAATTTTACTCTAGAATCTAGTGCAATAACTAGTTATCTTAGTCTTACTCCTACAACTTGTGCCACGCTTTTCCAGGATTAAGAAGGTGAAAGTTTTGATTTTTGAAGGTCTTCAACTCCGTCAGAGACCCAGAGTTTAAAAAATCAATGAACGAAGTGGAACTGAAATCGTGGAAGTGTTTTATTCTGAATTTGAAGAACTTTCTTGGCAAGAAGGGCAGGAACTACACATAACTTGTCATTAATGTATTTATAAGGCACAAGGAAATAGAAACTGGTAACACAACCTGGAAAAACGCTAAGAAAATAAGCGTCGTGGTCATTTTAGCGAACAGCGCTTGATGACACAGATTCAAATCCAACCCCTTTATTCATTTTCATATAACGGTTAAAATAGTTTGCCCTATTGTCCGTTTCTATATATTCCATTTTCTTTCCCTAAGCTTGGACGGTACACGTAATCATTTCCTTAGTGTTTTCCCGGGTTGTGTTAACCAGTTTTCATTTCCTTAGGCTTAAAAAATACATCTATTTTATACCATGGTGTCATGTTATTTTCGATTATTGTCATTAATATGCTGACTGCTTTCAGAAACATCGATGCAACATGAGCATCAAAAACAATTACTTATTCTTACATATGGATGGGCTTCCTGATATTCTGGGATCAATGATCGATGAGCAGGAAGAGAGATTCTATCAGGACATGAAATAGATGGATACCAGGTATCAGGGACGCTGGGATGCAGTCCTGATGCCTGATTACTGTTGGACTCTGAAGAGAGACATACATCATTACCGCTGAGCGTTCTAAGAGTTCAAATAAACGGAATTTCATGCCCTGAATTCAGAAATATGGTGACCTAATATCCAATTTACATGTATCAATGTCTACTATTCAATGTACACTAATCAATTTTTGTAACAATTATTTTTTTTTTTTGGAAAACTAGATTTTTGATCTTTAAAACTATTTTGGATGAGAACTATTAGCAAATATCAACTGAAAATGGCCCCAAAATGTTATCATCATCATCATCATCACTAACTCTATAATATAAGAAGAGGGATTTTTTGAGTACTTGAATAATAATTTCATCTTAGTTTGGTTATGACTTATGTTTTTTATCAAAGTTATTTCTAATAATTCTTTTATAATATCAAAGAACAAAATGGTGAAGTTCAGAAATAAATATAAGAATCGAAATTTTGTGAAAATTTTTAAAAGCCAAAGAATTACAAATGGTGAAGTTCAGAAAATTTATTTTTATATATTTCTTCTATGACTATATTTTAGCAACGTGATATTTTGAAAGGGGGAGAATTTAGTTAAAGTTCCTTTTTTAAATTATTATAATTGGCGAAGTCCAGAAAATCAATTAAAATTTAACCAAGGCTGCTTTTTTTTAGATTTCAAATTTTAATCTTAGTAGCGAAGCGCAAGCTCCCCACGTAGGAGGAAGTGGTGAGGACATTGCTTGGTATCTTCAGAAAAAAATGAAACAAAGAACCTTCTCTGGATACTTTTAAAATCTTAAGTGGTTGGTTAAAATCAGAAAATTGGCGTTATGGATCTCGTTCATATTCCAGTAAAGAATTTATATAAAAAATAATTTACAAAAAATCATTCATTTAAAACTATTCCTGGAAAATTGCTATTTGATCTTTTTGTGCAGTTTATAACCCTTGTGTAAAGTAATTTTAATTTACCAGTATAATTTTGGTGTTGTAAGGAAAAATGTACCTTCAAAAACTGCATATAATGGTCTTCTTCCTAAAATTTTCCTCTAGGTCAAAAATCTTGCGGGAAATTCCTTTCCAGTTTCCAGATCACTTCGATTTGTATTCCCATAGGCCGGAAAATTCCAAAGTTGGGATGCGTCTATTCAGAATAATTATTTCTTTGGCGATTTTAATCCACTTTTAAGATAACTAATTTAAGTTTTTTGAAAATCACTTAATTCAGACTTAATTTGGAAAACATGACCTTAAAATTCGGCTTCTCATTTGATTTTAAAAGTCGAATTAATTTCTTTACTTAATATTTTTTCTTCTCTCCCTTAATTGCAATTAATTCTTGCATTCCCAATAATTTGAAATTAATTCAAATTTCCCTCCTCATGTTTTTGTCATCGAAATGTAACATCAATTAATAGATTCTTGTGACGGTCCGCTCCTACACCCGATACTTTGGTTACTGGTTTGATTCGAACCAGTTTAATATGGTTTTTGATATCAAAAAATTCATGGATTGTTTCTATTAATTCTTTTCTTTTTTTAATTCCTTGTTGTCTTTATTTACGTTGTCATAATTTTAAAACGACGAAATATGTAAATTTCTAAGAATTTTGGGAGGGGAGGAAATACCAGCATGTAATTACACTGATCTTCCGGTTAGATATGGTAATTATGTACATGTAGTTTCATAAAGGACTTTGTAATTACACATAACTTCAATCAAAAACCTGTTTGAAGCACAATTCAGCTATGGTTGAATGTTCAGTTTGGGAGAAAACAGACATCTCGCAATGTAAAACAATGAAGTATTCTGAAATCAAATGTTCTGTTTACGGTTGAATTTGGTTGCAAATATTATAATAATTTATATCTAAATATATATTTGGTCAATAAAAAATATATGTGAACAGGCTGTATTTGATGGAAGCTCGATACTACACTTTTGATGTAGTGGTCGTAGTAGTGGTTCGACAACCTGCCTTTATCCAGGCGGATCCGTATCGGATAATGAAATATACATAAAGGTAAGTATGACAATCGCTAGTGAGACCTGAGGGCGCCCGAAGCCGGTTCTCTTTGGGGAGAGGTGCCAGGAATTATGTTTTTTGACACCAAACAGCGTTCATGTGCAACCTTCGTATCCTCAGGGTTCTTCGCCCCGCGGCAGAGCGACCTATTCTGCATCAGAGGTATGTGGATATAGATACCCATCGGCAGGATTCCTTGGAACAGAAAGTGTGCGTGTGTTATGCTGCGAAGGCGGGAGAGGAAAGAAAGCAGTGTTGCAATTGAGAAGTGTAAGATCTACCCACCACTGAGCCCAGCGCGTTCATCGATTGGTAGCCAGATCTCTTCGTGCGCTGAAGTTTGTGTCCTGTCTTGACGGGATCGAACCCGGTATCGCGACGTTGAGAAACTAACGCCGTATCCACTTGGTCAGCAAGAGCTCTATTTTAGATGTAAGAGCGAGAGAAGCAACAGCTTTAGGGATATAATGGGGGACCAAAGAATCCAGATACATAGCTGCTAGTTTCGCAAAGACCAGTTTCCTGGTTGTTGGGTTTCTCAATATGATCTCCAGGTATGACGTAAATATTCATAGATCTCTGACCACTTAATTTTTACGGGTAAAAATTATTGTGATTTTGGTACACACAATTGATTCGCCGTTAGTTTTTCGGTAAAAGTAAAAAAGACGAATAGAGCTCGAAATGTTAGCGGTCAATATCTGCCTTATTCTGTGGATCGATTTGCTGTTATGAAAGCTAAAGCGAACCTGTTGTAAATTTGGTGATACAAAAAGAACATTGAAACTATGAAAACGAAAAGCCTTTTCTACTTAAGATCTAGGCAAGGCTTTCTATGTTGATAATTAGGATACAAAGCGACCTTAGTCGAATCTTGTAGGTGTGGTAGAAATTGTGTTACAGTTGAGGCAATCGAATAAGGAATCTTTACTTGAGCTGACGTTACTTTTCACTTAATTCTTTCCTTCGGCAGGCTAAATAGAAATAAGGAACTTATAATCAAGGCCACAACAAGGAACCAAATTTTGGGTCAAATATGGTGAGCCATCTTAAAAATTTAAAGGTGGCTGAGTGTATTTCAGGGAACTTATATCTTAATTAGAGTCAATAACTCTGACTTTGGAAAATTAGGTTAAACTAGGTTAATTTAGAATAGGAAAGATAAAAATTACTGGATAATTATCACGCAAAGATAAGCATCAAAATATTAATGGATTACATTGTTACTTTCATTACAAAGAAGATTGAAGTCGTCCCATTGGAGCTAATTTAATTTTTGGTTTCGTATTTCTCACATAAATTTTTACTTAGTGAGTTAATACATGGCTTAACTGTACTGGGCTCGATTAAGAGATGGCTTATCATTTTCACTAGGCGAATTAGAGATGACTTATCTTTACTAGCTCGATTTATAGAAGATTTATATACACTAGCTTGATTTAGAGATGACTTATCTAAACTACCTGGATTTAAAGAGTGATTATCATTAATAGCTCGATTTAGATATGGGTTATCTTCATTCGTTCGATTTAGAGATAACTTATCTTTAGTAGATTTTTTTGATGACTCATCTTTAGTAGCTGAATTTTTAATGACTTATCTTTATTAGCTGAATTTTAAATGGCTTAAGAGTATCTTTACTAGCTCCATTTTAGATGGCTCATCTTTATTAGCTCGGTTTAGAGATGACCTATTTTTTCAAGGTCGATTAGCATATGGAAATCTTTACTATCTTGAGTTAGAAATAGCTTATCTTTACTAGTCGAGTTAGAGATAGAAATCTTAACTATCGCGATTTAGAGATGGCTTTCTTTCCTAGCTCGAATTAGAAATCCCTTCTCATTAGTAGCTCAATTCAGAGATTTCTTTTCTTTTCTAGCTTAATTTAGAGATATCTCACCTTTACAATTTCAATTTAGCGATGGCATATCTTAACTACCACAACTTTGACATAGCTTACCTTTAAAATTAGTTTTACAGATCGCTTATCTTTATTATATCATTTAGAGATTGCTTATCTTTACTAGCTGAATTTATACATGGCTTATCTTTATTATTTCAATTCAGATATGTCTTATCTTTACTGGCTTAATTTATAGATGACTTATCTTTACTATATCTATATAGAGATATCTTATCTTTACTAGCTCAATTAATAGATGGCTTATCTCTACTAGCTCAATTCAGCGACACCTAGCTCAAAATAGTGTTTTCTTATCTTTACTATATCAATTTAGAGATCGCTTATCTTTACTTCCCGATTTAGACATGGTTTATCTTTATTTGGTCAATTAGATATACTTATTTTTATTACTGTTTTCAATGAGATGGGTTAACTTTACTCGATCCTAGATTTTTCCCGGGGGTGAATGTGATATTCTCCCTATCAAACTTTCCTACATTAACTTATATTTTCGCCTCTGACTACCGATACCACATTACCTTAATCATGTCCAATGAAATAGCAAAACTTCATTAATTTATCTTCTACCTTCTGTACTCTCCAAACTAGCAGGGGCTTATTAACTTATCTAACAAATAAATAGATCAATTAAAAGGCTCACTGTAATCCAATTTGGTTAGAAACTAACGAATCTCTTGGACAAAATACAAAAGACCACATTCACGTGTAAACCACTGCCAAGTCCTGAGGTCTGCTGTAGTCCCACTTACTAGGCTGTTTAAATTTATTCCAACCTTACTATCATAGCCTTGTTTCAATTCGATAACGTATAATGTCTTTTTTTTGCAATTAACTAGTATAATTTATGTTCTACCCCAACTTAATTGCAATTACGCAAGATGGGAATTAAGCATTTTAGCCATTTTACAAGAATCTACTCAATATTCTTCGTCTCCCTCCTGCTCACGACAAAACTTGTACCCCTAATTCCTGGCTTTGTATCAACACCCAACAAACAAATTTTCTTCTCTTACACACCCCACCATAGTCCACCACTGCTTTATAATCAGTAATGACTCCACTAATATTAATCGTCATCAAATGTAAGAAAGTTCTCTCAGACGTTGCCAGCCCCTGTCGCTATTGAATGGTATCAATAATTCAACGCTTACAATGCGTTCCAATTTCTTGCAATTCGTTTAGATGAATATTCGGCTCGGATTAGATTGGAATCCTTCTGATTTCAATAATTTTAATTAATTTTTTTTAAAGAAGAGGTGAGAAAAAAAATAATTGGGAAAATATATATACATATGGAACGAATCCTTTGCGCTCTTAATTCTTTTTCCATCTAGGCGACGAGTTTAATTGTTATCGATTCGGAATTCCATATGGGATTTGATTTCAATTTACGATTTGGAAACACCTTAACTTTGTGATATGGAATCAACTTAACTTTAAATTGAGAACAAGAAATAATTTAACTCTGATATCATTTCTCATACAGCGCATTAATAAGAAAAAATTGGAGCCGTGTTGTGATATCTCCATTACTGGCTATGCCTCTTTGCTTCCAAATAGAGAATGCTCATATTTCGATTTTATGTAATTTTATGTAAATATGTCTATAAACACATGACATATTTACGCGCCAGACCCTGATTCCGGGTCTAAAAACACGGCTCCCCCCTTGGACAGAAAATCCGCAGTCATCATGGAATGAATATAATTCAATTTAGAGACAAATATTCAGGTAGCAAAGGCTGGTATTTTAGTACGATAGCCTCATATATTCTTTCAAACACGACTAGAATAGTGAATGAAGAGGGTAGAAGCTCCCTTTTATGACCTTTCCTACTCTCACTTGGTCAGGTATACCCCCCCCCCCCCCTGTTCCAACTCCCAGTTTTCCCTCACGCTTCAACTGTTTTCCTCTGGGAACAGTCTGATTTTGTTTCGGGCATGAGTCGAGCCTCGAGGCAGAGAGGGACAGATAATTTCATAGAATGTAAATTTATGATCTATCAGCTTGACTAAAGAATTTTTTTTCATATTTTTAGAAACGCTATGCTGTGTAGAGAGAGAGAGAGAAAGGGAATGAGAGAGGCTGCGTAAATGCGTCTTCTTCCGAGAAATTGAATAGAAATTTGAATAATTTCAACTTCTCTCTTGTAACAGAACGAGTCATTCCCACACACCTCGACATAAATCAACTCAAATAACAGAGTTTATATCCGAGAGAAACGGACGGGTTGCCTCAGCGAATAAAGGGGACTGTATTTTTCCACTCAGTGTGGCTCAAATGTGTATATTTATCATGTAATTACATAATTTATAAGAGGTTTTGGCTATTAAAAGTGTTTCCTCGGAGCAAAGCATTAATTTCACATGATAGAGCGTCTATAATAGGAGCTATTTTGTGTATAACTCTTTGTTAAACAATATTTACGTCGTTCGCGCGAAATATGGCCGTAAAATCAAACAGTCTTTATTCCCCCTCATTCTATCACCTCAAACTTCGCTTGGGGGAACTGCTTACGAAAATATATTTTTTTCGTACGTTTCGCAAATCAACTACTATATCATCAGTCTACATACATTCTTTTATATAAAGTATGTACGATCTTGAAAGTCTATTTGGATGCATACTATTGAATAATATGTATTCCAAAGTTGTTTCTCTCGAGGGGAAAAGGATGTTGGTAAAACAGATGATTCAATGTAAGTTCCAATTCTATAGGGTATTTTGTATGATAAATTGAAGACTTTGCCATCGGTTTAAACTGCTTGGACTTGATCGTAAACTCTATACATTGACGTTCCAAATAGGATGTGTTCTAACACCACAAGGATCTCATTTTCATATAATCAAATGCAAATTTATATTTAAGCGAAGCTAGCGTAGTATAAATATTTATCCGCATCATCCGTCAAATATTTACCATATTCAGTGTGAAATAAGAAGATAATATATATGAAAACGATTTTAGGCCCTCATCTTGTTATCATTTTGAGTGTTCTCAGTTTCCGTCTTGGGGTACAACGTCTCTGCTTTATGTTATAGAATATATATCGATGTTATTTTACCTTCCGGGGGGAGCGCAAAAGACTCGGTCTGGGCTGTTATGAATTTCGATCAGTTTGTACCTAACACTTTTGCTGCTATCAGTCGCTCATGTATGCCAAGTGGCACATTGGTGTTCGCCCCAAAGTCACAAACTGGTTTACGGAATGCTTGAATTAAATCAATATTAGAAGAAAAAGCAGTGCAATTGAGGCAAGTAAATATGGTCTTGAAAACATTGGGAGTTCTATGGATGTACTGTAATTATTTTTGCCTAAAAATGTAGAAACCCCATCAAAACATAAACAAATTTTAAAAAATAATAGTAAAAAACAACTAAAAGGAAGAGCAAACAAAACAATAAGAAAATTATGGGAAAACAAACAAAAGGCAGGCCTAGGTGCCACAGGAAATTTTGCCTCTCTTAAGGACGATATCACGCAATCAATATTAAAATACTCCAACCGTATGGAGATGGTCAGCCTATCTCAAATTCCCAGTGACGTCACAACCTATCGCACAAGAAGCTCCGTCAGCACCAGGGACACGCAGTACTCTCTGGTTTTCCGAACAATCCTCACATGATGTCCAAGGATCGTTTCATATGATGACGCCGAATTAAACTTGTATGTTCATTTCTGAAAGGAGATAAAATGTTTTGATACTGTTGAACCATTGAGGGAGAGATCCACGAGAACAACCTCACATCTTCTTTGTTAAGTAGCTCGTATAGCTATCTTGATATCTGCCATGTAGTAAGTGTATGAAAGAGCGAATTGCCGGTTTGGTTGGATATCCTCCCGTTTCCGAGTAGTTATAGCTTTACAGATACTGCGAACAAGTTGATGCCTGAGTTCGAACGCATGAAGGGCACTTAGGACATTCAATGGTCGTTATTGATTACAAAATGCCTGCAAAACCGAGCAGGAGATGTAATCTTCTGTACCTAGCGGTATATTATGGTAACCAGCTCGGCCGTAAAGACAGACGCAGGGCTTGAAGATTCCCACCGGCTTCAAACAAGGGCGAGTTAGCATGGATTTAGATTTAGAACCATCTGCGTACATCGATACGACTCTAGTAGGACAGCAAATAAGAATCCAATACTTTTTTGGTTTTAGAAGCTTTGAGAACAGGGGCGATAAACAAATGTTCAAAGATGGTATCCGCTAGGCTGGCGTTTTGGACAGATCAACGTCGCCAGAGGTCATAGAATTACGTCTAAGTCTCCCAGGAGTTCCCAAGCACAATCAAGTGTAGCCTGGACCTAAATGAGGGCCAGTAACGAGAGCGGCAGATGCTGCACCCACGTGAGCTAGCACATCAAGCTCTGTACAAAACATAAGTCGAATGGCATTAATCCTGCGTCAAAAAGAACGACCCCTGTAAGAGACTTACAGAAGGCACCCGCACCAACTGCAGACCTGTATGATGGGAATAATCCACGATGTGCAACAGACAATTGTATGCGGAAGAATAAATCTCGTAACTGTAGTCAGATTTTGATCTAACTAAGGGAGAGAAAAAGAAGTAGAGCAACCCTATCAGCACCACACGTGTTGCTCGACAGAGAATCTAGAATCTTCTTGGCGCGA
The DNA here is from genome assembly GCA_963969495.1 of Ceratothoa steindachneri. NCBI lineage: Eukaryota > Metazoa > Arthropoda > Malacostraca > Isopoda > Cymothoidae > Ceratothoa > Ceratothoa steindachneri. Next base: position 39,079,439 of record OZ018327.1, read on the forward strand.
GTATAAGGGCTCCTAATGGTGCGAAAGTGAGCCTCGTTGGCGAAACTTCAGTCACAACTAAGATGAAGGAATCATTTACTCAACTATGTCTAGGTGAGCCCTATTTAGAATCAGGTCAGATTAATGCCCGCGAGGACTCAGAAGTACTCGACCTGGTTTTAAACAATTAAAACCGAAACATTTACATTTCGGTATAACGAGAGATGCTTTTCAGAGCAAGTTGAGGCAACGCTCTACCTACCCGAATCCATGTGACACATGCACAAATCTGCTAGGGCTTTCATACTATTAATGCAAGATATTTTATACTATTAAGTGAAATCTGGTATGCCCGCTAGGTAGATCGGCAACTGTGCTTCGAAATAAAATGAAATCTGGCATCAGTTGAAATTGTATGGACTGTTCTTATAGCGCTTATAGGCAAATCGCTTTTCTTTCAGTATCGTTTCAGACTCAGCCAAACATTAAGGAAACATCTGGCGTCAAAAATATCAAGAAGCTCGGTGAATACAACCAACCCCTCTACACTAAGGTTATCGGAGAAAAACTTACCTTCCTCATCTACTGACAAAAATTCCCCTAGTGAGTTAGTGATGTGATTTCATCGATAGCGGACCACAGTGATCGATCCATGTACCACCGAGGCGTCTTCTAGAGCAGCGGCGGACCTCTTTTTGGGACCTGTAAGAGTCATATTGCTTTAGGGGAGCTTGATCTGATCAACCTCAATACATATACGGCCTTCGAGCAAATCAAGAAAATTGTTTGCAAGTCGACAGGTTTTATTAGTATGGCTGAAGCGGTAGCAATGATCAAACCTGCGCGACCCCTGCGCCGTCAAACGGCAGCGACACCATCTATTACACCCCCACCTAGAGATCTTGGCTAAATAAAACATGACAAAGAATATCTGGGTGGTTTTCGAGACCTCCTTTTACCCTGAGATCCCTCTAGTTAGTCAGCTCTTCCGAAAAGTCCTCCAGCGAGTAATCAAGCGATTCTTTTGCATTGACCACCCCGTTTACAGAGTTCAAGGTAGCGTGTGGGGTGACACACAAAGTTATTTCATTTATTGTCCAACTATCACTTAATCTAGCACTATGTGAGGGATTAGTACATTAACCAAAAGGCTCCCGTCTGAAAAGTGCAAAACTTGCAGTTTTATATCCAGGAAAGACGCTAACTACTGACGCTGCTGGAACAAAAGTCCGTCAGACACCCTTGTTCCGTCAGTCTAGTTGATGACTAAAAATCTTTTGAAGCAGCGTGTTCGAAGACACCCTGCAACCTCTCTATGGGTGGAAAGGGTGAGGTTTTCACTTTATTATTTCTCCCTCCAATGGGGCCCAGGTAATGACCCGCCCTGTCGGGGCCAAGTCCTTCGTTGAAATGTGGAAAAAATCGCTCTTCTCCACAACCCTGCCCACGGGGGGAAAAGTGCCCCTATAATTTTTATTATGTTATTTTATCCTGGAGGCCTAGGTCACCTCTGTATGGTTCACCCATGAGTGGTATCAAGATTGGTGGTTGATTCCGCCGGACCTTGATCCTCTTTCCCTGAAAGGACTCCTTGTTCTGGGACGAAGCGTCTTACTCTCGGTACCTGGGTGTAATACCATGACTCCTCGGGAAGAAGGAGGGGGGAGTCTCCAAGGGACCCTCACCAGAAGCGTTGTGATATCATCTTGGCGGAATTTCATGAACAGCTAATTTTAAAGGGCAATTTTGCCTAGTTCGCTTTAAGTGAAATAATAGGTGCGGTTGGAAACTCTGGCGTCGAACTCTCTTCTTTCTTTCTTATTATATGTATGATAATTTGGGGTCTTATGGGTTAATGAGCATCTACTGTGTCACGTGTTATCGTGATTTCCTGTCATATATATATATAATATATATATATATATATATATATATATATATATATATATATATATATATATATATATATATATATATGAATAACGTTACAGCCACGAGGAAAATGAAACAACGGAGAACTGCGAGGCCTTTCGACTAATGGTCCTTTACTGAGCAGTAAAGGACCATTAGTCGAAAGGCCTCGCAGTTCTCCGTTGTTTCATTTTCCTCGTGGCTGTAACGTTATTCATAAATTCCTCACGTTCCTTATTTTCGTGATTCAGTTATACATATATATATATATATATATATATATATATATATATATATATATATATATATATATCTTATGAACGCGAGAGAAGGATGAAATAAATCCAACAGATCGCAAGAAAGAGAAAACAGAGTAACTTTTTCTTCGGAAATAGTTATTTCCTACTTCGAAAAAATCCTTGCTGAGGTGGAATTCAAACCAAGCACACTGAGGCAGCGAGCAACTGCTTTCATCTCAATTAAAGAGAGCACGCATTTTTTAAATAGCTATTTCCGGAGAAAAAATTACTCCGTTTTCTCTTTCTGCCGGTGTGTTGGATATATATATATATATATATATATATATATATATATATATATATATATATATATATATATATATATATATATAAAATAAAGGGTGTTCCATTAAGACGGATCGAAGTTGGCAGTAAATACAACAGTGTTTTTGATGAAAATTTATTGATTTCACTATTGGATCATGTTATTTGAGTCATGGCAATTATATAAAATATCGCCTTAATATCCGCCAAGGCTTCGGTGGCACAGCTCCACTCGATGGTCAAAATTTTGATGACGTCTCTGCAGAGGTGCTCCTCGATCTCACCAATATGCCTTATTATCTCATCCTTCAGCTGTTGAACTGTTGTTGGCTTGTTGGCATAGACCTTACTTTTGAGATGACCCCAAAGGAAGAAATCTAAAGGCGTCAAGTCACACGATCGTGGTGGCCAATTGACCTCGCTGTTTCGAGAGATGATGTGACCTGGGAACTTCTCATTCAATAAAGCCATTGTGGCATTGGATGTGTGCCATGTTGCGCAATCCTGTTGAAACCACAAATCTTCGACATCCATAGAATTCAATTCAGGCCATAAAAAGTTGGTTATCATGGCACGGTATCGCTCGCCTGACACCGTAACAGAATTCCCGGCATCATTTTCGAATAAATACGGCCCACCGATTCCGCTAGCAAAAAATGCACACCAAACAGTGACCTTTTGTGGATGCAGTGGCTTTTCAACAATTTTCCTGGGATTTTCATCAGTCCAAATGCGACAATTCTGCTTATTAACGAATCCACCAAGATGAAAATGGGCTTCATCACTAAAGATGATTTTTTGCGAAAGATCATCATCGGCTTGTCTTTGCTCGTGCACCTAATTGACGAATGTACGGCGCTTCAAGTGGTCAGCAGTATTCAGTTCTTGTGTCAATTGAATTTTGTAAGCGTGTAGAGACAAATCTTTTGTCAAAATTCGATGTAACGTTGTGGAGAGGTTCAATTCCTTCCTGCGCGCGATGACGAATAGAGGTGTCTGGATCTTCGGCCACATTCTCGCGCACTGCAGCAATGTTTTCAGCTGAACGGCGTAAACGAGCACGCAATGGCGTTTTCCTATCTGCCACCGACCCTGTTTGTTTGAATTTACGAACAATTTTCCCAATTGGACTCTCGGTTGGTCGATTATGTTGAACAAAAAATCGCGAAGTGCCCAAAATGCGTTTCTGATTGAACGTCCATTTTCGTAATAGGCTTCGATAACTTTAACACGTTGTTCGATTGTTAACCTTTCCATGGTTGAAATTGCCAAAGACTGAAGTTGTTAAATCTGAAAGAATAAGAAAAAAATCATTAGACACTTAAACTTAATTTACATTTATCATCGGTCCAAGTTATTGGAACACCCTTATATATATATATATATATATATATATATATATATATATATATATATATATATATATATATATATATATTAGGAGCAGAAATGACCAATCAAATATTTGGAAAACTAGGGGAGTAGGAAGTAAAGAAACTCTTAACTCTACAAGACGACATTCTCCAAATCCAGATTAGTTTGATATAAGGGACAACTATAAAGTGAATCTAAAATATATCTCACAGATAAAAAATATCTGCAATAATTGTATCACACAAATCTGATATATAAAAATGAGAGTGCAGGAGTTCAGAGAGAGAAAAAAAAAATCTTTTTTATAAAATTATATTAAAGAGTATATACACTAATTAGTTAATTAAAATAAATAATAAAACAATTTTAAATTAGAATTATGAGTGATTTCATTTTGAATAGCTTTTCTTAAAATAGGGTCAAATTGCAATCCTTCTAGAATATTATAATTGGAATGAATTAACAAATTAACAAGAAACTCTTGGTTTATTTATCACCTCTTACTATATAACCTATACGATATAAGCGTGTATGAAAATATTATTTCCTTGAAATATTTAATCATACTTATATGGATATTTTTCCTTTTTAATAATGTTTGTATAGATAATAGTATGGAACCTCTCCTATGCCTTGTTTATCTGTCTTCTTTGCTATGAGAAAAACGAGGAATACCTTTAACGCTTTTTCTATTATATTGATGAATGTCTTGTGATTTATAGTGATATCGATAATGTCGACCAGTTTGAAAGTTATCTAAAAAGTCAATGCATAAATACTAAATTCACGGTCGAACCTCAAGTCTATTGATTGACATCTTTAGTTTTCTTCTTGTAAATTCATGAATTTATTTATATCTTCTCGCCAAAATTAAGTTTAGAGAATCTGTTAGAACTGGGTAGTGTCATCCTATCTTGCAAAGCATATTTGGATTGAATACACTTTTTTCACATTTAAAATTCAATCTAACTAAAAGGCATTTTAACTTTCAGCTACCCTGAAGATGTTAATAATATATAAACTAGTAAAAGACATACGTATAATGTTAATCAAAAGCTACTACAACGTTATATTCATTTCACCTTTCTTAATACTTAATTTTTCCGCTCGCAAATCATAAAGAAAATCTTCCAATGGTACTTCCATTTTGAATGATTTACTAGTTTTGATGCGCAAGCTGCAAAGCCTGCTAATTATGTTAAACCACTGTATAATGACAGTTGAGGAGTAGTAAGGCTTAAATGTTCTCTTCATACTCTATTTGACATCTGACTATACCATAATTCATAATAGGAAATTATGCTGTGTGGTGGAGCTGAAGAGTAGATGAGAGTGTAATACAACTTTTAGTTTTGTATATTAACGCATATGATCTTGAGTGTTTAAGTTTTTACATATTTTGAGCTTTCTCCGCAAAGCAAACCAAAAACAGACACTACTATTCCTGGTAATTCCATGAAATCCTACGAAACTAGATATTGGTCGTTTCTTTGGGTTAATTATGCATAAACAAGCTAATAACTCTTGCAATTTGAGTACCAATTTATTAGTTTTCTCCTAAATTTCACATTCAATTCTTAGACAGAATTCTCTTTGGTAAACTACTATGTTATATTCCTCTTTTAATTCGAATTACCACAATATACCACAGTATTAAATAATTCTCCTAAGTTATGGTGAGATATCACACTTAAGGGGAAAACCATCAAAGGTCCATTTCCTTCATACTCACACGCGTTTGATCCCTTAATGCTTATAGAAATTTGTCCTAAGGTCTTCTTTAGAGTTAATCTTTTTACACTAGTTTCTTTTATCCTCTGATACTTTGCTTTTATTGCGTGTTTTTTTCTTTTTTGTTCTTTTCCTATATCCTTCCAGAGGTAAATTAGTTTTGGATCTACTAACCGAGGTGACAGAAATTGGTCGTAAATAGAATGCCATATCTAATACATGAAGAAAAGGCTCACTATATGAACATGAAGCAGAAAGTAAAGGAATATAAATATATGTATACCCGCACAGAGCAGTGAAAACCGTTTGCAGGAGTTTTCGTCCCAATTTACAAAGACTCAAAGAGAATAAAGTATTTGAAAATAAAGAAGAACTACTGAAGACGATTTTATTTAAGTTTTCACTATTTAGTGAGGAGGGAGTTTAGGCAGGAAAAGGAGATTTAACAAACTAAAAATAAAGTTCTCCAAAAATTTCTTTGTAAAAGGACACTAGGTTTTTCCTATGATTTACATAAAAATGACTTAATAATATTTACGTAAATCGCTGTCACTTTGGTCGGCACTGCTACACTATAGTATTGCAAGGGTAGGCAAACCGCAGCTTCTGAAGGCATTTCGTGCACCACTCTAAGTCGACAGTCTAAAAGACGTTCCAATCTACAGGCTGAAACACGAAGTGTGATTGCTATTTACAAATCAGTTTAAATGTTTAAATATAATTAATTAATTATCTTTTACAGGTTCTTTCCTGATTAATTAAAATTTTGCGATTCAAAGTGTAAATTCATAAAAATGGGCCTGTACACACTTTTTGTGATATATCATTCATTAATTCCCTAATCACCCTTACTTTGCAGGACCTAACAGAAGCAACGCCTGTGAACACAAATAGATCTCAATGGGAGCTCGAGCAAAGAATATACTGCGTCAAACATTAATACAAGATATGCTCGGTCAAGAAAGTGCAGGACACTTTCGTGCATCAGTTCGAATGTGAAAAAAAACCCTCCAAGAACAGAATTCAGGACTGGGCGGACCACTTTGAGAACTATGGGACAGTGGAGAACATCAATGCAGCCAGTGACAACCGTCCAAGCCATTTAGGACGCCCCAGGAAGCGTAGAGCTGAGTTAATCGAAGGCGTGAGAGAGTTTAGTTCTGCTGAGTCCACAACGCTCTGTGCGTAATCGAAGTCAGTCACTCGGTATATCCCGTGATACATGCAGGAGAGTGCTAGTAATGGATATAAAGGCCTACCCATACATGATACAGACGTAACAGACGCTTAAAGACTCAGAAAGGAGCAGAAAAAGGCTATGGCAATCAAGATACTGGAGAAGATTCAGGAGAACTTAACTTTACTTAACCTCATTTGGACAACAGATGAAGCTCACTTCCATCTTGAAGGAAAGGTGAACTCTAAGAAAAATGTCTTCTGGGAGACCTCCAGACCAAATGAAATTGCTACCAAGCACGGTATGGACTGCAATTTCAGCCAGAGGCATTATCGGACCATTCTTCTTAGAGGAATCTGGCGCGACAGAGATGGTCACCAAGGAGCGGTTTGTTGAGGGCCTCAAAACTTTCAAAAGGGAGCTGCAGACCCTGTTCCCGTCGCTTATGGGGAAGTATAGGTTCCAGAAAGATAAGCAAGTGTCACACCTCAAACCTGTCCCGAGATTGAATGAAAGAGAACTTTGGTGGCCGCGTGATCAGTCTCAAGATTGATTTTGAGTGGGCACCTCACAGCCCAGAATTTAGAGCCCCAGATTTCTTTCTCTGAAGCTACTTTAAAATCAGAGTGTACGAAGAGAGACACAAGGCCATCACCGAACTCAAGGAAGCCATCAGGGAGGAGATCAAAGCCATTAGTCGGTCGGTTTTTAAGGATATCATGGACAATTTTGTGGTGCGCATCAATAAATGCGCATAGCTAAATGAAGGTCGTCTCGAACACGTGCTCTATGTAGCAGAATGAGGTCAAATGGCAGCCATGTGACCTTCTGTACCCAAGTGGATCCTGAGATCATCGCATGGAGCTGGTAAAAGCATGGCTGAACCAAGGAAAGGAGGCGGCCGACGCTGTTATCACTTGCCCCAGCTGTATTCGCCTAGGGACCGATGTCATCTCCCCCCCCACACACACGGCCACCTGTCCGCAAGCATTCGGGCTTTCCGCTCGAAGATTGGAATCCGTTGGAGATTCCAACGATCGTTATCAAGATTCCCCCTCCCTCCGAAGAAGTTGCTAACATTTGCTCCAAAATCGCGCACGCGTCTGAGGTCACCCCCCCCCCCCCCTCCTAGGCGCCTATATAATGCTTCGACTGAGTTTAGAGAGCAGCACTGTTAGACTTCCACCTACCCCGACGAAACGAGCTAAAGGACGCTCCCCCCCCCCCCCCAGCGTCGATTTCAATTCAAGTGAAGGCTAAAACGATCCGTGAACTCTGCCTAAGTCAATCGGCAAGCTTCGACATCAGTAATCTCTTCCCTAGTCAATCGGCAAGGACTGACAAGGATTCCAACTCCGAACGCGACAAGTGCTCCCTCGTCTGAAGAAAGAGGTAAACCAACTTCTTCCATCGCATTTACCGTACCCCGACTGGCCCCTTTTTTGGCAACGAGCACATAAGGTAATCGTAACCGTTGCCACCTACAGATTGATCTTAAATCTTGCTTATCTAATTGCTCCATTATTTCTGTGAACGCCCCAGTTTAAAATCCCCCTTTAAATCACCAAACTGAATCGGACCTCTTTAATCTCTTAATTAATCTACCTGATCGCGTGTGTATTTTTAACTCCGTCTGGGTGACCATTGCATTTAAACCCAATATTTATGTAAATATATATATATATCCTCTTGTTGTAAATAAACTTATATTTTCGTCATTGTCTTTCTTTTGCAGCCCCAGCGCGTACCAGCTACCTGTTAATCTATTGGCCAACTTGCACTCTGAAATATTTGTTTAAAAGAACCCCGCAAAGTTAATAATAAACCATCCCCACTGGGCTCATAACCATTTCCCCTTTTACTAACGGTCTTCAACCAACTTCGGCCCTAAGCCCCAAAGTACCTACGTATATATAAATATAGAGTCTTGCCATTCCAGGACATATACTTATATATACTTTACTCTATTGTAAATTCTGGTGATCAGGTGTGTCAGGGTCTTTAAAAGGTCTTGGAAGAATTTTTTTAAAGGGAACCCTTTAACTTATTGTAATTTTCAAAGCTGAATACTGTTTGAGTTGCAAAGATAAACGAAACAGGAAACAACCCTGCCATATTTATTTATCGCTTACTGTTTGTATGTGTGTTTGGACCGACAACCTTTAATAGGAAAATTTTGTTAGGTGACAGAATTCTCCCACGGTCACTTTAATCCCCCACGGATTAATAGAGTCTGAGCCCTTTTCATCTCACGAAGACTCCATTATTTTCTTTCGTTTTTTTGTTTAATCATATATTATATTAGTGTTAGTATTTGGATAGCAAAGCTTTCGCGTTTAAACAAGCATATTCCTCCGTGTGTCAGTAATTTGTGAGCCAAGCCTCCTCCGTTCCGTGCTTACAGCCTATTAAAACAAAATATCATCGTTTTTAGATTTAAACTCCAAGGAGAATCCCTCGGTTTAAGTGCCAAAGACCTTGTCACTTATATTCAGGAAGAGGAGAGAAATGAGAGAGCGTATAATAGAGAACGAGAAGAACTAGAAAGAACTGAACGCGAACAAAAACAGATTAGAGAAAGAGCCGAACGTGAACAAAAAGAAATTAGAGAACTAGCTTTACAAAAAGAAATTATAGAGAGCGAACAACGTGAGAGAATTCGCCAATATGAACAGGAATCGAATCGTGATCGGCTCGAAACCCTTTCAGTAAATTCCCGTGTAGGAACCCCTCAATCAGCCTCCGTTAAACTCCACACGTTCAAAGAAGGAAGGACTTTGCATCTTTTCTCACTCACTTCGAGAAAATTTTTGAATTAATCATTTGGACATAGAGACGGACGGTGTAGCTAAGCTTCTTACTATACTAAGCTATCCGCTCTGAGACCTATTCGTATCGCTACCCTCTGATGTTACGGTGGATTACTCCATCCTCAAGTCCGAACTTCTCGCGGCGTACAATATGACGCCTGGCTTCTATCGCACCAAATTTCGCCACGTCCGCATCCCACCAACTATGACCTTCCGTCATTTTAGATATACTCTTTCCCGTACTTTTAATTTTAGGTTAGACGCATCGAAAGTCCCTCACGATAATGAGTCCCTGGTAGGTTTTGTTCTACAGCATCAGTTGCTGGCATCGCTAACACCCGAGATCCGCTCCTTTGTGAAGGATCGTCGGTGCAACTCCTTCAAAGAGTGCATAGAAGAAGCAGATATCTATGTGGCGAGTCACAACTTATACCCGAAATAAAATAAAAAGACCCCCCTTCCCTTCATCTCCTAAGAATAAATTTAATAACTCGCAGTTCCCCCTAAAGAACTCTTCATAATTTGCCAAGATTACGGGCCCCTTTAAGCCCAGAAGTTTCCCTCCATCGGAACCGCGTGACGTCAAGCCCCTCATAAATAATCTCCTGGCGTCAACTTTTCCCCATAGGCCAATTATATGTTTTGCGTGCGGTTTTGAAGGCCACACGAGCATAAATTGCCCCCAAAATTCACAACTCCGTGGTAATCCCATTCACCAAGTCCACCAGGTGAATGCTGCTCCCGCTTTCCCTCCATCGCGACCAGCAACGCCAGATCTAATTTCGTCTCCCACTGCCCCAGGACACCATGTAAATTTCCTTTTGACAAGAATTCTCCAAAAAGTCTTAAGTTTGAAAACGGAAGCGTTAATGGGTGCCGAGTCTCCACCCTCGTCCGCGATACCGGGTGCACGTGTATCCTGGTATCGAATGAATTTCTTCCCCAGGTGGCTCATGACCACAAAAGGTTTGCGGTAGTCCGTGACTACTTGGGACGCACAAACCGCTTTCCCATTGTAAACTGTTACCTCGAGTGTCACTACTTTTCCGGATGGGCTGAAGTCGTGTCAGCCCCTATCCAATTCTGTTCCATTTTGGTAGGACAGTGCCCCCAAGTCTCGTCTAACCCGGTGGCTCAGACCGTTATCACGAGAGCCCAGGCAGAGAAGGAATCTCAGACACCCACTGCCCTTGAAACTCCCTTAGATTCGGAATTCAGCGGCGTTATGAGCAAAGAATTAGCTCAAAGGCAGAAGTAGTGCCTAAATCTCCTTCTCCTGTAGGAAAAATCTCGGAGTCTCGTGTAGGATTCGGTCTACGGTAAGAAGACATCCTCTTATATCGTGAAAGAAGGCTTCCTATATCGCGCTTGCTCGGATAGCATCAACTCTGAGACTTACGCCCTCTGTGTTCCCCGTTCGCATGTCCCCCTGGTCCTAAAAATGGCTCACAAGAGCGTGTTTTCTGGCCACTTCAGACACGGAAAAATTAGTCAGAGGATTTTCCGGTATTTCTACTGGCCTGGTGCTCCAGTTCACATTTCGGAATACTGCCAATCCTGTGACATCAGCCAGAAAATCAAGGCGAAAGGGCGTTTTAAACCGGTCCCCCTCCAGAAGAGACGAATCATATCAAAATCAGTTCGTTTAAGATCTTACCTCCATCTAATTAGTCTAAGAAATGCTTTAACGCTGAGGTTAACAATCTGCTCAACCTCCATATCCTTGAACCCTCCACGACAAATTCTTATTCCCCAATATTTCTGGTACGGAAACCAGATAACTCTTATCGCATGTTTGTAGATTTTCTTAAATTAAATCCCGTGACCGTTTTTGATGCTGAACCGACTCATTTGATGGACCAAAACCTTCACTTGTTCGAAAAAGCAAAATTTATTAGTGAGCTCTACACCAGCTAAATTTTATTTGAAATTGCCCTATATCGATTTGTCCATCTTGTAATTATTATAACCGCCAGTTATAGATTAGCTTATATTATATTATTTATGTTATGTCCTTATTTTTTTCTCGATGTGTACGTCTATGATGCACACCACCATTGTATACATGAAATTAGTATTTATAAAACTGGTCCGGCACCACCAAAAAGATGTATATATTTACCACCATAATCCTTCTGTCATTTATGTAAAATGTATCTTTGAATATCCACTTTCATTCTTTTTCTGTTTTTTTTTGCTGTGTATAGCTTAGTGTATAAATATTATTATTTTTTATGTCCCCTTTATTGCTCTTATGGTCGGCAATAATCAATTTCCTTATCCGTTCATATGTACAGGCAGTCGGTTAGAATTTGCTTGTACACCTGTTCGACGACAGGTCAGGAATTCCATGTTTTTTGTTGTTTTTTTCCTCTTCCTCTTACCCCGTAACTGCTAATTCGTCTAAGGAGATGTCACCTTTGTCCCTTAAAACCGAAAGTGCCATCTTTTTAAATTGGAGGGATGTAGCAGAATGAGGTTAAATGGCGGCCACGTGCCCTTCTGTACCCACGTGGATCCGGAAAGCATGGCTGAACCTAGGAAGGGAGGCGGCTGACGCTGTTATCACTTGCCCCAACTGTATTCTCCTAGGGACCGATGTGATAACCCCCCTCCCCCCACACACACGGCCACCTCTTCGCGAGTATTCGGGCTTTCCGCTCGAAGATTGGAATCCGCTGGAGATTCCAACGATCGTTATCAAGATTCCCCCTCCCTTCGAAGAAGTCACCGACATTTCCCCAAAAATTGCGACCGCGTCTGAGGTCACCCCCCCCTAGGCGCCTATATAATGCTTCGACTGAGTTTAGAGAGCAGCACTATTAGACTTTTACCTACCCGACGAAACAAGCTAGAGGACGCTCTCCTCCTCCCCCACCAGCGGCGATTTCGATTCAAGTGAAGGCTAAATCGATCCGTGAACTCTGCCTAAGTCAATCGGCAAGCTTCGACATCAGTGAACTCTTCCCTAGTCAATCGGCAAGGACTGACAAGGATTCCCAACTCCGAAGGCGACAAGTGCTCCCTCGTATGAAACCAGAGGTAAATGCACTTCTTCCATCGCATTCACCGTACCCATACTGACCCCTTTTCGGCAACGAGCACACAAGGTAATCGTAACTGTTGCCACCTGCAAATTGATCTTAAATCTGGCTTATCCAATTGCACTGTTATTTGTGTGAACGACACAGTTCAAAATCCTTCTTTAAATCACCAAACTGAATCGGAGCTCTTTAATCCCTTAATTAATCTACCGGATCGCGTGTGGATCTTTAATCCCGTCTGGGCAACCACTCCATTTAAACACAATTTCTATGTAAATATATATATCTTTTTGTTGTTAGTAAAGTTATATTTTCGTCATTGTCTTTCTCTCGCAACCTCAACGCGTACCAGCTACCTTTTAATCTTTGGCCAACTTACACTCTGAAATATTTGTTTAAAAGGAGCCCGTAAAGTTAATAATAAACCATCCCCACTGGACTCATAACCATTTCCCCTTTCACTAACGGTCTTCAACCCACTTTGGGCCCAAGCCCCAAAGTATCTACGTATATATAAATATAGATTCTGGCCATTCCACGACACTCTAGAATAAAGACGAAAAGTCCAAAGATTCTCATGTGTTGATATGATGATGTTAAACACACTAAATTAGTTATCTCCAAAGTTTCATTCAATCCTTGCAGAAAATTAAGAAATGAGGCCTTTCGAAAGTTGGGGCACGTTTTTTGAGGGTCACCCTGTATGACTTGGAAATGTGAAGCAATCGAGTACCAGTAATGATGCGGGAAGACAGTGAGCAATATTTTAAAATTGTTGAACTACGTTGTGAGTAGATTTGAGGCTTTTAAAACTATCAAATGGCGAAAAGAGACTATTTGTCTTCCAAGAGTGAAGACCACTCCAACCAGATCAGCGAAGAACCAACTCTAATCAAGAACAAAATGAAAAGGATCAGAAAGAATTCGTGGACTGCCAGACAATTTGCTTTTTATGCCAAAATATGTCATTAGGCAATGTAAATATTGCTTAAGGATGACCTTAAACTTCTCCAATTCAAGGTAGATAGAGAACTGCTGCTTTTCAACCACACCAAAGAAAAGAGAGTCAAAAGGGCAAAGCTGCTTCTTCAACGGTTGCTTGAAGACTCACAGCCTCCACCTTTGTGAAAGGATCAATTTTTAACTTTCTAAGCCATCCACAGCACACAGAATGATCATGTTTTTGCACAGAATAAAAATGAGATTCCAGTTAAAAGCAGACATTTTTATGAGACAGAATTCAGCTGCGGTGATTGTGTGGGTGGGAATAACATCACCGGCCCACAAAATACCGCTCATCTACATTGAAGTGGGAGGTGGGATGAAGATAATTCAATACGTTTATTTGGAGATATTGACTAAGAAAGTTATCCTCTGGGTACCACCATACATAATGATGACGTAATCCTTCAATAAGATGAGGTAAACTCAGACACAGAAAAAAAAATATATCAGGACTGGTAACAGGCAAATTTTAAGAATAATTTGTCCCCTAGTTCGTCAGATTTGAACCCAATGGACTTTGGAACGTGGTCGATGCTTGAGTATGTCTGTACGAAAATTCACCAAAGTGTCGAAGTTCTGAAGTGCAAACAAGAAAAATGCTGGGAGAAAACATCAGCTGAAACCCTGCGCACCACTTGCGCTCAAGTCGTACCGACACTTCGTCAGGTCATCGACGCAAAAGGCAAGCTAAATAAATATTTCTTTCGTTTTAGTGTCACCATTATATAATATTACAGTGTGTTCTGAAAATAAAGAAAAATAAATACGCCTCTACTTCGTGTTTGCAACCTGTAAAACAAGCAAAGAATAATAGAGCGTACTTTAAGTAAATCTATTCAGCTATGCAGATACACATACAAAGGAAAAGTGAAAAACGATTCCGAGCACTTTCGTCTTTATTCTTAAAGACCTCTTCTATCCAGCTATATATTTATTATTTAGTATGAGGTTATATAATGTAAAGTATATTAAAAGCAAAAAGATTTATAATGTACAAGCGTATCATTTAGCTTACGGAACAATTGCGAACACACGATGTGGTTCAAGTGACTTCAGAACTTTCGGCCCCATAAGCCATAAGATAATATGCTCAGATACGGAGGTCCCCGCTGTAAAATAAAAAGGATCTTGGTGAGGGCACATCGGCAGCAAAACCCTCTACCAATTTCATTTATATAACCTAATATAATACGATATAGTAATTAATATAGACTTAAAAAACATGGCATAATAACTAGTAGATAAATCAAGGCCCGATTTTAATATAAAAATTTAAAGCAACACAATAATTTCTAAAATTCTAATCTAAATCGATTACGCCAAATTCTGATTGTCGAAATACTAGAGTTGTGTTGCTGCTGAGTTCGACCTTTGAGTCTTTCGCTGGATTTCACCTAGGATGTCAAAGAACCACCTATTGGGTGAATTAGGAAAAAATGATAGATGGATGGGTTGCAAATTGAAATCCTTATGTCATTTTCTTGAAGTAAAAACTTCAACTAATTAGTTCGTTTTAATTACTTCCAGAGGAAAAGGAGTCCTTTTGGTGAAATGGTTATTCCAATTTGATCGTTTTCTTGGCGTGAGGGGATATGTTTTTCTCTTCTTCATAAAAAGTTTCTGACCATTATAGTAATTATTCTAAATAATGTACGTGGATTTTTTATGATCCGTATATTTGTATTAAAAATCAGTAATTGATTGGATTTTATTGATACCAAGAAACAACTAAGAACGCATAACTCAGCCCAAAAATATAAATAGACCTATCTCATAAATTGACCTATATCACAAAATTTACCTATCTCAGAAAAATTTACCTGCCACAAAAATTGACCTATCTCACAAAAAATGACCTTATCACACCAAAAATTTATCTTATCTTACAAAAATTGACTTTTTCCCTAAAAAATTGACTTCTTGTCTCAGAAATATTCCCATTTCACAAAAATTTACCTTATCTCACAAAAATTGACCTTATCTCATAAATTAACTTATCTTACAAAATGAACCCTTTTCACAAAACTTGACCCTATTTCACAAAACTTCACCTAAAGCACAAAAATTGCCCTAAAACACAAGAAATTGAACCTAACGCAAGAGACATTAACTTAACGCGCAAGAAATTGACCTAACGCACAAGAAAAAGACCTACAGCATACGAAATTGAATTAACATAAAAGAAAAAGACTTAAAAAACAAGAAATTGACCCAAAACACAAGAAATTACGTAACGTACAAGGCATTAACCAAACGCGCAAGAAATTGACCTGATGCACAAGAAAGAGACCTAAAGAACAAGAGATTGACTTAAAACCCAGAAAAAGAGCTAACGCTAAGGCACAACAAATTGACCTAACGCAAAGGAAATAAAGCTAAAGAGCAAGAAATTGACCTAAAGTACAAGAAACTGACCTATCGCTAAGGCACAAACATTGAGCTAATGTACAAGGCATTGACCTAACTAACACACAATAAATTGACCTAACGCACAAGAAATTGACCTAACTCACAACGCAGCGCCTTAACTCACAACGAATTGATCGAACTTCCAACCCATTGTTGGAACTCACAACGCATTGATCTAACTCACAACGAATTGACCTTCAAGCATCCTTTCTTTAACGAGGCAACTCTCGTTTAGTACGCTTTTAAAGGTAAATAATCCGTCATATAAAGCGGTTCTTACGCTACCAAGCAAAATAAGAGAACTATTTTCCTTTTAAAAAAAAATACTTTCAAAAATATGATGAGTAGATCAATGAAATTTTCAAGGTAGATAAAGGAATGTATTTACAATATTTTATGAAGATTTCATAAAATACAATAAAATATTCACGAAATTATACTAAATAAACTAACAATATTTAATATTCACATGAGCAAAATAAGAGAACGATTATTCAGGAACATTCTAGAATTTTCTTAAAATCCTCTGACAACATTTTGTTCAGTAGGTAAGAACGTTACAAGACCCATGTCTTACTCACTCTGCAGAGATGCCACCACGCGTGAAAGTGACTCCTGAGCTTTGCGATTTCAAGAGAGGTAGGAAGGTCCAAGAGTGTGATTTCACGCATCCTGAAGTTATAAAATGAAAACCAAACCTATATAAATATTTCCTGAAAAATCGTTCGACCCTGCAAAACCACCGTCCGAAAAGAACAGCTATTAGGCACTTCTCTATGAAGGATCTGTTCAAGAATGCAGCGGGAAATCCTCAATGAATCTGGGTTAAAAGCTCGTTCTACATCAACCAAACCAATCATCAGTAAGAAGAACCAGAAGGCGAGACGAATATGCTGAAACTCATGTTATTCGGAGGGATGAAGATTGGGAGAGAATACATTTCGGCGACGAAAGTAACTTTAATTTTGTTGTATCTAATGGCAGACAATTTGTTAGACACGCTGAAGGTGAAAGAGTTAACCTTAAAGTGTTAGAAAGTCTTCCGAGCACAGAAAAAGTAGCATCATGGTATGGGAGATTTTTTCGTTAGAGTTACTTGGTACGCTAGTGCGAATAATTAGAAAGCTAAATGCGAATGTGTACCAAAACCTCGTATAACATGTTATACCTTCGCTCCGAGCATCTCTGAACCAGCCAGCAGTATTAATGTAGGACAACGCGCAATGTCATAAAGCGAAGCCAGTTAAATACTATCTCAAAGAAGATATCTAAATAATGAAGTGGCCTGCTCAGAACCCGGACCTGAACCCAATTAAGAACCTAAGGAAGATCCTTGGAGACACAGTTCGAGACCAGCATCCTTCAACTGTGATTGATGTATGGAAGAAAATTGAGCAAAATGGAACAAAATTATACCAGAATTCTGCAAGAAACTGATGCGGGCCTGTGGTCGTTGTTGCCCCGAATTAATAAAAAACAAAGGTTTTAACACCTCATATTAAGTGTTTTAAGTTTCAACGTTTTCAAATCTTGCTTTATTTCTAGTGTTTTTGCTTGCTAAGCAATTCTGTGAATGATCGTTCTCTTATTTTGTACATGTCAATATTTTTGTTAGTTTATTTAGTATATCTTTTTAATATACGATTGTATCATATAAAATCTTCCTAAAATATATTAAATGTAAGCCTTTATGTATCATGGGAATTTCATTTACTTACTCATGATAATTTTGAAAATATTTTAATAAAGGAAAATCGTTCTCTTATTTTGCTCGGTAGTGTAGTTAACCAGCACGCTTAAAGCTTTTTCAACATCTTTGGTCTATCTGAGGTAAAGGTGATCACATAAAAGACCCTTTTTGACTATCCCGTTTAAAGCTTATCCAAAATTGTTCCTCTGTCTCATTTGGCGATCCGTCGTTGCAGTATGTTATTAGACGTAAATCTCATCACATAAAGCGCTTCTACAACTACCCCTTTTAAGACTTAGCTACCATCGTTTCTCCCACTGATGACGCAATCATCTTTGTAACGCGTTACTTGAGGTAAGTGATCTCACATAAAGCGTTATTTGAGGTCTGTAAAGGACCTGTCATAACATGATTCTTCATGCTATGCGAGGTAAAAGAGGTCACATTCTGCAATTCTTTACTATTCACCCCATTTAAAGTTCATTAGGTATCGTTCCTCTATTTTATAAAGCAGCCCTCTTAGTAGTGCGTTAGCCACACAGTTTCACGTTTATCAACCATTCTTTCTATATCTGATAGCTGATCTTCTATTTTAAAGCGTTATTTGAGGTTAACGTTTTCATATAACGCGGTTCTTCGCTAAACCACCATATTTAAAAGCATTGGGATTCAGATCTCACGGACTACTCAGACATCGTGATTTAAGGAGGACTTTTCATTCCCGAGTACTTTTTCTATTATATCATTTTAACCCTCGTGGTTTGGGAGAGTAGCGTTCCCTCCCTACTTTAATCATTACAAAGTTTATTTTCTTATCATTCGACTTCCCTTTTAATTTGCACTTTCACGGATGATCCAGGTAAATCCGAAAGTTGGTACCATGGGAGCACCGAGAAAAGAGTGCCAAAGGATTTGTTTTGAAGGAATGAACCTCAGTTTTATGTTTAACACCATCTTTCACTTCTAATTGGGTCTTTCTGGGCTGTGGAGGGTCAGAATTAAGGGAGGAATTAAACGTTTTACATTCAAAACAGATTAACTAAAGAACGAGCGTTAATCGCACTGGTCCAAACTTATGCATTAGAGTACACCAAGCTGATGTGGCAGAAAAGGCAGCATTAGTAACGTGTTCGTACATTGAAACCAAGATGACCCCAAGTACAAATATTAATTCCGCTATTGTCAATTTTTTGATCGAATTGCACAAAATTTGGGCCCGGAAGGGCAAGCTTTGAGATTTAAAGAGCAAGTTCGTACTTTATAACACATGTGCCACATAGTACGTACGTTAACCCCACATAATTAAATTTGAGCACAGATATCCTTGATGTACGAACACGAAGTCACTTTTACCGCAGTTGTTGCGTGAGAGTTCACGACTCGTCTCTGATTTGGCTCTATTTAGATTCGCTGCCACTGCTCTTTTTTTCGTTTATTTCTGCGAGTTGTTTTTGGGGGGGTGGGGTGGGAGGGGTAGTATATTTTCCAATGAGAAAAACCATAATGGGGTTCCGTGTCATAATGGAAGCTTTCAAATGGGAAGGGTTAATGGGGCGCGCGAAACGATTGTTGAAGGACCAGGCTCCTAATTGGCTCACTTCATTTCAAAGGAAATAGGTGGTAGAGCGAGAGATAAGAGAGAATCCCGCTCCAAGATGGGATGTTGGGAGGATTGAGCTCCAAGTTTGGATGTAGGCTTGTTAACGTTGGTATTTCAGGGAGAATCCGATTCAAAGATGGGATGCAGGCTTGTTAACGTTGGTATTTCAGGGAGAATCCGATTCAAATATGGAATGCAGGCTTGTTAACGTTCGTAATCCAGAAATAATATCGTTCAAAGATGGAATGCAGGCTTGTTTATGTTGGTATTTCAGGGAGAATCCGATTCAAATATGGGATGTAGGCTTGTTAACGTTTGTAAACGAGAGATATCTTTCCAAGATGAAATTTAAGCTTATTTACGTTGATACTTCAGGAAGAATCAGACTCAAAGATGGGATGCAGGCTCGTTTACGTTGGTATTTCAGAGAGAATCCCGCTCCAAGTTGGAAGATTGACTAGTTTTCATTGGTATTTCTGACAAAATCCTGGTAAAAGATAAGTTTCTGGATTGTTTATGATAGTATTTCAAGGATAATTCCATCTTTTAAGATGGAATGCAGGCTTGTTTACGTTCGTATTTCGGAGAGAATCATCGTTCAAGAATGGATGAAAGCTTTTTAACCTTCGTATTTCGGAGAGAATGTTCCTAAAGGTTTGATGCATGATTGTTTATTTTTAAATTCACTCCCAAAATGAAATGAAGGCTTGTTTTGCTTCGCATCTTGGGGAGATACCGGCTTGGACAACCTTCAGATTTGGGAGAGAAATATCCTCCAAGATTGAATTCAATCTTCTTTACGTTGGTATTTCAATGAAATCCCTGCCATACTGGGACGCAGGCTTGTTTACGTAGGTGTTTCAGTGAAATCTCTTCCATGATGGGACGCAGGCTTGTTTACGTAGATATTTCAGTGAAAATCCATTCTACGTTAGAATGCAGCCATTTTAAACTTGGTATTTAAGCAAGTATTCCCTTGGAAGATGTTATGCAAGCTCCTTCGAGTTCATTTTTCGGAGAGGATCGTCTCAATGATAGGAAGCAAGCTTTTTTACTCTTGTATTTCGGGTGGTAAACAATAGCCAGATTGTTTAAGACTGTATCTTGTGGAAAACACCTCTCAAAGATAAGCTGCCGACTTATTTACGTTCTTAATGCAAAGACAATGCCGTAATAAGATAAAATATAGGCTTGTTTACGTTTGTATTCCAAGAAGAATACAGCTATACAGTAGTTTTACAGATTTTTTACAGTCGTATTACGCAGATAGACCAAATCTAAGATGGATTGCAGCTTTATTTACTAGCGGCTTTCGTGGAGAGGATCACGCCAAAATAAAATGAAATCTTGTTTATGTTTGTACGACTAGTTCCAGGAGAATGAAGCTCCAAGATTGAATAGATATTTGTTTACAATCATATTTCTTAGAGGATCCAGCTTCAAGAAGAGATCCCGGCTTGTTTGTTTTCCTATTTCGGAGAAAATCACGTTCGAAGATTGCATAGGCTTTTTATGTTCATATTTACGGTAGAATTCTGCTCAATTCTGGGATGCAGACTTGTTTACATTAATATTTTTGTGAGAATTCCACTCCAAGATGGGATGCATGCTCGTCGATGTTTATATTTCAATAAGAATCCCTTTACCTTAGGCATGCAAGATTGTTTACTCTCATACCTCGGGGCGAATCCCGCTCCAAGATCGGACCCTGGATTGTTTCATTCGTATTTCGTGTTAATCCCCTACAATACGTGATGAAGACTTGTTTAACCTCATATTTTAGGGAGTTTCATACCAAGATGGGATAAAGGCTTGTTTATGTTAATATTTAATGAATTATCCACCTACAGCATCGGATATATGCTTGTTTATTTTCGTATTTCGAGGATAATACCCCAACATGATGGAATACAGGCTTGTTTATGTTCGTATTTCGAAAACAAGACCTCTACAAGATGGGATCTAGGATTGCTTATGTTTGTATTTTATGATGAATCACGCTTAAAGAATAGATATAGTCTGATAGATATGTGTATTTTAGGGATAGGTCTATAAAATTGGAATGTTGGCTTGTTTATTTTCGTATTTCTGGTGACTCCTGCTGCAAGATGGAATACAGGATTGTTTACGTTCGTGTTTCGTGGACACTCCCTAAGAAGGCGATATTGGATTGTTTATATTCCTATTTAGGGGAAATTCATCATTAGATGGTAAACTTGTTTACTTTCCTTTTTATCGGAGAAACCCCCTCCAAATCATATACAGACATGTTTAACATTTGAATTACGGGAAGAATCCACCTCAGAGACTGTGCAGTCTTGTTTATGTACGTATTTCCTAAAGAGTCAACTTCAAAGATACAATGCAGAGATGTTTACATTACCATTTCAAAGACACGTAAGTTATTATGCGACACATAATTTTTACATTTGTATCCCGAGGAGAACACATATATAAGAGGTAATGTAGGCTTGTTGCTTTCGTATTTAGGGTAGAGGATTCGTCAAGATGGGTTCACACTTATTTAGGTTTCTCTTTAATGATAAATATTTCCTCAAGGTAGGATGCAAACTTATTACTTTCGTATTTCAGGGAGATGGAATCCAAGCTTGTTTATTTTCAACTCTCAGTGAGATTCCCCTCTACGTTGGGATGCAGGTTTGTATAAGTTCGTATTTCAGCGATAATCCATTTCGATGATGAATGCATGCTTGTTCACGTGCGTATCTAGAAAGAGTCCCGTTGTAAGATGGGCTGCAGGCTTGTTTACGTTCTTCATATTTAGGGGGAAATTTACCTCAAAAATTAGGTGTAAGTTCATTTACCTTCGATAATCACAGAGAATCTCGGCCCAAGATAAGAGGCAGGCTTGTTTACGGTCGTATATCGGGCGGAGAGAATCATGTTGCAAGATGGGTTGCAGGCTTGTATAAGTTCGTATTTCATGAGCATGTCATTTTAAGAACCCACATAAGGCTGTTCCTTGTAAACCACCGGATTTACATTGTATTAAACTTCCTTTATATTCCTTAGATGGCAATTATATACTGAGACGAATAGAGGTTAAAAAAAAACTCGCCTAACCCTTTTTGTGACTAAATTTTCTAAAGATAACCATCTTAGACTAACGTGTTTCATCTTTAACCACCTCGTTTAAAGATTGTTAACCATGCAAGAATTCAACCCCCTTAACATCCTATATCGATCCAATAAATTTGCTTTCGCTTCGCTGCCTCATTTTGAATTTACAAACATACGTAACTTATTGACTTCAGATATTAGTGAAATGAGTATATATATTGACTAAAGGGTGTAAACGCCAACGCATCAATCAGCGAAGAGGAAACTGATCTCCCTAATGGTAATGACCAGATGTGAAAAATCCAAACCGGTTTTTGCGGAACATCGTGTGATTAAAAACGCTGTCGTTTTTAGATTGCATTTGGTGGGGTGGAATTTTCAATGCAGACATGTAAACTGGAGTTCTAAAAAAGCGTTTAAATGCTCCCTGTAATGACGCATATGATCTAGGCCAGATATCAATTTCATAATGAAGTTACTAGTTGTTCTTTAAAAAAAATAGGTCCTTATTTTATTCCAGAGAGCGGAAAGGTGTCATTGTAGTATTGATAATCTCCGATACTGATATTTATTTTAGACCGCTCTAAATGAACTAACGTGATTCATTACCTGGATCTCTATCTTTTTTGAAGATACACAGGAAAACGGGGATTAATTCCCAAGAGGTTAATGATGTACCACGGCTGCGGGCACGTAAACTCGGGAACAGAAAGCGCTAGGAATCTCCAGGCGTATGGAATTTCCTGACTATGGTTGAGTACCCCGGCCCCGTACAATTTCGAGGCACACTCAAATGACACTAATCTCTGCGAACTAGAAAAAAGGACTAAAGATGACAGAATGAAACATCAGAGATTCTAGTGCCTGAAAGAAGGGGGAAGTATGCAATTCCACACATGCATACTAGTAGCTTATGATTTATAATACACATAGAGATTGCAGATATTGCAGAGATTGATCTAACTAGTATTAAATATATCAAAAAGTTATTCTCTACAAGTAAGCCAGGTAAAGGTGACGATTTTAGGCAGGTCTCATCAATGTTCAGAGAGTGATAATTTAATATATTATTACTTGATGAGAACGACGTGTTTGTGTTACATTCAGTTACAATTATACTAGATAGGACATTAACCAATAAAATAAATTAAAGTAAGTGACATTATTTTACGTTATTGCTGTATTTCAAGCATTAATGTCGAAACATTTTGACAAGGTTTTGGTTCAAAAGAAGATTGCAAAATTTCCACAATTTTTCCTTTTTCCAATTTAATTAACTCTATTTATTTAATCTTTAATAATTGATATGACAAAAATATTCACATTAACATTTGACTCTTTTTAATTTTATCCCTAAAATTTCATTTTTCCACCTAACGTTTTATGAAAGATATTATTATTTGTCGACTCAACGAAGGTCGATTGGAGGGAAAATTTATAGCAAAGGAGGGAAGTGAGCGTGGAAACATGGTAGTAGATTATGCAGAGGAAGCAAATACTTACATATATTATGAACTCATTCTTCCAAAAGAGAGATAGAATAAGATGGACATGAACGAGACAAATGAAATAAAAATTAAATCGATTGCATACTTTTCAACTTGGAAAATTTCATTAAGAATATAATTATGATCTGTTATGAGCGCGTTCAGCAGAGGTGGCGACAACAGATTAATATTTGTAGCACGATCAAACTAGTTCCAAAACTAGAGAGACCTACAATCATGGCAGGAGAACAAATCTAATCAAATATGAGAACTAAAGTATATTTACATTACAGATTACACTAGCAAACAAAATTAATGAACTTAATGATCAAATGACACAATGCAGATTAGAAAAGTGCAACGATTATAATTAACGGAAAGTCTTTCACAATATGCAACTTTGGCTTGGGTCGGCAACACAAAAGAAAGTGTGGCTAAGAAATTTAAATTTAGAAAAGAGAGAATTTTTTTTAGGTGAGTTTCAGTTCCTGTAGATTTATTATTCGATCAAATGGGTAAAATGATGACAAACATGGGCTAAATAAATGATATTGTGCAATCATAATCCATTTTGTAATATTTTTTGTAAAAGTAAATGTTGAGTTCTTTTTCAATCTCAGAAATGGTTCGTTACAAAGCGTGCATCTATTGTGGCTCTGCACAAAAATTGCCTATAATGCAAGGATATAATTTCTAAGGGTTCTTGGCAACTATCAAGCAGGTCCATCTTTAGGTGATTAATGACTTTAAAAAGACTAGTTACACTCGTGGGGAGAAATCTTCTAGACGCCTAAGAGATTCAAATGAACGTCAACATCGCTTACTAGTAAGAATATAGTTGACTCAGGTGCCAAGCTCGCTCACGATTAGAAAGAACAAGATGCGCTTCAGCGCGCACTCTGAGGAGGCCACCTTCCAACAAAGGTTTCAATTCGAGTAAGGTTGCGAAGGAACCTCATTTCACCAAGATATAAAGAATGAATACTCTACAGTTCTGGGGATGCTACTAATCTAAGTGAACTGGAGCACTCAAAATTTTACCCAAGAACACTGACATAAGCTCAAAATGGTACCAAAACGTGCTTCATCAACACCTTTTTTTACAGTCCAGGATAAATTTAGGGTGATAACTGTATTTTACACCATTGTAGCGCACAATGTCACAAAGCAAATGCATTAACATAGTTCTTGGTGAAAATAACATCAAAGCTTTGAGACCTTGCCCCGAAAATTAACACGAATTTGTGGGTTATAATCAACATGACGTTTGATAAACAGAAGCTATTCAATTTTGAGAAGTTGCGAGTGATTATTGAACAAAATATCACCACAAATTTGATCTCCAGCATGCCAAAACGAATTGAAGCAGTACTGAAGACCAAGGGACATCTTTGTAAATATTGACTTTCCGCACAATTTGACTATTAATAAAATAGGCTTGGCTTATAATTTCTGTATATTTCGACATTCAAATTATAATACAAACATACTCAAACAAATTTCAACGTTTCATTAGTTCTATTAAGTTTCTTATATGAAAAAATATAGAGGTTTTAATTCCTTTTTTGGTGACTGTACAGTCATGTAACATCGTCTTTTTGGGCGAACTCGGTCAGGAATAAAAGGCAAATAAAAAAGAAGTGAGTCAGGGAAATTCTCTCTCCTACAAACTTTTTACAGTACTGATTTAGGAAATATTTAGGACTTTGTAGTGGGAAATCAGAATTAAGAAATATTTAAGTCAACTTCAATTAACTGACGACATACTATTATTTGCTTCAAATCAAGAATAAAATAATTAATGATGCCAGAATTGTCACAAAGCAGACTGAGAGAACTTTTTAAAGTCGATATTAAGGCTCAATGGTTTTTTAAGAGGAGAAATTAGGATTAAAGATCAAATTTCAGAGAAGTTGTAGGAATCGGCATATCTAAGTGAGGATGTTACTCCTGATAGGAACATGGAAATGGAAAGAAATTGAAGAACGAAATTTGACCGGTGAGTGGTATATGTAGTGAAAGAAAACTTATTAGCATCCTACCGGTTTTAACATTGGCCAAGTAAAACTTGGACACGTTATTCGAACAGAAACTGAGAACAATAACCTCCAGGTACCGTTAAGGGAATAAGGAGTGTTTAATAAATGCGAAAGTGTTCGGAATATTAGTATATTTTTCCTGCCTTTAATTTAGATGGGTAATAAATCAAACACGGGGAACAGAAGTAGTAAAAACATAAGCTCTGAAATGGAAATGGAAATTGGCAGTGCACAAGTTTGGGTAAAGGATCTACGAGTAAAATGGAGGAGACAAATCCTAACTTGGACACACACATAAGGATACACAGGATAAAATTTGTCCAGTAGCAGGATTAACTTAGTAAACTCAATCTCTGGACTGTGGATCAGTTGTAACTTCTTGGAGAATCCTTTGCACAGCAACGAGATGGAACGGGATGATTATATATATATATATATATATATATATATATATATATATATATATATATATATATATGGCGAAAACACGAAGTATAGACATACATTTATTTTATTACTTTCAAACCACGATATAATATTTTATTATGCTGGGACTAAAAAGAAAGAAATATTTATATGCTACAAGATGCCTTAACTAATATTTAAATAGCTCGTTCTTTGCGTCGATGACACGACCAAGTTTTGGTACGAACTGAGAGCCAGTGGTGCGCAAGGTTTCAGCTTATATTTTCTCCCGGCATTTTCCATGTTTGCACCTTAGGACTTCGACACTTTGATTTGATTTGGTCCAAGCTAACTTTGGGTCCAAATATGGCGAACTGGGAGGACAAAGTTCCTTCGATCAAAACCGCTTAAATTTGTCCTTTTGTCTTATTACCAAGACTTTTACCACTCCTAATAAATTCTTGATTACTAGTCTTAATATTATTAACTGCTACAAAGGAAGCAGGTTTATAGATCATGCAAATCTCGTGTCGTTGTTAATCATCTGTAAGAACTGGTCACTGGCTCAATGTAACCAGCTAAAACCAATGGTATCAGAGGTAAATGAGGTCACTGAGTTCAAATATGATATAAGTTGGCCACCAGGTGGCGCTACCTAGTGGGTACAGGTGCTAACTCGGCCATTTTTTATAGATATGAAGGTCAAACCAATCTCACAAGGGGTAATTGAGGTTTCTGAGTCCAAGTCTGATTGATTTTAGCCGCACGTGTGTGTGCTTACACCACCTTGCTTAAGAATTACGTCGGTATTTCCTATAGAAATAGAAACACGAGCACATCTTTCGAAAGAGACAAATTTAGAAAACTTTCTAGTTGTTTGAAACTAGAAAATGTATTCTTGAAAATATCTATTAACGCAATATACTTTACTTTCTTTTTACTAAACCATATTAGGCTTTACTGAATTAAATCCATTATGCTACTGTGTTGTTGCACTGCTGTAGTGCGCTTATTGATTGCACTATAAATATGTACTATAGCTTACTCTAAAATACTTCACTGTACTCTAATATACTGCTCCACGTTATACTGTATTTCACCCTAGTGTATACTAATGTAAATAGAACATGGAATTTGTTCTGAATGACGTAGAATAATTCATATCCGATTCCTCGGTGAGGAAATGAACCCAACCAATTCAACAGCAGAAAACTTCTAGAATATGCACCAGTATAGGAAAACAAATTCTATTAATAAAAGTTGGTGCATAAAAAAATATATAAAAAATAAAATAAATACTGATAATTAAAATACCCAGAATGAGAGAGATGAAGAAAAAAATAAAAAGTGTATGATTAATAAATGACACGGTATAAAGTCATGTGGCACTCGAGATACAGTAAACTCCTGCACCACTCGATATACAGTAAACTCATTTGGCACTCGATATACAGCAAACTCATGTGGCACACTCGAGATACAGTAACCTCCTGTGGCACTCGAAATACAGTAATCTCATGTGGCACTCTAAATACAGTAAACCCCTGCGGCCCTCGAGATACAGTAAATTCCTGCGGCACTCAAGATACAATAAACTCCTGTGGCACTCGAGATACAGTAAACTCCTGCGCCACTCGATATACAGTAAACTTCTGTGGCCTTCGAAATAGGGCAAACTCATGTGGCACTAGAAATACAGCAAACTCATGGGGCACTAGAGATACAGTAAACTTCCGCGGAACTCGAGATACAGTTAGCTCCTACAGCCCTCTAGATACAGTAAGCTCCTCTGGCCCTCGAAATACAGTAAATTCGTGGGCACTTGAGATACAGTAAACTCATGTGGCCTTAGAAATACAATAAACTCATGTGGTACTCAAGATACAGTAAACTCCCGCGGCACTCGAGATACAGTAAACTCCTGCGGCATTCGAGATACAGTAAACTCGTGCGGCACTCGAGAAACAGTAAACTCCTGCGGCACTCGAGATATAGTAAACTCCTGTGGCCCTCGAAATACAGTAAACTCATGTGGAACTCGAGATACAGTAAACTCCCGCGGCACTGGAGATACAGTAAACTCCTGCGGCACTCGATATACAGCAAACTCCTGTGGCACTTGAGATACAGTAACCTCCTGTAACACTTTAGATAAAGTAAACCCCTGTGGCACTTGAAATCCAGTAAATTCATGTGGCACTTGAGATACAGTAAACTCATGCGGCACTCGAGATACAGTAAATACCTGCGGCACTTGAGATCCAGTAAACTCTTGTGGTCTTCGAAATGTAGCAAACTAATATGGCTCTCGAATTATAGCAAACTCATGTGGCACTCTAGATACAGTAAACTTCTGCGGCACTCGAGATACAATGAACTCCTACAGCCATCTACATACAGTAAGCTACTCTGGCCCTCGAAATAAAGTAAACTCATGTGGCAGATGAGATACAGTAAACTCCTGTGGCCCTCGAAATACACTAAACTCATGTGGCACTCGATATACAGTAACCTCCTGTGGCACTCGAGATACAGTACACCCCTGTAGCCATCGAGATACAGTAAACATCTACAGCCCTTGAGATACAGTAAACTCCTACAGCCTTCGAAATACAGTAAACTCCTATGGCACTCGAGATCCAGTTAGCCCCTGGGGCACTCGAGATACAGTAAACTCCTGTGATAGTGAAGATACAGTAAACTCATGTGGCACTCGATATACTAAACTCCTGTGGCACTCGAAATACAGTAAACTTTGTGGCACTCGAGATACAGTAAACTTCTGTGGCATTCGAAATGCAGCAAAATCTGTCGAGAACGAATTCCTACAAATAGCATTGGCACTCATGTGTTCACTCCCTCTCCTTGGGGTTTTGAAGTGGGTATTAAAATGAAGATTACACGATGTAACACCATTTTGGTTCCTGGCCAGTGTGTTATTTTCCAACTCCTTATATTACAAAACAATAGAGGATCGCCATCATTTGTTTTAAACTTTGCTTTTGTGGCTTGTATGATGAAATATTTACAAAACATAGGCGAATATTGTTGTTTCTTCATCCAATGTAAGGCTAAAAAAACAGTTTAAATTTATGCAATTTTATTGAAAATTCCACAAGTAATATATAAAAATAAGTAGAAAAGTAGTATTCAACAGTTTTTCTTGATTTCTGTTTCTATTGTAAATCAATCTTCCGTAGAAGCCCCCAAATGTAGTCTCCCATCATGTTTTCATTGTATACTCCTTGGTATCTATATTTAAAGCCAAGGATATCTTGATGGAATGACTCCGTTTACTCCTCTGATTATGCTTTTATATTCTCCTTGAAATTGTCAAGATGGGCATCAAGGATGTACCCCTCCAGGGACATTCTGTAGCCCATTTGGTCATAGCTTTTCGCTAAGTTCTCATTCAGTTTCACATAATTGTCAGCCTTGTGTCTGCCCCAGAAGCCTTGACACACCAAAACAAAACTCTTCCAGTTTTTTTTTCCTTTATAGTAAACTTTTCGGGGAATTTTAACTCTATGATTTTCCTAATTTGTTGTCCAACAAAGAAACCAGCTTTCACCTTTTCTTCAGAGAGTTTGACAAAAAGATTTTGAAGGTACTTAAAAGCTGCAGACTATTTGTTAAGAGCTCTCACAAACTGCTTCATGACACCTAGTTTTAAAGGGAATGGAGGAAACAACACCTTTTGAGCGTCTATCAATTGCTCATGCTTGACA
Source organism: Ceratothoa steindachneri (assembly GCA_963969495.1). Lineage (NCBI taxonomy): Eukaryota > Metazoa > Arthropoda > Malacostraca > Isopoda > Cymothoidae > Ceratothoa > Ceratothoa steindachneri. Next base: position 39,109,472 of record OZ018327.1, read on the forward strand.
TTTTGCCCATCAACAGAGAAATGAGTTCTTATTATCCAGGCTTCTTGTAGTAATGTGCTGCGGTATCCTTACTGTCGCAAAGACAAAATTGACTGGAAACTTGGTAAAACCTCCTTGGAGACCCATCCAAAATGCTACCATTTTGAAGTCTCCAATCACTTCCCAGTCATATACCTAATAAGTCAAAGCTTGTAGCAAGAGCTTGATAGACTCTTAAAGTCTCCCGTGAGATATACTGAATGAGCCACGGGTGAGATGGAAGCTAATTCTACCTATGGAGTAGTACAGCCTCTAATCATCTTGATTACAGTACATCAAACAGTCTAGATACTTCATTGCAGTAGCATAGCACAGTTTGATAAGTAAAGAATCTTGAGAAACGTGTATGACGTTTCCTTTGGTTTGTCACTTGCACAATTTCATCCAAGAAATCTCACTCTTTGAACCTGGAAATTAAAGACTCAGCTTTTCACATTTTTTACTTTGACCTAGCAAGATCTCTGATAAAGGTCATTGAGGTCTCTTTGGTTTGGATAGTATGGATTCCTCTCAGCGAGCATATCCCTGACATTGTAGTCTACATCTTTACTGATCATTTCATCGTCTGAATTGTTGCTTTTTTTACGAAGGTGGGTTATTCCGTTATGGAGGGGTAGGTACAGGACGATCAACATTGTATGGTAGTAGTAAAATAGAGGATGGAAGATTGGGATAGGAAAGAGGAGGTGCATTTTTGTCACTACAAAGTTTGAAAGGGTCCACCATGCAGAAGTAGCAGTTGCTTGAGTGGTCAGTGGATTCACGCCAACTCCTCAGAATGGCAAACTTCATGGCTCTTCTTTCCCTTCCCTTCTATACCATAGTGTATAGTGTAAAAGTAAAAAAAAAAATACTTTACTACTCTTATGACTTACAAACAAGCATAATTGCTTGTGACATTTAATATTTTACTCTTTACAACAAACGATTTTTTTACCTTCCACAGTATTTTTTCAGTGTTCACAAGCAACATGAGATGCCCGAGGTTTGTCTTGGTCCCTAACTGGAATGCCAAACTATGTTTTGTAAACTTCACATATTCTCATAGATTCTCTCTCTCTCTCTCCGAATTCTTTTACTCTTGTTTTAATTAATTGTTCGCAGTTATAACAGAACGCATCTGGAGAATGATGGCAGCCTTTTGATGCCACCGCTTCTCTGATCTTTTCATTATGATAGCGAGAGCTCAAATGATAGCAGATCAGTAAATCCCTGTATAAATATTTTTGAAATACTATTCCAGAATATTCTAAAAGGTTATAGAAGTTGCAAGATGTGTTTTCTGGCAATTTCTGGAACATTCTTAAAACTTCATAAAATTCTACTAAATTCCAGAAATTTCTCATTAAATCTAGACTGTTTTGGAAGGTTTTCTCAAACCAAATATAATTCTACAGCATTCCAATGCTTTTTCAAAAATAAGATTTAAAATTTTCTACCATATATTCTGATTTATTTTAGAATTCAATAATACCATAGCATTATTTTCCAAATGGGTAAATTTAGAAATTCAGTGTCCTAGTCGTACCTACAAAAGCAAAGTTTAGGAATCAAGGTAATCTTTTTTCATTTACTTTAGTTACGAACAACTTGCAAATAATACTTTTAGTCTAAAAACAATAAAAAGTGAAATTATATTACATAGTGTAATCATCAACTATTCAAAGTCCTATGAGGGATAAAGATATCTAATTAATTTGCAATTTGGGATTAATAAGCTGTTGGGAAGGGAAATATCCCCAGAGAAATTAATAATTCAATCCATATCTGATCCAACGCTAGATTATGATGGATTGACAGAGAACTGATGCCGACGATGGAGGCACTGGTGAGCCAAAGGAAGCAAGCGAAGAGAGCAAATTAATAGGTCTCGAAAACAGGATGAAACCTCGATCACAGAATTGAGAAAACAACTCTACTCGGAGGTTAGTTTCTGCTCAAGGTTTAGTGTTTACTGACCATTTGTGGCGATTTTTGGTCAGGGTTTAGTGTTTCCTGGCCATTTGTGGAGATGTTGGGTCAAGTTTTAGTGTTTCCTGGCCATTTGGGGCGATTTTTGGTCAAGGTTTAGTGTTTCCTGTCCATTTGCGGGGATTTTTGGTCAAGGTTTAGTGTTTCCTGGCTATTTCTGGTCAAGGTTTAGTATTTCCTGGCCATTTGCGGAGATTTTTTGGTCAAGGTTTAGTGTTTCTAGGCCATTTTGGGCGATTTTTGGTCAAGGTTTAGTATTTCCTGGCCATTTATGGAGATTTTTTGGTCAAGGTTTAGTGTTTCTTGGACATTTGGGGCGATTTTTGGTCAAGGTTTAGTGTTTCCTGGCCATTTGCGGGAATTTTTTGGTCAAGATTTAGTGTTTCCTGGCCATTTGCGGGAATTTTTTGGTCAAGATTTAGTGTTTCCTGGCCATTTGGGGCGATTTTTGGTCAAGGTTTAGTATTTCCTGGCCATTTATGGAGATTTTTTGGTCAAGGTTTAGTGTTTCTTGGACATTTGGGGCGATTTTTGGTCAAGGTTTAGTGTTTCCTGGCCATTTGCGGGAATTTTTTGGTCAAGATTTAGTGTTTCCTGGCCATTTGGGGCGATTTTTGGTCAAGGTTTAGTGTTTTCTGTCCATTTGTGGCGATTTTTGTTGCTTTGTAGGGGCAATATTGTACCTAGTTTGACTCGATATTTAGTATTTTCTGCTTAATTATTATGGATTCTGGCAATTTGGGGTGATTTATGATGATGTAGCGGTAATTGAATGGTCAAATTTGGCGATTCGGGCGAAATTTGGGCAGATTTTGAGAAGGTGGGAGATTTCGTTCGGTGTTTGCTCTTTTAATATTAGCGGAGTTAATGTTTGATGGATTATATTGTGGCCGCCTTTAAGTGGGAGCTATTTTGTGATGATTAACTTGCATGAAAACAAACATCTTAAGACAAAGATTCCGGTACCAAAACGTTCAGTGGAAATGGAAATTAAAGGTGTTTTGGGGATGCGGGGGGAGCGAATTTCCACCCACGTCATGTAAATATTTCAGTGGAAACATCCAAGTATAGAGGAACTTTGAACAATGTTTCATTACTATACATAAAACTTGTGCGCTCTCCGATCGCCCCTTGCCTTGAGCAGGTAAATTAAGCACCCTAGGCCAGTTGTCACCAATTATCTGTTCTCCCAACTTCACTACTTCATAGAGCTACTTTGAAATACATTATGCCAGAGTTTCCCTAGTTGATTTTCGATTTTCACTTAATAATGAGGACAATATTACTAATACTAACAAGAATAATATAAAATTTATATAAACTTTGATTCTGTTTCTTACATTATACGTACTTCTAATTTACTAAATATCTAAATAATATTAAAGAGACTAGATTTAATTGCCAAAAATATACTTACTAAATAAGAAGTGGAATGTAAGAAACCTAATAATAATAATCATTGCAAGTATTAGGGACTCGAGCGAGTTTGTCATTGTTTCAAATCTTCCGCCTCTCCCAAACTGACGAAGTTTTAATTACTTACGGTAAAAAATTTATAATTGGGACTAGTCAGCAATAGTCTAGATTCATGGCAAATGGTCTTAGTAGCTGCATCTATTTCGACAATATAATTATATAGATATAGTGTATATTTATGTATAAATACGCTATATCTACAATATATATCTTACGTTCTATATAGTTGCATAAATTACGAAAAATTGAAGTTAGCTTCGAATCATAATTCTCATTTGGGGTCTGTGAGGGGATGCCCTCGAAGGACCAGCGTGAGAAGAAGCCCCCTCGGAATACAGCTTTCAGCCCCTTCGCTCTAAACCACGTGCTCCTTGGCGTGGAAATTTTAGAATCTTCGAGAAGGAAGCAGTCCAGCGCTGAGTCACCCGACCCAGCTGTATTTGCTTTCGGATGCTCCTTGCTCCCCCTCCCCCGGAATAACGCCGATCTGTCACTCCCATGCTCCCCAGACATGTCTATTCCCCCACGAGCGCAGCCGTACTAATCCTACCCCCATATCATGAGGCAAGCGTTGCTGTCCAATCGGACTAGTTATCTCGAAGTAAGTTTACATGGACTAACGTCGAGAATCCTCTAGGGCCAGCCATGCCCTGGGGCTATCTATCGGACCAGCCAGCTGGCTATTTAACGCTTAGTCCACCATAATCGAGGAGATTGAGAGTCTGCCAGTCCCTCCGTTCACACCGTTTTGTCTTTTTCCTCGCGAAGTCCCGCAACCCCTGCTCGAGTCGTACCTCGTCGTTAAGGAGATAGCACATTTGTTCATTAGTCACCTTTCAAATTCTTTCGTTCAAAATTCGCATTTTTTTGCTTTGAATATAATTTTATTGAAAATTTCATGATTTTTAATGATTTAATTGTTTTGTTAGCAACATAAATAAAAAATAGTGAAAATAAAGATAATTCAAAATCTTATACATTCGTGGAAAAGTTTTCCGAGATACTTAAGGTTAATTTGTGAAAAACAAAACAAAACTACACCATTCATTTATATATCATTTTATTGAAAATTTTAAGCACTTTTTATAGTATATATTTTGTTTTAGCAACATTTTTAGAACATAGTGAGAATTATGATAATATAAAATTTTATATATTCGTGGAAATTATCTATAGATTTTTAAAGTTGATTTGTGAAAAAACCCGCAAAACTATACCATGCGATTTTAAATATTTGCTAAAAAAAGACGAAGAGAACTGGTTTATATTTTTATAATCATTCTAATATAGATTGACCTAAATTACAGGACATTCAGGACACCACTACTATTCACCTAACACCCCCTTTTCCAACTGAGAACAAAACTTATAGTTGATCTTGTCCGAAAAATATATGTTTTAGTCCACCATTAACAAATATTTACATGGAACTAAAGAAAAACGATTTCAAATGATAACTAAATCATATATGCATCGTTTGCTCGTGAATTGAGTTGGAAAGCTTAAATTTCAGTCATTCTATAGCCATTTATATGATATCAGGATATTATGATTTCGTAAGGAATAAAAGGGTTTTTAATGAGCTTTAATTTCATATATTATAATCTAACGTAGTAAAAAGTTGAAAAACATGAATGTGGTATCCCCTTAAGACCTCACCAGCTAATCTACCTTCGTGAATCTTTGGCCCCTGTTCAGACGAAAGCTATCGAGCTACCTTCTTCCCAGAGAACTGTGCGGCCCTTCTCATCTCGGACCCCCTTCAAGACTTCCGTTGCTTCGCGTCTGAGACTAACTGCCGAGCTGCAGAACCGTCTCGTGTTTGAGATTCCCTCTCTCTGTAGCAGAGAAAATCTCGTTCTTCAAAAAGAAGTAATCAAAGCCCCCATATAGGAGACCTCCTCGTTAGGGCTCCCCGAAGTATCTTCTCGAAGAGCTGTGCCATTGGTCTCCCCCCCACCCCTCAGATCACCACCATGCTTCAAGGTAAAGCGATCCTGTGTTGTAATCCGCTGATTACCTCGTTAATCGTCACCAGCATTCACTATTCATTTGACTTCCGTTCAATCGTAATTAATATCTCTTGTTCAAGTTAACGTTAATTGTGCTCCTCCCGCTTAACTCTGTCATATTTTTAATTATCACAATCCAATTAACTATCGTAATCGAGTAATTTGTTCCCCCTTTTGTATCACTCTCTCTCTCTCTCTCTCTCTCTCTCTCTCTCTCTCTCTCTCTCTATATATATATATATATATATATATATATATATATATATATATATATATATATATATATATATATTGCCCCATTTATTTTATTAAAATTATATTTGGGGGGTCTTTTTCTTTAAAGAGGCGGTCCTCCACTCCTTTAATTGCCCCAAAGCATATCGCAGGCGGCCTAGGATCGGCTATCTGCCCCTGCTTATGCATGCGCCATTGCGCTGAGCGATTCTTCACAGGCATACCTCGACATAAAATATATATATATATATATATATATATATATATATATATATATATATATATATATATTTTGGGGGGGGGGAAGACCATTGTGTATTTTGCCTTAATTAATTTTTCTTTGGCAACTTTCTCTTCCTCTAACTATCTTATTTATTCCATCTTGTAGATCGTTCGGATTACTTGTCCAGTATTCATCTCATTTTTAAATGAATGTGTTTGGTAAAAAACAATCTAAATTGCTAAGCTTTCGATCTTATTTGATCATCTTTGGACCGTTTGGAAATGTTCTTGCCTCCTTTACCGATGTAATGAGTGGAGTGAGGATCTGACAGAAAGTAAAGTGAAAAAAACGATTTTAAGGGGTATTTCTTCCGCCTTGGTTAAACGTAACGTTAGAGGAAATGAGCCACTCCTGTGAGTGGAATTTTTAAGAAAATTTTAATGTGCGATTCCAGCTTGTCGCTTGACTGTTGATGCCTGGCTTATCATCATTTATTAATATGGATTCTAAGATGTTAAGCCTCGCTTTATTAACCTCTTTTCTTTTAATAATGGTGTTATCAACGAGCATATCTCTCATTAGGTTAATATTATGTACACTCTCCATATGGTTCTTTGGCCCTCCGCTTTGTAGATTTATAGTTAACCGTCTCGAAAGTGTAGTAGTTGCCATGCCAATATATTTAGAGTTTTTCTAAAGCTTACAGTCTTTATTGGGGCAGGTGAACTCGTAAACTATGTTGGTTGATTTGAGATTCGGCGAGTTTAGGCAAGTGTTATTTTTCATCAGAAAATTGCTGGCATTCGAGCGTTTCTGACAGCAAGGAGAGATCTTTGTGTTGTCAGGCAAGGATCTAGTTGCCTATATTCAAGAGGAAGAAATAATGAAAGGGCAGGGAAAGAGAAAGAGAACAAAGACAAGTGAAGAGAAAATAGAAAAAGAACAAAAAATAAGATTAAGAGAGCAGAGAGAAATGGAAGAAACAGAAAGAATTCGTCAGCATGAGCGTGAGCTTAACAGAAATCATTTAGAAACCCTTTCCGTTAGCTCGAGAAAAGAAACCCCCACAAACACCATTAGTAAAGTTGCTAGTATTTAAGGACGGCGAGGATTTAACGCCTACTTAACTCACATTGAGAAAATTTTCGAAGTAAACCGCTAGGACATTGAAGCAGATGGAGTTGCTCGAATACTCCCCCTCCTCAATACCCACCTGCGGGAAATTTTTATTTCACTCCGCGCCGAAGCAACCCTCGACTACTCCACCCTCAAGTCGGAATTATTATCGGCCGTTAATATGAATCCTGATTTCTATAGAGCAAAGTTCCGCCAGGCGAGAATACTTCTTGGCCAGACCTACCAACAATTTGGATTCACCCTCTAAAGGACTTTTCAATTCGAGTCGGACTCAGCCCAAGTCAACCGCAACTATGAGTCCCTATTTCATTTCGTCTTACGGGACCAGTTGATGGCTGCACTACCCGGCACCACCTATACCCGAAAGAACCCAATAAGTCTCATCCCCTATCCCTCAAAGTAAAGGTAACATCTCCAAGTTTCCCCCGAAGAACTCGCCAAGTTTGTGAAGATACCTGGTCCCTCTAAACCCAAGTACCATCTCCCGCCGGAATCGAGGGATATTAAGCCCATCATAAATAAAATCCCAGCATCAGATTACCCTCGAAGGCCCATAATATGTTTTTCCTGCGGTGTTCTAGGTCATGTGAGGACAAACTGTCCCCAAAACTCACAATTCCGTTCTGTTGCTAATCAGCAAATCCACCAAATAAGTGCCTCTCTCTCTCTCTCTCTCTCTCATCCACTCACTCGCCCTGAAGCGCCAGCAAGTTCCCCAACAAACAGTCCCCCGGGACAGTAAGTCAATTTCCTCTCAACAAAAGCTCTCTTGGTGGGCTTGAGTTCGAAAACTGAACTGTTAATGGTTGCAGAGTGTCAACCCTCGTAAAAGACATCGGCTGTACTTGCTTCGTCGTCTCAGAACAGTTTCTCCCTCCAGTGGGCCCCGACCACGATATATTTGCAGTAGTCCATGACTACTTGGGACGTGCAAATTGGCCCCCCGTGGTCCACTGCTATCTCGAATGTAAATATTTTACTGCTTGTGCCTAAGTGATAGCAGCCCCCATTAAGTTTTACGCCTAGTTGGTCGGCCAGAGGCAGTAGCTCTCCCCTAACCCAGTCGCACAGCCCATCATTACGAGCGCCCAGGCGTTAAAGAACACTGCTCCCCCAGTGCCATTATAACCCCCTTATTTTCCATAAATTGCAGCCCTTCAAAACGAAGCTTTTGTGGGAAAAAGCGTGAAATGGCGAACGAGGATCTGCCCGTGGTCAAAGGAAAGTCTCCTACCTCATTAGCGACGGACTCCTTTTCGCTCTAGTTCACATGTTTCTCAAGTCCTCCGACTCACCCATGATGAATTACTGGCTAGTCATTTTAGCCACAATAAAACAGCCCAGAGAATCTTCCGTAATTTCTTTGGGCCCAGTGCTGCCAAAAAAAATGAAGAGTTTTGCAAGTTGTGTGACATTTGTCAAAAGACCTACAACAAAGAGAATCATTGGATAAATCCCGGTGAACTGTAAATCGCACTCTGTAGAGAAATCAAGGAGGCGGTCCCCAACTCCAATAATTGCCCCAAAGCATATCCCAGACGGCCTAGGGTCGGCTATCTGCCCGTGCTTATGTATGCACGCTTGCGCCAAGCAAGTCTTCACCTGCATACCTCGACATAATCCTCCGCACAAAATTAATCGGCTAACTAACTATACTTAACGACCTGATTATTACATTAGTAATAAGCATGAATGAGTAAATGGTACAAAACCATTCTTAAATGAACCATCGCTCTAAACACTGTGGACATAGGTGGCGAAATGGTTACTCCCAATGAAACTCATCTTCCAGTCCACCACGATGTTCAGAGACAGGTGCAAGTGATCCAAAAAAGACCATGGGACGTACAAGGGTATGTACTAAGAGTCAGTACAGCCTTCTTGTGGTCAGACAGCTTCGGAATCATATAAATACTAGTATGAACTTGTGCAAGTATGGCAAAAGGAGGGTATGTGAGCATCTGTAGGCAGGGTGGGGCAATCTAAGTAATTGCTCACCAAGACTAACATGAGGTAGATCTATTTTATATTAAGAGCCAGTTTCTGTGCAACAGATATTGATACACATTAACTCAACGTAACAATAAATAAAAAATACAAAGAGAGTCTTGCAAATTATTCTATTATCTAATGAGTGATGTTCGCAAGCTTAGCCTAGGAATAAGATGGGTCTTTCAACACTACAACGACCCTAAACCTCGAAATTAGCTTCTTCCTGTTTAAAGAGGCTAAAATAATCATTTTTAAATGGCCATCGCAGTCTCCAGACTTCAACCAGAAAATTTCTGGCATGAAGCTCAGATCCGCGTCCACGCAAGAGACCTCCAAAACATCGACGAATTGGATGTTTTGCAAAGACAAGTCGGACAAAATTCCATCCCAATTTTGTTTGAACCTATTCAAAAACTATAATAATCCTTTTAGGAATGTTATTAGGCAAATAGATTTACTATTAACTAATAGTTATCAAGTTGTATGAGGTATGAATTGTTGTTATTGCAAACTTTCGTTAAAAAGTGCTCTTCCTAATTTGTCTATCAGAATTGTTGAAATTGTGTGGGTATGTCTATTTATACATTCTTCTCAATCCATCTAAATTTAGTTACCCAACATTTGACGCTTCAGGAACTATAACGAAATTATGGTATTTCGTAGGGGCATGAATACTTTGTGGTATCAGGTAAGGGCATGAGTACTTTGTAGTTTCAGGTAAGGGCATGAGTACTTTGTGGAGTAGGTTTACGTGAAGATATCAGCCACAAGTGGACACAAGTAGTTTATTAATGAATCCTACAGCATTAGACTTCTAGCGTCAAGGCGCGGATTTGATTCTAGCGAGCGTAAATACGAAATATTCAGCAGTGTCATTAGCTGGCCGCCTATTGGGTGGATACACTAGTCCTCACCCCAGCGTGGTTAAGTAGATCCACACGCATAGCCTTTCTAATCACAACACCGCTATCATTCCTCATCCACCATAGCCCAACATACCCAATCTCTTTCCTCTGTGGCAAAACCCTTTCGATGGAGTACTAGCGCCTGCATCAAAGGGACCCTCATATCCACATAACAGGAGTTCTATTACTAGTGTTCTCTGTGTGGTTAGTCAAATATACATACACACATACCCCCCCCCCCTCCAAGAGAATCGTCCCTTGAGCCTTCGGTCTTGACAGCGGTTGTCATTCCGATCTTTATGTGCATTTTATTATCCGGTCGAGGAGGAAAATTCTTACAACTTTGCTCTCTTAATAACCTTGAACGCACAACAAAGGCCTAACAGGGCGTAAAAGGATAGTAGTTATGGCAGTTCGAGTGAATATGAAAACCACATTTATTAAACACGTAAATAACTTAAATCACATAACACGTGATATAATGGATGCATTTAAAGGCCCAAAGAAATGAGCATTGGCATCACGACACTAAGGAAAACTAATTTTAACCGTTATATGAAAAATATATAAAAGAGTAGGATTCGAACCTGTGTCCTCAAGCGTACATCGCTATTGTGACCACGACACTCATCGACTGAGGATGGTGGCTCAGTCGAAGCCAATATAAATTTAAATCATTTTTTTCCCCATAACATGCCTGAAATCTTTTTGTCACATAACATGCCATGAAAATTTAAATAATCTTTTCCTCACAAAATGGCGAATAAGTTTAAATCATCTTTTTTATCGTAATATGCCATGTAAATTTTAATCATCTTATTCTCACAAAATTGCATGGAAATTTTTAAAAATCTTTTTTAACGCATGTTATGTAAATTTCAATAAGCTTCTCCTTATAAAATACCATGTAAATTTAAATAATATTTGTTCACAAAATGCCATGTAAATGTATATCATCCTTTCCCTCACAAAATGGCATATCAATTTAAACGATGGGTTTTTTTTCAAAAAATTCCATTTAAATTTTAATATTTTTTCTTCACAAAATGGCATATGTATTTGAATGATGTTTTTTTTTAAATATTCCATTTAAATTTTAATATTTTTTTCCTAACAAAATGGCATAGAAATTTAGACGATGTTTTTTTTCAAAATATTCCATTTAAATTTTAATATTTTTCCCTCACAAAATGGCATATCAATTTAAACGATGGGTTTTTTTTCAAAAAATTCCATTTAAATTTTAATATTTTTTCTTCACAAAATGGCATATGTATTTGAATGATGTTTTTTTTTAAATATTCCATTTAAATTTTAATATTTTTTTCCTAACAAAATGGCATAGAAATTTAGACGATGTTTTTTTTCAAAATATTCCATTTAAATTTTAATATTTTTCCCTCACAAAATGGCATATCAATTTAAACGATGGTTTTTTTTCAAAAAATTCCATTTAAATTTTAATATTTTTTCTTCACAAAATGGCATATGTATTTAAATGATGGTTTTTTCAAAACATTCCATTTAAATTTTAATATTTTTTCCTAACAAAATGGCATATAAATTTAGATGATGTTTTTTTTCAAAATATTCCATTTTAATTTTAATATTTTTTCCTCACAAAATGGCATATAAATTTAAACGATGGTTTTATTTTTCAAAATATTCCATTTAAATTTTAATATTTTTTCCTTACAAAATGGCATATAAATTTAAACGATGGTTTTATTTTTCAAAATATTCCATTTAAATTTTTCATATTTTTTCATCACAAAATGGCATATAAATTTAAACCATGGTTTTATTTTTCAAAATATTCCATTTAAATTTTAATATTTTTTCCTCATAAAAAGGCATATAAATTTAAACGATGGTTTTATTTTTCAAAATATTCCGTTTAAATTTTAATATTTTTTCCTCACAAAATGGCATATAAATTTAAACGATTGTTTTATTTTTCAAAATATTCCATTTAAATTTTAATATTTTTTCCCTCACAAAATGCTAAACGAAACAACCTAATTTACTGAAGGAAGTTGAACTAAGTTTCGTAGGAGGGAATTCCAATGCCTACGACTTAGATCAACGATGTGCCCTGCACCTAAATCACCAACATGAATTCATGATGTATCCATACTTCACAAACCTCTAACATAAATCCATGATTTATCCGTACTTTAATACCTCCAACAAGAATCCATTACATATAGCTACTTCAATACAGCTGCGGCAAAAGTTTCCGGATGCCCTGAATTTTTCTTATTCCTTGGGTATGTCTATGAATATGTTGATGTAAGTTTGCATACATGTGTCCAATACATCTGCAAGCAAAATAAAAGTACAAGCTTTCTTATATTTTGGGGGTAAATATCTAAAATAGAGACGTTTTTGAATTTTTTGAAATCCTGGTATCAGTATGCGATATGTTACCATAAAAAGTTCTGGATATAGCACATCATATTTGTTGAGTAATATGATAATCCATGTCGAAAGGATCTGATAATAAATACGATATGGCGAAAAACACGTAAAACAAACGTGGAGATAAGAACTCTAATACGCAAGATGCACGAGGAGGGACTGAGCTGTTAAAAGGTCGCCCGGAGGGTCAGTGGACCACATTTCAGTTATGCGGATGTGTTGAAGAGGATCCGAGAAAGTGTGAACATCCAAGACCAACCTTGTTCCGGATGAGCCAGGGTCAATACGCAAGTGACGTCATATCTCAGGGTTACATGAGCCTTCGGGATCGTAGGTACGGTCAGGCTAATGCCTCTGTCAGAACAATCTGGCGCAGACTGCTTGCACAAGGCCTGAAGTCATGTAAAGCCCACCAGGAGCCGCTGCTCGACCTTCAGCAAATCGACGTTGACTGGCTTGGGCACCTCTCACCGCAGCTGGATCCTAAGTCAGCGGCGACGTGTCTTTCGGTTCCAGTTGTTCTCGACCCCTGGTAACGTTAGAGTCCGCATAGGAGTAGGGGAGTAGTGGAATCGAGATTGCATAGTGCCAACAGTAAAGCACTGCTCTGTAATGGTATGGGGCTGGATGCCAAGTTGAGGAGTGGACCGACAGTCTATTAGTGATGGCACCATGAGAGATTGCGTGTTGCCTTCAGCACGAGACATTTCTCGAACTGTCCGTAATGTGGTTTTCCAGCAGGTCACAAGACTGTCCACCACATAGTGGTGCCGGATATAAATCCACTGGAAAAGTGTGGCAGTCTCTGAAAGACCCCGTACCACTTCCTCAGCTAGCGTCCGATGAGAAACTAAGGGCAGTAATTCCCGAAGAGGGGGCAAGCACCACCCCTCGCACTCTCATGGACAGGATGCCTCGAAGAATCAATGCTCCCATCACTGTCAAGGGACTCTCAACCCGTTACTGAGATTCTGGTATAAGTTTGGTGATGCTGTAACTTTGAAAGAGCTCTATCTCCTTAACCGTTATTCGTTACTTAGCTTTCATATTTTGGCCAATTCTATCTATTGTTAATTGTTGTTTATTGTTTGTGGTAAATATAACATTGTTATTTACTCCTCATCAAATCAAGACTTTACCACCTAAATCTTTAAGGTGTCAGAAAACCTTTGGACGCCGATCAAAAGCTGAAGTGTTCCTTCCTCAAATTCTCCATGATGTCTCCGCGCCTCATAACCTGCAACATAAATACATGACATATCCTACCCACCTAAAAACCTACTAAGCTAGCCACCTAGCTACATATCTAACTATCTTCCTACGTAACTAACTATCTAGCTACTCACAAACCTGCTCACACACCCACACAACCACCAACCTACTTCTACCTCCCTACGGACTTTATACATGCCCGCCCTCCTACTCACGTCACCGCCTACCCAACAAGAAACTACCCACCTACCAACCTTCCTACCTGCCTCTCTGCCTGCCCGCTAACCCGCCTACCAACCCACCTACACATCTACCTATCCACACCACCACACCCAACTACCCACCTACCTACGTCCCTACCTAGCTAACTACCTACGGGCCTAAAATTACTTCCCTTCTTCCCTACCTACCTGCCCGCCTGCCAGCGTGCCTGCCCGCCCGTCAGCCTGCCCACCGGCCTGCCAGCCAGCCAGCCAGCCTCCCTGCTTGTCTGCCTATCTTACCTACCTATCTACCTACCTATCTACCTAGCAATTTAAGTACCTATCAAACTTATCTATCTATATATACTTCAAAAACCTCCAACATAAATCAATAATGTATCTCTACCTAATTTTTCCAAAGTTAAATCTATGTGTTAATACCCCATAACTCTCTTATGTGGCTGAACCTCAAAACGACCAACATTAATCATGACTTATCACTAATTTCAAATCACAGAGATTTATGAGGAAACTGTACCTCATAACCCCTGAAATGAGTCCATGCCGTAACCATACTTGAAATTATCCAACATAAATCCATAATGTGTCCGCACCTCACAACCTCCAACATAAATCAATTTGGTCCATTCCTCAAAACTTTCAACGTAAATCCATAGCGATTCTAAGTCATAACCACATGTATCCATGTTTCCGCACCATAAAACCTCGAACATAAACTCATTGTGTCCGTACCTAAAAACCTCCAACATAAATCCATCATTTTTACCTTAATGCCTACAAGAGAAATTCATGATGAGTCGGTAACACAAAACCTACCATATGAATCCATAATGTGGACGTAACTCAAAATCTCCATCATGAATCCATGATGTAACGACACCTTGAAGCTCATGGCATAAATCATGACCTCAAAACCTTCAATATACATCCAGACGTTCATAGGAATGAGTTTACACAAAAACCTGTACGTGAGACGTCACCGTAAATTCTCCGGCAAATCCCTGTATAATCAAAATATTCCCTAAATGTGGTAATTACTTCTCTGGATCAGGTTACAACTAATTAAATCGTTGTGGTAAAACTTACCATTTTATTACCTATAAATTTGATCTTTCCCCATTAACGCTCAATATTTCTTTGTTAGCTTACCGCTAACCTAATAAAAATAATTTGGTAATTAATAACGAAATTATACCAGGAAATACCCATACCTCGTACTATTTTATACCATATCAGGGACCTGGTATCCCAATTAGCCTTGCATAACAATGAGATGGTATGCGGTGTAGTATCTCGGCCAGTTAGGATTTTTCCTTCATTTTCGTCTCACATAACGCAAGTATCTTAAATTTTCCAATTTTATACATATCCACGATATCTCCCTTTACTTCACCAGGATTTAGCAATGCGCAGATGGGCCCAATCACGTCCTTCACCCCACCTCCATTCACGCATATACACCACGTCGCCCATTTGCGTCATGGTCAGCCCTTTCTCTCTCAACTACTCAGACAGATAACCCACAATTCTTGTCACCTTCTGACCTTTCGCACTCTCTCATTTCGACCTACTCATTAACATCCCTTGACCACATCAGAAGCCTCTCACTCGCAATCTCATTCACACCTTTCAATTTCACTCGATGGTTCACAACATGCAACCATGCCAGAGGGTTCATAAACCGCCACTATCTTGAAACTAATAAGCGTCAACTAACAAGGGCAAACGCTATAGGGAAGAATTTTAAGAAAATAGAAAGGTCAAGTGAGATGAAGTGTAGCTGTGAGGAAGGTTCATAAGCCGAGTAGTTTAAAGATGAAACTAATTGTGGGGCAAGGGATCGAGAGGTGCGCAATTCTCCAGGACCGTCTCAACCTTCGATTCGAGAGATCTATCACTTGCCTTTTGCCTTTTGTTCTCATTTATCCTTCTCTTTCCTCCCTCAGGGAACAAATTGTTTCATGTAAATCTGCTTAAGCACTACCACTGCCACGCCTACATTAATAATATAATTGCCCTTGACAAGGAGGCAGTAATTGAATTCTCTTATCCCTCTGATCCTCTTAATTTAATTTAAACTGCATGTATCGAGTCTGATAACAACTACTCTCTCCCTTAGCTCCCTGGTTCCCGTAAAAGCTCCGCCCCGGAAATTGATTTAAATCCCCAGCTGGAACCTCTTCAGAAGATGCAATTGGCTCCTTTTTTTACTAAATTCACCGATGTAATTTCCGAGAAGCCTGGTTGCTCTTTATATATGGTCTTTCAATAAGATCGCTCGATTTTTAAATGTAATAAAACAAGTTTTGTGTGATATATGCACTCAAATGTCCGCCGCGGCTTCGCTTGGTAGAACGTATTCGAGAGGCCCAATTTTTGATGACTTTGTCACATAAATCTGGTTGAATTTGCGGGATGGTGTTCGTTATGTTGACTTTGAGGACATTAACTGTTTGCGGATTATTCGCATAGACATGTGATTTAAGGTAGCCCCAAAGAAAGTAGTCTAATGGCGTTCAATCGTGGGAGATGATCCTGCCCTGAAATCGCTAGTGCAAAATGTCTATCGTGGCGTGCGCAGTGTGGCACGTAGCGCCGTCCTGTTGAAACCACATGTCGTCAGTATCCATATCAGGCATATAATCCAGTTGAGGCCACAAAAAGTTTCTTATCATCGATCTGTAGGTCTCGCCCTTGACGGGTATGGCAATCCCATCTTTGTTTTCAAAAAAATACGGCCTGATGATTCCATTAGACGAAAATCCGCACCAAACAGTGACTTTGTTCAAATGCAATTGGTGCTGGTGTATCTCATGTGGATTGTTTTCGTCCCAAATCCGACCATTTTGCTTGTTTACAAATCCATTCATCAAAAGATAGGCCTCGTTGCTGTGGCGAGGATAGAGATCACGTAATGCGGGGAACGTTTGTCGAACGGAGCACTGATTTTGATAATAACTTTTGTGATTTGCACACGCTGTTTAACGTTATAACCTTCCATCTTGACCTGCCAAGTACTACTGAACAGTTGACAGTAGGGTTATCAGATGTCGCTTTAAAAACATGGCCACTATCGCCTGACAAAGCTCGAGCATCCTTGTTGAAACACCTTTTATTTTGAGCATGATATAGCGCTAACCACTCAGTTGCCTATTCGCTCTAAACCATACCACGTGTCCGTTAACTTGCTTCCTAATTTTAATGTCGGAGTAGAAAACTTGCTAAAATTAAGGACCATTGAACCTTCCGCGTCGCATTATTGCTCCCCCATTGTTATGGTCAGAAAACCAGATCATTCTTTTCGCATGTGTGTAGACTTTAAAAAACGGAACGCCGTAACAGTTTTCGACGCTGAGCCTATCCCTTTGATAGACCAGAGCCTACATCTATTTGAAGAGACTAAATTTATTTCAGAGATAGACTTGTGTAAGGCCTACTATCAAATCCCCCTTTAAGGCTAGTGCCCGGGAATACGCCGCATTTCCCACATAAAAAGGCCTTATGCAGTTTAGGCGTTTTTTTGGGGGGGAGGGGGTTAGTTACTCCCTGTAGTAACTATAATCGCATGATGCGCCAGATAGTGGATGGGCTTAATAACATTTCCTTTTACTTTGATAACGTTTCCGTGGCCACCGCACATGGGACCAACATCTAATCTCCCTACGCTCCCTCTTCGATAGGCTTCGTGAACATGGCCTCACTACAGGCCCCAGCAATTGCCATTTTGCCTACGTCACCATTAAAGACCTTGGTTACCACATTAGTGAAAATCAAATGGCACCCCAGCAAGAAAAGGTGAAAGCCATCGCCAACATGCTCCCACCGTGTAGGCAAAAACAATTAGCTCTTTTCTCGGATCGACAGCCTTTTACAGGCGCTTTGCCTCGAATTTCGCCGCTTTAGCGTCTCTTCTTAGCTCCCTCATAAAGAAACGTTTCCTAGACCCCCTTGTACGAAACCCAAAGGCGACCGCCCACTTCCATTAGCTGAATAAAAAAACTAATATCAGCTCCAATCTGCGACTCCCGAACACGAGCAAACCCTTTGGAATAAAAACGGATGCTTGTAGTAAAGGCATCTGTTGCGTTTTGCTCCAGTACGGAGAAGATAGTAATAGTTAACCTATTGCGTCAGCCAGCCGGAAGCTCTCTTCACGCGAAAGGAACTACGCGGTAATAGAACTTGAGGCTCTAGCGATCGTATGGAGCGTACAGGAATTAAAAACATATTTTTTAGGTAAAGAGTTCGTGATCGAAACCGATCATCGCCCATTGGCTTATTTAAAGAATTATAAAAGCAAAACGGAAAGCTTATGCGTTGGAGTTTACTTCTAGTGGAATATCAGTTCCGAATAGTGTACATAAAAGGGACAGAAAACTGTGTTGCAGACTGTCTAAGTAGGAATCCGGTCGATGATCCTCCCCTGCAAAGTAAATTGTGTTAAGCCTTGTACTATCGTGTATATAATCAAGTCTGTGTACTTGACCCATTTTTAATAATCCTAGAACTCCGTCATAACTGTGTATGTTTATGCTTGTAGGGAAATCGTCCCTCCCCCTTCTCTCGTGGTTGAGTCACGAGGCGGTTACCGCAAGGACATCCGGCCCCAGGCACCGGCGGGTCATGCGCGTAACCGCAGCGCCGCACCACTCGGTGCGATGAAAGACCTAAAGGTTAAAATGCAAGATCTCCCCCAGGAGATTGAGATTCAATTTCACGTCAAATAAGAAATTGGAGACGTGTTTTTCCCAAGCTGGAAGGCTAACGAGGAGCCGATGTAAGACTTGGTGGGAAAAACCGTTTGGCATAAGAACCCTCCTGGGCACTCCATCAAGCCTCCCCCCCCCTCTTAGCACTCCTCCAGTGGGGTGACAACTTATAAATAAGAAACAGTGAGGAAAAATCGGGGTAGTATACGTCAGTCTCTAGGTGACGAAGTCCCTGAATTAAGATCGGGCTACCGAGATTGGAGAGGTAGATTACTTGGCTCACCAGACCAAGAAGTACCCTGCAAGAGAGGCAGGGCTACCTACCTTAAGGGGCTAAGAAGCAGCTCATCCTCGAGCTAGTCCCTGGTTATCAAACCAAAGGTTAAGTTAACTTTGTTAAGTTCAACTTACTCTCTTCAGAAAGACTCCTCATATCCTGGTGCATCTTAAACGCCAGGGGTATTCCTCGTCCTTGAGGAATTAAGAAAAAAAGAAGGAAAAGGCTCCCCCTCGAGCCCGTTACTCGGTGGCCACACCGAACTCATAAGTTAACTTGGTCAGGAACCAAGTTCAACTTATTCTCGTCAGAGAAATCCCCCTCCGTTATACTCGCCCTTGAAGAAGACTGGAACTAAGAAGAAGCTCATCCTACAACTAGTTCCTGGTTACCAAACCGAACTTTAAGTAATTTATTATCGTCAGAGAAACCCCCTCTCATCGATCCTAACCCTTGAAGAAGACCCTCCCCGAGTTCAGTCCTCGCCCATGAGGAATTTTGTAACGAAGGTGAAAAGCTCCCCCTCGAGCTCGTTACTCGGTGGTCACACCGCCCTCCAAGTTAACTTGGTTTAAGAACCAAGTTCGACTCCCTCTCCCAATAGAGACCACGACTACCTTAAGGCCGCATAAAGCACCGTAATTGTTCTTGTCCTTAAAGAACCCTCCCCCCCGAAATACCGTGTGGACTCCCCCCCCCCCCCCGCTGATACCCTCGCCAAAACGACCTCGTGATTCTGCCCATCTACATCTGGCCAGGCGGCACGCGTCGTGAGACAATAACATTCCTGAGAGATTTAAACTCCAGTAGAGTCCGTAAGCCTAAATCTTATATATTGATGTGTGTAGAGAAATTAACCAATTTTAGAGGGTCCAACTAATTTAATTAATTCTTGTGTATGATAATATTCTGAGTGTTGTTGTGGTTAATGTTTAAATTTTGTGTTTTCAATTGTTAAAGTTAAAATATAAGTTTATTTTGGGAATTATTGTGCGTTTCTCTATATCCTTACGTGTTTCCAACGGCTCTATTCTTTAAGTTATTATTATAATATCAATATATTTGACACTTAGCACTCTTAGAACAAAAAAGGAGGGGGGGGGGCATTCTACGACAATGCTCCTTGGTTTCCCTGCAAAAAGTTTTCGTTTTTTGTATCTATTCGGAAAAAGAGGCTTGTGAGGGGATGCCCTCGAAGGTCCAGCGTGAGAGGAAGGCCCCTCGGAATACTCCTTTCACCCCATTTGCTCTAAAACACGTGCTGCTTGTCGTGGGAAGTTTA
Organism: Ceratothoa steindachneri; assembly: GCA_963969495.1. Taxonomy (NCBI): domain Eukaryota; kingdom Metazoa; phylum Arthropoda; class Malacostraca; order Isopoda; family Cymothoidae; genus Ceratothoa; species Ceratothoa steindachneri. Next base: position 39,129,586 of record OZ018327.1, read on the forward strand.
GAATCTTCGAGAAGGAAGCAGTCCCGCACTGAGTCACCCCAACCAGCTGTATTTGTTTTCAGACACCCCACACTCCCCCCTACCTTGGGATAACGCTGATTTCTTCCCCATGCTTTCCAGGCATATCTATTTCCCAACGAGAGTAGCCGTATTATCTCTACCCCTATATCATGAGGCAAATTTCGCTGTTCGATCCGACTCGTTATCTCGAAGTAAGTTTACATAAACTGACGTCGAGAATCCTCTAGGGACGCCAATGTCCTGGGGCTATCTATCGGACTAGCCACCTCACTATTTAACCCGGAGTCCACCAGTCCATCCGTTCAGACCGTTTGTCTGTTCCACCGCGAAGTCCCGCAACCCCTGTTCGAGTCGTACCTCGTCGTTAAGATCTCACCAGGAGATCTTCCTTCGTGAAGCTCTAGCCCCTGTTCAGAAGAAAGCTATCAAGGCCCCTTCTTTTTAGAGAATTGTGCGGTCCCTCATCTCAGACCCCCTTCAAGATTCCCGTTCCTTCGAGTCTGAGACTCCCTGCTGATCTGCAGAATCGTCTCGAGTTGAGATCACATCTCTCTAGAGCAGAGAAAATCTCATTCTTCAACAAGAAGTAACCAAAACCCCGAACTGCAAGTCCTCGTTAGGACTCATTGAAGTATCTTCTCGAAGACCTGCGCCGTTGGTCCCTTCCTTCCCTCAGATCACAACCACGCTTCCAGGTAAAGCGATTTTGTGTTGTAATCCCCGATTACACCCCGTCAATCGTCATCCGCATTCACCTTTGAATTCACTTCCGCTCAATCGTAATTAATATCTCTCGTTCGAGTTAACGTTGATTTTGCTCCTCCCCCTTAACTCTGTCATATTATAAATTGTCACAATCCAATTATCTATCTTTATCGAGTAATTTGTTCGCCCTTTTATATATATATATATATATATATATATATATATATATATATATATATATATATATATATATATATATATATATGTATATATATATATATATATATATATATATATATATATATATATATATATATATATATATATATATATATATTATATATATATATTGCCCCATTTATTATATACATATATTTAATTTATATTTTGGGGTTTGTTCTTTATATATTCTTTGAACTGCAACTTGGCAAGTCATTGGATAAATCCCGGTGAACTGTAAATCGCACTCTGTAGAGAAATCAAGGAGGCGGTCGCCAACTCCAATAATTGCCCCAAAGCATATCCCAGACGGCCTAGGGTCGGCTATCTGCCCGTGCTTATGTATGCACGCTTGCGCCAAGCAAGTCTTCACCTGCATACCTCGACATAATCCTCCGCACAAAATTAATCGGCTAACTAACTATACTTAACGACCTGATTATTACATTAGTAATAAGCATGAATGAGTGAATGGTACAAAACCATTCTTAAATGAACCATCGCTCTAAACACTGTGGACATAGGTGGCGAAATGGTTACTCCCAATGAAACTCATCTTCCAGTCCACCACGATGTTCAGAGACAGGTGCTAGTGATCCAAAAAAGACCATGGGACGTACAAGGGTATGTACTAAGAGTCAGTACAGCCTTCTTGTGGTCAGACAGCTTCGGAATCATATAAATACTAGTATGAACTTGTGCAAGTATGGCAAAAGGAGGGTATGTGAGCATCTGTAGGCAGGGTGGGGCAATCTAAGTAATTGCTCACCAAGACTAACATGAGGTAGATCTATTTTATATTAAGAGCCAGTTTCTGTGCAACAGATATTGATACACATTAACTCAACGTAACAATAAATAAAAAATACAAAGAGAGTCTTGCAAATTATTCTATTATCTAATGAGTGATGTTCGCAAGCTTAGCCTAGGAATAAGATGGGTCTTTCAACACTACAACGACCCTAAACCTCGAAATTGGCTTCTTCCTGTTTAAAGAGGCTAAAATAATCATTTTTAAATGGCCATCGCAGTCTCCAGACTTCAACCAGAAAATTTCTGGCATGAAGCTCAGATCCGCGTCCACGCAAGAGACCTCCAAAACATCGACGAATTGGATGTTTTGCAAAGACAAGTCGGACAAAATTCCATCCCAATTTTGTTTGAACCTATTCAAAAACTATAATAATCCTTTTAGGAATGTTATTAGGCAAATAGATTTACTATTAACTAATAGTTATCAAGTTGTATGAGGTATGAATTGTTGTTATTGCAAACTTTCGTTAAAAAGTGCTCTTCTTAATTTGTCTATCAGAATTGTTGAAATTGTGTGGGTATGTCTATTTATACATTCTTCTCAATCCATCTAAATTTAGTTACCCAACATTTGACGCTTCAGGAACTATAACGAAATTATGGTATTTCGTAGGGGCATGAATACTTTGTGGTATCAGGTAAGGGCATGAGTACTTTGTAGTTTCAGGTAAGGGCATGAGTACTTTGTGGAGTAGGTTTACGTGAAGATATCAGCCACAAGTGGACACAAGTAGTTTATTAATGAATCCTACAGCATTAGACTTCTAGCGTCAAGGCGCGGATTTGATTCTAGCGAGCGTAAATACGAAATATTCAGCAGTGTCATTAGCTGGCCGCCTATTGGGTGGATACACTAGTCCTCACCCCTGCGTGGTTAAGTAGATCCACACGCATAGCCTTTCTAATCACAACACCGCTATCATTCCTCATCCACCATAGCCCAACATACCCAATCTCTTTCCTCTGTGGCAAAACCCTTTCGATGGAGTACTAGCGCCTGCATCAAAGGGACCCTCATATCCACATAACAGGAGTTCTATTACTAGTGTTCTCTGTGTGGTTAGTCAAATATACATACACACATACCCCCCCCCCCTCCAAGAGAATCGTCCCTTGAGCCTTCGGTCTTGACAGCGGTTGTCATTCCGATCTTTATGTGCATTTTATTATCCGGTCGAGGAGGAAAATTCTTACAACTTTGCTCTCTTAATAACCTTGAACGCACAACAAAGGCCTAACAGGGCGTAAAAGGATAGTAGTTATGGCAGTTCGAGTGAATATGAAAACCACATTTATTAAACACGTAAATAACTTAAATCACATAACACGTGATATAATGGATGCATTTAAAGGCCCAAAGAAATGAGCATTGGCATCACGACACTAAGGAAAACTAATTTTAACCGTTATATGAAAAATATATAAAAGAGTAGGATTCGAACCTGTGTCCTCAAGCGTACATCGCTATTGTGACCACGACACTCATCGACTGAGGATGGTGGCTCAGTCGAAGCCAATGTAAATTTAAATCATTTTTTTCCCCATAACATGCCTGAAATCTTTTTGTCACATAACATGCCATGAAAATTTAAATAATCCTTTCCTCACAAAATGGCGAATAAGTTTAAATCATCTTTTTTATCGTAATATGCCATGTAAATTTTAATCATCTTATTCTCACAAAATTGCATGGAAATTTTTAAAAATCTTTTTTAACGCATGTTATGTAAATTTCAATAAGCTTCTCCTTATAAAATACCATGTAAATTTAAATAATATTTGTTCACAAAATGCCATGTAAATGTATATCATCCTTTCCCTCACAAAATGGCATATCAATTTAAACGATGGGTTTTTTTTCAAAAAATTCCATTTAAATTTTAATATTTTTTCTTCACAAAATGGCATATGTATTTGAATGATGTTTTTTTTTAAATATTCCATTTAAATTTTAATATTTTTTTCCTAACAAAATGGCATAGAAATTTAGACGATGTTTTTTTTCAAAATATTCCATTTAAATTTTAATATTTTTCCCTCACAAAATGGCATATCAATTTAAACGATGGGTTTTTTTTCAAAAAATTCCATTTAAATTTTAATATTTTTTCTTCACAAAATGGCATATGTATTTGAATGATGTTTTTTTTTAAATATTCCATTTAAATTTTAATATTTTTTTCCTAACAAAATGGCATAGAAATTTAGACGATGTTTTTTTTCAAAATATTCCATTTAAATTTTAATATTTTTCCCTCACAAAATGGCATATCAATTTAAACGATGGTTTTTTTTTCAAAAAATTCCATTTAAATTTTAATATTTTTTCTTCACAAAATGGCATATGTATTTAAATGATGGTTTTTTCAAAACATTCCATTTAAATTTTAATATTTTTTCCTAACAAAATGGCATATAAATTTAGATGATGTTTTTTTTCAAAATATTCCATTTTAATTTTAATATTTTTTCCTCACAAAATGGCATATAAATTTAAACGATGGTTTTATTTTTCAAAATATTCCATTTAAATTTTAATATTTTTTCCTCACAAAATGGCATATAAATTTAAACGATGGTTTTATTTTTCAAAATATTCCATTTAAATTTTTCATATTTTTTCATCACAAAATGGCATATAAATTTAAACCATGGTTTTATTTTTCAAAATATTCCATTTAAATTTTAATATTTTTTCCTCATAAAAAGGCATATAAATTTAAACGATGGTTTTATTTTTCAAAATATTCCGTTTAAATTTTAATATTTTTTCCTCACAAAATGGCATATAAATTTAAACGATGGTTTTATTTTTCAAAATATTCCATTTAAATTTTAATATTTTTTCCTCACAAAATGCTAAACGAAACAACCTAATTTACTGAAGGAAGTTGAACTAAGTTTCGTAGGAGGGAATTCCAATGCCTACGACTTAGATCAACGATGTGCCCTGCACCTAAATCACCAACATGAATTCATGATGTATCCATACTTCACAAACCTCTAACATAAATCCATGATTTATATTACATATAGCTACTTCAATACAGCTGCGGCAAAAGTTTCCGGATGCCCTGAATTTTTCTTATTCCTTGGGTATGTCTATGAATATGTTGATGTAAGTTTGCATACATGTGTCCAATACATCTGCAAGCAAAATAAAAGTACAAGCTTTCTTATATTTTGGGGGTAAATATCTAAAATAGAGACGTTTTTGAATTTTTTGAAATCCTGGTATCAGTATGCGATATGTTACCATAAAAAGTTCTGGATATAGCACATCATATTTGTTGAGTAATATGATAATCCATGTCGAAAGGATCTGATAATAAATACGATATGGCGAAAAACACGTAAAACAAACGTGGAGATAAGAACTCTAATACGCAAGATGCACGAGGAGGGACTGAGCTGTTAAAAGGTCGCCCGGAGGGTCAGTGGACCACATTTCAGTTATGCGGATGTGTTGAAGAGGATCCGAGAAAGTGTGAACATCCAAGACCAACCTTGTTCCGGATGAGCCAGGGTCAATACGCAAGTGACGTCATATCTCAGGGTTACATGAGCCCTCGGGATCGTAAGTACGGTCAGGCTAATGCCTCTGTCAGAACAATCTGGCGCAGACTGCTTGCACAAGGCCTGAAGTCATGTAAAGCCCACCAGGAGCCGCTGCTCGACCTTCAGCAAATCGACGTTGACTGGCTTGGGCACCTCTCACCGCAGCTGGATCCTAAGTCAGCGGCGACGTGTCTTTCGGTTCCAGTTGTTCTCGACCCCTGGTAACGTTGGAGTCCGCATAGGAGCTAGGGGAGTAGTGGAATCGAGATTGCATAGTGCCAACAGTAAAGCACTGCTCTGTAATGGTATGGGGCTGGATGCCAAGTTGAGGAGTGGACCGACAGTCTATTAGTGATGGCACCATGAGAGATTGCGTGTTGCCTTCAGCACGAGACATTTCTCGAACTGTCCGGAATGTGGTTTTCCAGCAGGTCACAAGACTGTCCACCACATAGTGGTGCCGGATATAAATCCACTGGAAAAGTGTGGCAGTCTCTGAAAGACCCCGTACCACTTCCTCAGCTAGCGTCCGATGAGAAACTAAGGGCAGTAATTCCCGAAGAAGGGGCAAGCACCACCCCTCGCACTCTCATGGACAGGATGCCTCGAAGAATCAATGCTCCCATCACTGTCAAGGGACTCTCAACCCGTTACTGAGATTCTGGTATAAGTTTGGTGATGCTGTAACTTTGAAAGAGCTCTATCTCCTTAACCGTTATTCGTTACTTAGCTTTCATATTTTGGCCAATTCTATCTATTGTTAATTGTTGTTTATTGTTTGTGGTAAATATAACATTGTTATTTACTCCTCATCAAATCAAGACTTTACCACCTAAATCTTTAAGGTGTCAGAAAACCTTTGGACGCCGATCAAAAGCTGAAGTGTTCCTTCCTCAAATTCTCCATGATGTCTCCGCGCCTCATAACCTGCAACATAAATACATGACATATCCTACCCACCTAAAAACCTACTAAGCTAGCCACCTAGCTACATATCTAACTATCTTCCTACGTAACTAACTATCTAGCTACTCACAAACCTGCTCACACACCCACACAACCACCAACCTACTTCTACCTCCCTACGGACTTTATACATGCCCGCCCTCCTACTCACGTCACCGCCTACCCAACAAGAAACTACCCACCTACCAACCTTCCTACCTGCCTCTCTGCCTGCCCGCTAACCCGCCTACCAACCCACCTACACATCTACCTATCCACACCACCACACCCAACTACCCACCTACCTACGTCCCTACCTAGCTAACTACCTACGGGCCTAAAATTACTTCCCTTCTTCCCTACCTACCTGCCCGCCTGCCAGCGTGCCTGCCCGCCCGTCAGCCTGCCCACCGGCCTGCCAGCCAGCCAGCCAGCCTCCCTGCTTGTCTGCCTATCTTACCTACCTATCTACCTACCTATCTACCTAGCAATTTAAGTACCTATCAAACTTATCTATCTATATATACTTCAAAAACCTCCAACATAAATCAATAATGTATCTCTACCTAATTTTTCCAAAGTTAAATCTATGTGTTAATACCCCATAACTCTCTTATGTGGCTGAACCTCAAAACGACCAACATTAATCATGACTTATCACTAATTTCAAATCACAGAGATTTATGAGGAAACTGTACCTCATAACCCCTGAAATGAGTCCATGCCGTAACCATACTTGAAATTATCCAACATAAATCCATAATGTGTCCGCACCTCACAACCTCCAACATAAATCAATTTGGTCCATTCCTCAAAACTTTCAACGTAAATCCATAGCGATTCTAAGTCATAACCACATGTATCCATGTTTCCGCACCATAAAACCTCGAACATAAACTCATTGTGTCCGTACCTAAAAACCTCCAACATAAATCCATCATTTTTACCTTAATGCCTACAAGAGAAATTCATGATGAGTCGGTAACACAAAACCTACCATATGAATCCATAATGTGGACGTAACTCAAAATCTCCATCATGAATCCATGATGTAACGACACCTTGAAGCTCATGGCATAAATCATGACCTCAAAACCTTCAATATACATCCAGACGTTCATAGGAATGAGTTTACACAAAAACCTGTACGTGAGACGTCACCGTAAATTCTCCGGCAAATCCCTGTATAATCAAAATATTCCCTAAATGTGGTAATTACTTCTCTGGATCAGGTTACAACTAATTAAATCGTTGTGGTAAAACTTACCATTTTATTACCTATAAATTTGATCTTTCCCCATTAACGCTCAATATTTCTTTGTTAGCTTACCGCTAACCTAATAAAAATAATTTGGTAATTAATAACGAAATTATACCAGGAAATACCCATACCTCGTACTATTTTATACCATATCAGGGACCTGGTATCCCAATTAGCCTTGCATAACAATGAGATGGTATGCGGTGTAGTATCTCGGCCAGTTAGGATTTTTCCTTCATTTTCGTCTCACATAACGCAAGTATCTTAAATTTTCCAATTTTATACATATCCACGATATCTCCCTTTACTTCACCAGGATTTAGCAATGCGCAGATGGGCCCAATCACGTCCTTCACCCCACCTCCATTCACGCATATACACCACGTCGCCCATTTGCGTCATGGTCAGCCCTTTCTCTCTCAACTACTCAGACAGATAACCCACAATTCTTGTCACCTTCTGACCTTTCGCACTCTCTCATTTCGACCTACTCATTAACATCCCTTGACCACATCAGAAGCCTCTCACTCGCAATCTCATTCACACCTTTCAATTTCACTCGATGGTTCACAACATGCAACCATGCCAGAGGGTTCATAAACCGCCACTATCTTGAAACTAATAAGCGTCAACTAACAAGGGCAAACGCTATAGGGAAGAATTTTAAGAAAATAGAAAGGTCAGGTGAGATGAAGTGTAGCTGTGAGGAAGGTTCATAAGCCGAGTAGTTTAAAGATGAAACTAATTGTGGGGCAAGGGATCGAGAGGTGCGCAATTCTCCAGGACCGTCTCAACCTTCGATTCGAGAGATCTATCACTTGCCTTTTGCCTTTTGTTCTCATTTATCCTTCTCTTTCCTCCCTTCTTGTTCGCGCTTCTTATTATTCGATTTTTCTTTTATAGGCATTATCAAAATACTTATGCTTATCTGTTCTAACTTTATCTTTTCTCCTTATTTATTCTTCCTTAGTTCTTACTCGGCCTTTATCCCTATTTCTTCTTCTGCCTTTACTCCCTACTTCTTCTTTCTTATTTCTTCATCTGCTTTATCTCTTTACTCATTCTTTCCTATTTCTTCCTCTTTCTTTTCTCATTACATATTCTTCTCTATCTCTTCTGCCTTAAAACATTACTTATTCTTCTCAGTTTCGTTTTCTGATTTTTATCTCTACATATTTTTCTCGATTTCCGCTTATGCCTTTTTCTCGAGTTGTTCTCCCCTATATCTTCCTCTGCTTTTTCTCCTTTCTTATTCTTTGTTATTTCTTCTGCATTTTCTCCCTATTTATTCTTCCCTATTTCTTTTTCTGACTTTTATCTATACTTATTCTTCTCAGTTTCGTTTTCTGCATTTTCTCTCTACATATTCTTCCCTTTTATTCCTTTTATTTTTATCTTTACTTCTTCTTTTCTATTTTTTCCTCAGCCTTTTCTCCCTACTTCTTCTTTATTATTTCTTTATCTGCTTTTTCTCTCTACTTATTCTTCCTCTGCCTTTTCTCATTACTTATTCTTCCCTATTTCTTCTGCCTTTTATCCTTACTTATTCTTCTCAGTTTCGTTTTCTGATTTTTATCTCTACATATTTTTCTCTATTTCCTCATATGCCTTTTTCTCTAGTTGTTTTTTTCCTATTTCTTCCTCTGCTTTCTCTCCTTACTTATTCTTTGTTATTTCTTCTGCATTTTCTCCCTATTTATTCTTCCCTATTTCTTTTTCTGCCTATTATTAATACTTATTCTTTTCAGTTTCATTTTCTCTCTTTTCTCTCTACTTATTTTTCCCTATTCTTTCCTCAGCCTTTTCTCCCTACTTTTTCTTTTTTATTTCTTCATCTGCCTTTTCTCTCTACTTATTCTTCCCTATTTTTTCCTCAGCCTTTTCTCCCTACTTCTTCTTTTTTATTTCTTCATCTGCCTTTTCTCTCTACTTATTCTTTCTCTGCCTGTTCTCATTACTTATTCTTCCCTATTTCTTCGGCCTTTCATCCTTACCTATTCTTCTCAGTTTCATTTTCTGATTTTTATCTCTACTCATTTTTCCCTATTTCTTCTTATACCTTTTTTCTCGAGTTGTTCCCCCCCTATTTCTTCCTCTGCTTTTTCTCCTTACTTATTCTTTGCTATTTCTTTCATTTTCTTCTTATTTATTCTTCTGCCTTTTATCTATACGTATTCTTCTCAGTTTTGTTTTCTGCCTTTTCTCTCTACTTATTCTTCCCTATTAATTCCTTTGCCTTTTATCTTTACTTTTTATTCCCTATTTCTTTCCTCCAACTTTTCCTGTGGATTATTCTTTCCTATTTCTTCCTCAACCATTTCTCTCTACTTATTCTTTTCAATTTTTCTCTCTTTCTTGCCTTAACAAACAACACGATCACAATGATTTAACGGATACACATTAGCGTTTATGTGCGTGCCTCGAACGCTCACACGCCTACATCAAAGTTTGGCCTTCGTCCGGGGAACAAAATTTTGCCTTATTTTTGTCTTATTTTTTGTGATGAAAGAGAATCAGCCTTTTATGAATGATTAGAAAAAAAGGTGATGATTAAAGAGGTAGGGCCAAAATGTGTGGCGATGAACGGCAGGTGTCTGAGGGGATGGTGAAATGCGGCGGAAGAATTCGCGAAGGTTGGAGTGGAGGTGGGGGAGGTGATGGCTTGAGATGATGTGGGAATTGGGATGCTGGTGATTGGTGTTAGTGGGAGTGATTGGTGTTAGTGGGAGTGATTGGTGTAAAGTGGTGTTATCGAATGATGGTTTTGGTTAATAGGTGTTGGAAGCTTGTGGTGGTTATTTCGTATTTCTAAGGAGTGATGGTCTGGTTTGGTGATGTAATATTTGGCTATTGGTGATGAGAACTGGTGATGAATATTGGTGATGAGTGTGGTATGGAAGAGTGTGGTTTAATGGATCTTTGATATTGGAAACCGATGATTATTGGCAGGTTGAAATATTGGAGACGGGTGTGGAATGCAAGTGGGTGATGAGTATGAGAAGTTCTAATGTGTTAGTGAGGTGAGTTGGTATAGGTTAATGTTTGGAGGATTTTTTCACTGAATAATGGTGAAGAGTTCTGGTGGAGAGAGGATGACGACAGTAAAATATCGGAGTCTTCAGTAAAAATTGCTAAGACGTCGAGTGAAGATTAGGGTAAATAAAGGCGATGTATGGTAGGGTGGAGTGCAGATGTGTATTGAAAAATGTGTTTGAAGTGTTGAGTCTATTGATTATGTAAAACAAAAATACATCATAAAAATCCTTTATTCAAATTATTGGTTAATATTGATGAATGGAGTAAACTATGAAAGAAGAGTTATTTAGTAGAAGAAAGAGGTCAGAAAAAAGAGAAAGGTAAATACAAAGAGTAAAGGAGAGTAATATATACGATGATAGCACCAGAGTAATAAAAAACTTAAACCTAAACTTGTTCAGAATATAAGATCAATTTAAAGTGCGACGTTGAAACAACTTCCGTGACCGAGTAGGAGAATATTCAAGTGAGTTACAAGGGATGGGTCCCTTCAAATCTCAAAATCCTTGCATTCTATCCTTCCTTGACATAATATCTAACCTCCCTTGACATAATATCCAAACTCTCTCGACATAATATCTAACCTTTCTTGACATAATATCTAACCTCCCTCGACATAATATCTAACCTCTCTTGACATAATATCTAACCTCCCTCGACATAATATCTAACCTCCCTCGACATAATATCTAACTCCCTTGACATAATATCTAACCTCCCTCGACATAATATCTAACCCCGCTTAACATAATATCTAACCTCTTTGACATAATATCTAACCTCCCTCGAAATAATATCTAACCTCCTTCGCCATAATATCTAAGTCCCTTGACATAATATCTAACCTCCGTTGACATAATATCCAACCTCCCTTGACATAATATCTAACCTCTCTTGACAGAATATCTAACCTCCCTTGACATAATATCTAAACTCTCTCAAAAGAATATCTAACCTCCCTTGACATAATATCTAACCTCCCTTGACAGAATATCTAACCTCCCTTGAAATAATATCTAAACTCTCTCGACATAATATCTAACCTCCCTTGACATAATATCTAACCTCCCTCGACATAATATCTAACCTCTCTTGACATAATATCTAACCTCCCTCGACATAATATCTAACCTCCCTTGACATAATATCTAACTCCTTTGACATAATATCTAACCTCCCTCGACATAATATCTAACCTCCCTCGACATAATATATAACCTCCCTTGACATAATATCTTACCTACCTCGACATAATATCTAACCTCCCTTGACATAATTTTAACCTCCCTCGACATAATATCTAACCTCCCTCGGCATAATATCTAACCCCGCTCAACATAATATCTAACCTCCCTAGACATAATATCTAACCTCCCTCAACATAATATCTAACTCCCTTGACATAATATCTAACCTTCCTCGACATAATATCTAACTCCCTTGACATAAGATCTAACCTCTCTCGACATAATATCTAAACTCCCTCCACATAATATCTAACCCCGCTTAACATAAAATCTAACCTCGCTTGACATAATTTCTAACCTCCCTCGACAAAAAATATCTAACCTCCCTGGACATAATTTTTAACCTCACTTGTAATAATATCTAACCTCCCTCGACATAATATCTAACTCTCTTGACATAATATCTAACCTTCCTCGAGATAATATCTAACCTCCCTCGACATAATATCTAACCTCCCTTGACATAATATCTAACCTCCCTTGACAGAATATCTAACCTCCCTTGAAATAATATCTACATCCATGGACATAATATCTAACCTCCCTTGACATAATATCTAACTACCCTCAACATAATATCTAACCTCTCTTGACATAATATCTAACCTCCCTCGACATAATATCTAACCTCTCTTGACATAATATATAACCTCCCTCGACATAATATCTAACCTGCCTCGACATAATATCTAACTCCCTTGACATAATATCTAACCTTCCTCGACATAATATCTAACCTCCCTCGACATAATATCTAACCCCGCTTGACATAATATCTAACCTCTCTTGACATAATATCTAACCTTCCTCGACATAATATCTAACCTCCCTTGACATAATATCTAACCTCTCTTGACAGAATATCTAACCTCCCTTGACATAATATATAAACTCTCTTGCATAATATTTAACCTTCCTTGACATAATATCTAACCTCCCCTGACAGAATATCTAACCTCCCTTGACATAATATCTAAACTCTCTCGACATAATATCTAACCTCCCTTGACATAATATCTTACCTCCATTGACATAATTTCTAACCTCCCTTGACATAATATCTAACCTCCCTTGACATAATATCTAAACTCCCTTGACATAATATCTAGGTAAAAAAATGCCCCAAATCCTCTTGATTTAAGAGGTGCAGAGAATCATGCAGAAATTTGTTCCTAACTCGCAGCTCCAGTTTAGATGAGTTTCAAATTATTAAAGTTTTCACAATCATAATCTCGAAACAGAAACCGTAGAATATCAATATGACCTCAAATTTCAAATTCTTCACCTTTATTTCAAGATTTAGACAAAAATTCGAGTCCTAAATACATTTTTGAAATACCAAATGGAATCATAAAATTGGCTAGACTGGAATCTAAAAAGAAAGATCAAATTTACAAAGTTAAAAGAAACTTCAAAATATAAAATAGAATTTATATGATTTTTTTTCTTTTCTCACATAGTTTGCAAGACTATTATCCTTATTAGAACTTTAATTACCCATAGTAAAGACGGTCTTCATTAACCATTTGGAAAATGTACCAATCCCAATTTCAAATTTCAGCCTTCTTTAAGCTTCCTTTAGGAAATCTTAAAATATTAAATTGTCCCAAAGTAAGCTTTAATACTTTTTAGACCTTGTATTATTTTTACCAGTGTTCCATTCACCAAATGAACTTGAGAGGGTTGAGGACTAGGAAGTTTCTCAGATCATTATCTGCTTCTTTGTTTTAGGTGATTTAATATTGCCTTCACTCAGTCTCTATAAACTTTGAAAGTTTGGTATAATCTTCAATTACGTAAATTCATCTATTTTCTCCGCTTAAAACGAAATCACACTGATCTGATATCTTCCAAGCTTCTCCAGTATCTTCTGAACAACTTAGAAAACCAGTACTAACTGGTACGCAGCAAGCAGTCGTGCATGAGACAGATCTAACATGACCTTTCATAACAGGGTCTGCTTTCCATACTTTTCCTGCCATAACCGCCTAGTGTATACTAGTGTATACAGAAGGTTGATCGTAAATTATTTCTCTCCCTGCCCTTTTTACCTTAATTTACATTTAGATCAGTGCCCTAACCTAAGACCTCATCCTTAATGAAAGAAACTCATTTTGCTCTAGACTCCTTAAAGGATGTGCCACTTTTATTCCACAGCCTATTTCCTCATCAAACACTTTGAACCATAGCACCTCTCTCACCAATAAGATTTCTCTCCTACAATTTATAGTAAAATCTTTATAAATTGTATCTGTTCTTTTTGTAAATAGATGCTTTTCATATCAGGTTATCTATTATTATTCAGAAAATATGCACATAAGGCCATAACAGTATTTCTATTAATCATACTATCGCTTTTTCTTCTGGAGGAATATGATATACAATATGATCTTGTGGGATTATTATCGGAAAAGGACAATGCCAGGAAAATCCAAAGTTATGGGAGAGAAAACTCAAGTAAATTATCATACATTAGAGGTATGCATAAAAAAAACGCTGAGTTAGCAAGTCAATCTGAGTTTCATGAAGAATACATATACTCGTATTCAGCTAACATGTTCTGCTAAGCCAACCCCTTGCTGGCCGTCGCTAGATTAATCGCCTTAAAAAAATAAAAGTTTTAAGCAGACTATGAGAAAGGTTTAAAGTAACTTTGATATCACATTAGCAAAGAAGAGAAAAATCCGTAAATTTATCTCAGAAATCCAATCTATGACCAAGCATGTGACTGAAAGGTGAAACTGGTGTTTAAGGTTGTATAATTCTGCCATCAGGTACAATAAAATTAATAATTAGAACACCATACAAAGATGATACCGAAGGAGAATAAGTGGATATATAACCTAAAGGACTCTTTCTAGTTCAATGAATTTGAAAGAGTTTTTATCACAAATTTCTCTCACTCAAACTTTAATTATAGAAACAGAGAGATGAATATTAGCCCTTAATTAATGACAGTATAAGATAAAGGATTTTGCTAATAATGGTCAGAGATTAAATGAGTGAATGCAGTATATAATGACTGGACTTAATACTTCCAACGAAAGTAAAAGTACAGGTATACTTAAAAATCACAAACTCCAAGCATACATATAAGGCAGAAAGTGAAGAAAGGTAAGCATATGATAAAATGAAACATGTAAACATAGGCGCAAAATAAAGACAGGTACACAACAAAGGTACAGAAAGAAGACAGAAAGTAATGTAAAATTAAATTAACTGCATTTAGTTGATGGTTACATGGCACTAGACACTAAATGTGGGAAAGAAGACAGGTTAATGACACACAAGTTATGGAGGAAAAGTCAAACACAGAAAGAAAACTTTAATACAAAGTTGAGTGAACAGAGATCTTCGAGAGTCGTCAGGTGATGGAAAAATCAATCATTGTTTGTATGCGAGCCTAGTTAGAGAGAGAAAGAGAGAGAGAGTCTTCATGGGACAACGTCTCTCATATAGGCACTATATGGAAAAGGCAGTTAATTGTCTTTAAAGCTTTGAAGTAAAAACAGTGCAATTATCTGTAGGAGATGCTAAGGTGCGTGCTTAACTGGTTGAGTTCATGACGATGAATGATGTAGGTTGCTGAAGACGGTGTTCCATCTTAGGCAAACAACAAAAGCACCTGCCACAGAAAAGGAAATTGGTCCCCCGAATAGGGCATTGATGTAGCTTCCTTGGTTACGTAAACTGTCTTGTTACTTTCCGTGATATTACCCATTCCCAAAGTGCGTCGGTGCTGTCTTTACATGAACAAGGAATATTTTGAAGAAAGATGATGTCTCTGCTACCCTTTAGAGTAACAACTCTTACTTTATGAAAGAGGCCTTTAAAATGAAATTGACGTATGCTCACTATCTCCATGGTGTCTCTTATTACACAACTAAGGTTCTTTGCATCCCAGTACTTCCCAAACTGAACTTTCGGTAAGGTTGGTTTCATGCTATGAATAAGCGACCACGGTAGTTTCACCGTCACAGTGATATTTTAAAGGCAGACTAAAATGGCAAGACCCTCTGGTTTAGTGATTATTTTTCTTCACTGTTTAAAGAAAATATTTAGATAACCCTCTTAAATGATTGGTGCAATATTGACCTTTAAGCATAAATATACTCTTCAGTTTCATAGATATTAAAATGTACAAGTTTGTTCTATTCATATATTGAGAAGTGTAAAAGTGATAACTAAACGTTGACCTAATATTCTGTACCGGAGTAATTTTAAGGAATGCCGAGTTGGAAATGTTGGCATTGTTGATACTAGCTCTGGAAGAAATTTATGTTTTTTTTCACTAAAAAACACTAAAAGTAGCGTCTAATTACGGTCCCATTAAAATCGTAGTGTATAGTGTCTGTACCATATTAAGTTAGGTGCTAAGCTAACTACGGAGATACTTATTAACTAATCGAACCTAAAATAATCCAACATAATCTAGTTTAAGTGAAGTTATTTTAGGTTGGACTAATTAATAATTATCTTCTTTCTATACAACAAAAACGATTTGTCTCGTTAAACTAACTAAAAATATAAAAAAAACATTACTTCGCTTTTTTGTTAAGGCGCTTATTTAGAGACTGCTACCATGTATAGAGTGGCCAAAATTTAAAATTTAGCTTAATATTATGGTATATTATATAAAAAGAAAAATATAAAAACTAACAAAGCAAAAACAACAAAGAATACAAACGAAAGATGAAAAACAAAACGAAAAACATACTAAAGCGTCAGAAGGAGGCTCACCTCTGAGCTCAAAAGTCTACCTGCAGGAGTGCACGAACACATCACGAAAACAAGGGACAATCGGTATTAACCCCTCTCGACCTCCTACCAGGACGAGTATCGTGCGCAAAAATCCTCAGTCAACAAGAATGAGCCGTACAGTCTGTGAGATAACGCACTCGTCGCAGTGATCTACAGGAGAGCGCTCCATTAAATGACAGTGCACCCCACGAGTGTGACCACTTCGAAGGTGACAGAAAGCGACCTAAGGCTTCGGGTGCATTTGCAAGGAGGAGGGTATGTCCATAGGAACATTCGAGGCTCGATAGCATGAAATTTTGGTTCCTGTCTGGCGTCACACATCTCCTTTGGCAAGCATCCCGGACGGCCGAACTGATTCCTGCCATGTAATGGGTGTGAGGAAAAGCAAAACGCTCGTCTGTTGATCTGGCCGCACATCCTCGTGGACTCTTTGATGCCCTCATTAGCTCGATCATTCAACATAATCGTTAAATTGCTAGGAACCCAATTGAAGATAAGCTTGACAGCTGCCCGGCTTGTGGCAACCGTGGCGTCAAGGATACCACAAAACTGGGGGATGGGATGGAGGTTCTAATGCCATAAGAGCACTTAGGGCGCTCTTTGAGTGGCTAAAGTTCACAATCCGGGCTCCGAACCGGGCACGATTTGCCATCTCTCGTACCGAGTTGTGTAGTGCAAAACTCTCGGCTTTTAAGACAGACATAGCCCTGCTGAATTCAAACAGATGGGGAGAAACAGCTTGAAGCCGACTAACGCCTTCGAACTTGGAGCCATCCTTCTACACTGGCATGGATCAAGTATAATACAACTGTCCCTGTTGAAGCTTTAGGGGCAAAGGCGTTGCGACAAATAGTTGAATGTAGTACCCTTCAGGACAGCGCTCTTGATAGAACCCAGAGGCACTACCGGTCTTAGAGCTGCATCGAGATCCCGGCGTCATCGGCCCTCTCCTGATAGGTTGCGAATGCAATGAGAGGCGTTGGCGACTTAGAGAGATGCTGGGTTCAAGCGTACTTGGGGAGACGCTGGGTAGTGCAAAGTTTGCACTACGTACGCTGCAGAACAGGTGGCATAAACATGGCAACAGAAAGCGAACCTTCAAAACGGAACGTGCATAAATCTTAGTGATGAAGATAATTTTCCGTTATTTAATATCAGAAGATAATTTCACTTTTAATTACTTCGGGGTTGTAATTAGGGAGGGGGGAAATACTTTCATCATTAATATTTATGCAACGCCTCTTTAATATTGGGATTTTCATTATTTTTAAGAATTATATTTTTTATTTATCTCAATCGTCCCTAGGAAGAGTAATTGTTAATATTAGATCAGGGTAATGCAGTTAAATCGTATAAAAATAACTTATCTTTCAATTTTTTATGATATTGACTCACAATATTAGGGTTTTTCTTGTTATCTAAAGTATTTTTAATGTTTCCTCTTTGACAAAAACCTAGACAATGGAGCTAATCTTAACAATTACCGAGAATTTGATCGTCCCAAATAATTATAAAATAGCTAATGTTTTAAGTAATTTTCATGAAAGGTGAATTGAGCTTCATCCCCCTAAAATCAAAACCGATCATTATGAGGTCACCGAGTAGCAAAAACTTCGAATCATTCATCAAAACCAAATGATGTTTTGACCTTCATAAGTTGATATGAAAATTCAATATAGTATTCAAAACCACAAGTTTTGTTTGACAAATCTGGTCTCAGTGGATGCATAGATGTTCAAATCAAAGTTACACGTAGGAACTTGGAAATGGTGAGCTTCTTTGCAGTCTTTGGGGAATTAATGAAAAGTACGGAAGTAAATATAAACACAGCCTATCCTACACCCTCTTCTAAGAAAGAGTCGCATGTACTTTGAAGAAGGCACGTTATAGGAGATCAAATAAATATACTATTCTCTATAACCTTGAATAATCTGATTACGTTCATTTCGTATATCTATCCCAATCAACCAATTGATTACTCTTCCGTCTTACTTGTCAGAGTCAATTGTTCGCAGCTAGAAAAGTCCGATGTTATTTAATAAACCACATTTTCCAGCCTTTTTTATATCTCAATTCAAGCTGACAACTTATGATGATCCTTCGCATCAAGGTTATTTTCTACGTAACGGGATTCTAAAGGAAACGCAGTTCTTAAGAAGACTCAATTCAGGTGACTAGTTTCGGACAGCAATTTCGGAAGTGATTGCATCTTATTTTCCCCTAGAGCAACTACAGAGGTGACTGACTCTCATTTTTCCTGAAACAAATTTGGCAGTGACCGAGTCTTGTTTTCCTAGAGAGCAACGTCGGAAGCGACTGTATTTTATTTCTATCAACAGCGATTTCCAAAGTGACTATGTTTCATTTCTCCAGACAGTAAATTCGAAAGTAACTGCGTCTCATTTTTCCCGACAGAAATTTTGGAAGTGACTGAATCTTATTTTTCCAAAGGGAAATTTCGGAGGTAACTAACTGAGTCTTTTCGCTGACAGCATTTACGGAAGTGAGTGCGTCTCAATTTCCATGAGCAATTTAGGAAGGAACTGCCTCCCATTTTCATTGACAGCTTTTCGGAAGTGACTGCATCTCTTTTTCCACTACAACATGTTCGGAAGTGACTGTGAGTTTTTTTGACAGCAATTTTAGAAGTAACTGTGTCTCCAATTCTGCGACAGTAAATTCGGAAGTGACTGAATCTCATTTTCCCCAAGGGAAATTTCGGAAATAACCGAGTCTCCTTTTCTCCAACAGCAGATGTATTTTACTTAAATTCTAAGGAGTTTAACACAATACCACATCAAATACTACTGAAAGAAACTGAGTTTCATGGTTACCTAATTCAGATAAGCGTGGTTGGCAAAGAATAGTGTCACAATATGATGAGGATGTCTACCAAGTGAAGTCTTCCAAGAACCTTTTCTACGACCGTATTATATTTTTTTATGCAACGATAAAGATTTCCATATGTTGAGAATTCTATCTAAAGTCGAAGTAAATAAACTTTAGATAGAAAAAAAATGTGTTATGGTGAGTTAAGTGAAAAAACAATTTTAACCTTAAAAATGTAAAGTTCTGGACCTAAAATTAAGAAACTTTGAATCGGATGTTTTGAAGAATAACGGTCCCAATTGACACATTTGTACAATACAGATACCAGTTTTACACTTTTCAAGAATATGAGTCCCAGTTTATACACATTTAAATAATATAGGTCCTATAGCAGGGAATATGAAAGTAAACCTCGAAAAGGTAAAATATTTTTAATGTGTTAGGTTAAGCTTGGTTTAATTAGCGAGTGAAGTAGCTCTATCCATTACCATTGTTACAAACCTCTAAAGATAACCTACAACCAACTACACTAATGCTGAAATAGCTTTAACATAATTTCTTATGATTTATTATCAGCTACCAGACCTACTCATTTGAATCGGGTTATTTATAAAATTTACTCTTTTAAATAATAAAGGCTGAGTTTTTCCCATTGAAACACTTATTCTTAAAAAAACTCGCGTTAATTTTAATTACATCATGTTTAGATCTGCTTAGAGAAGTTCAAAGTATGATAACATTTGTAACTCTTCTAACCACGCGTGCAGCTAGAAAATAATGTTACCAAAATGTTCCAATTTTTTCACCAAAATTTTATATCCGTTTTATTCTAACCTAAATGAGTTTGATGCTACGTTGTTGTCTCCTGTCTTCATACCTCGGACAAAAGACGTAAAGAAGTGGCACTCAAGTCTGACATCAACTATGAGAATGAATTAGGCAACTCCAATCAGAATTATTTGTTCCGTTTCTTTTGGTGTCCTTACGCTCATGAACACTCCGAGTTCGGGTCTAATGTTCGCTATGGAACGATACCGATGCATACACTTACCAAACCATACGTACAAGTTGCATTGTCGTGCAACGACCAGAGTCGTGTCAGATTTTTACACGCGTGCGCATTACACACCAACTTCTATATTCCCATCGCTTCTAATCTATGGTAAATTGAACCCATATTTTAGTCGTTGACGTATGGCTTATTCATCTCGAGAACAAGCTCTGAACTCTCTGTAAACTCGCGCAACCACCTCCAGCAGCGGATCACAAAACTCTCGCCTTCACCTCAACCACAAACTCGACGGCATCTTCGAAGCCGTCGCGGAACTTGCTAGAGAGAAAAACATCGATTCATGTTCCCACAGTCCTTCACGATCCTTGGTGCTCACTGGCCGCGCTACCAACTCCAATTCAGATGTGTCTTATCTTAGAAGGAAGTGTTGGTATCAAGATCATTAAAATAAATGTGTTCCTGCCTAAGAGTATCGACCTGGGAGACAGAATCAGCCTTCCTCAGCCTCTACTCAGGGACCAGTGTCATGCTCAAACTCATGTATTTTTTCGTCCAGAACACCCACACAGACGGATTTGTAGTTGACAGTGAGACAACTATCTTCATTATTCTATCATTGCAGGATCACAAGCTGTCTAATAGTTTCATCTCTAAAAACGTATCAGCTCAGCCAATTCCAAGTCTATCTCCAAAAAACTTTCCTCCCTCACTATATTTTTCGGTCGCACTCTTCCCTGTCAATTTTAAATTACAGAGTCCGTTAACCAAGCTTAGGGGCAGATTTTTTGGTAAAATTTCTCACTTATCTAGTTTGAAAGGACGTTTTCTAGAAGACTCACTGTCCGGATATGATATTCATAGTAATGTCTCTTTCATGCCTCGCGTTCACTCTGATCGCACATGTTCAGAGGTTTGACAGACCAGAACCCACGAAGCTCCTATGAACTGTCGCCCACTTTTCGCGCTCAAAATACCATACTACTTAAATCCTTTCTTGACACCTAAAGGCCGGTTTGTGACTTTCGTGTTCGAAACAGAGTCGTAAGCTTATAGATCCCTCGCCCAATTTACATTAGACTTGTTAGTATTTATTGCATTTGAACTTATTTTCCATTCTTAATCTTCTAAACTTGGGGAAGACGCTAGTTTGCAAAACCTTTTGGTTCTACGAATTCTATTTCATGGCCGATCTGAGATCATCATTTCAGTGATTTACGGGTTTCATAACAGAAGTTCTAGGTGACTTTTCCTTTGTCTTCTCTTTCATAGATGACATTCTCATATTTTCACCTCACCACGATATACACTACTTCACACCTCTAAAAATTCTTTCGTGCGTTTAATTGGGTATGGCCCCAAACTCATTCTCCCCAAATGCCAATTGGGGTGAAGAGGCTCGATTTCCTTGGCCATTTTCTAACCAACAAGGTGATCTCACCTCTTCCTCACAGAGTAAGGCAACTAAAAATTTCCACACTGAGACGAGCTATAAATTATTGATTATTTATACCTTTTTCATTTCTACTAAATGCCTATCAAGGATACTGCCACCAGCTTTGGTTTCTTAACAAGCTTTTCACAGGGGCACACAGACGTCGCAAATATATACCCTCTGTTGCGCAGCATTTCAAAGTTTAGGAAAATTCTTTTCCTTATCTCTAGGGTCTGATGTAATCTTTGGACCGGCCACAAGACATTTGAGCTAGCATCTCACCTCTCCAGCGCGACACAAACAGTTGAACTTCATTAGACAGTTTAAGAACGTAAATTTATAAAACCTAGCAGGAGCTACGCCCTCAGATACACTTTAAATCGCTGCGCAAACAACAGAAAAAACTTTCCCTCATCATGGAAATATAGAAATTGAAACTGAACCAACCAGCAAAATATCGCATTAACCTTTAACAACAGAACCTTGATCCAGCCAATTCCAATCGTTACAATCCCTACACCTCTAACGCTATTCAAAGCTACTTCGTACTTTGCAGCTGAACAAAAAAGCTGCCCCAGGATAATAAAGTTTAGGGAGAGAGAGAGCCCAAATTTACAGCTTTGTCTTCTCTCTTTCTCTCTATAATGTTAAATAAAACAATTGGGTCTATTCTTTATTCGAGTTCGGGTGACTGATCCTGATGGCGCACATAGACGTTAGAGCGACTATCTCTCTTTTAGGCAAGCATTTTATTTACCTTCAATGCGCACACATATATATGCTAAATCACTTTGCTTTGCATGTGTAGGCATGTCATTTCATTTGTTGAGTTATCCTGTTATTTTAAAAAGGTTTTTTTCAAGAGCAATGGCATTTTTCTTAATTTAAAGGTGTAGTAAAATGAGAACGAAATATCCTTAAATACCCCTTGCACCATATATTTATTACACCTTTAAATTAAGAAAAATGCCATTGCTTTTGCAGAAAACCATTTTAAAATAACATGATAACTCAACAAATGAAATGACGTAATCATAGTTGCTATACATGCAAAGCATAGTGGTTTAGCTGCTTTGGATTTTTCCTCACGTAAACAACTTTCACCAGGATCAAAAATCTAACAGAAGAAATGGCAGGTGGTTGTGTTCAGATCTTTCTGAACTACCGAGAATGATGCACACTAAATTTCCAGCAACTGTGATGCGGTTTAGGAGAAGTGATTAGCGAAGGTCATGTCATACCACCCCACTCTTTTCCACAGAGTCGTAGAATTAAAGCTGATGGATACATTCGGGTGCTGGAAACTGTTATCTAGCCCTGGATAGATGAAATGCGCAATGAAAGGCCATACGTGTTTCAGAAAGACACTGCACCTTCTATAAAACACTAGTAAACCAAGAATGGTTTTCAGACAACTTTACGATTATCTAACACCCAATATGTGGCCTCCAAACTCGCCAGATTTTGAAGCTTTATGGACTACTACGTGTGAAGCTATGTTGTAAAGGAGACTCATCGACATTCTCATAATAACATAGGTTCCTTGAAGGCTGCTATTGTCCGGGTGATGTCCAAAATGAATAAGTACCGTATAATGTCGTCAAATGAAGCAGTCATCAAAGCCGATGGTGGTTTCATAGAATAATCTAATTAAAAATCTTTATCAAGACAAATTGCACAAATATCCTTACAAATATAATTATTTTTTTCTGAAATATAGCAAAAATGACCTCAAATACTCCTTGCTCCCTATATATTGGTTGGCGCTTATTCTCTCTGACACAAATGGATTAACGTCTTCTTCCTACATACTTCATTCCTCCGATTTTATTGAGAAATTTAGGAAAATCAATATGATAAAAAAGTCGCCTTTTCAGTTTCGATGTAGAGAGCCTTTTTATCAATGTCCCTATTGATGAAGCTCTTCAAGTGTTAGTGAACGTATTAGATAACCCCAAATTAAACTTCCCATTACCCAAAACAAAAATTGTCAAACTAGTTAAACTGTGTGTTACGATAATCTATTAAACAGCTATATGGGATTTTTATGACCAAAATATGGCCTTAGTATGGGCAACCTGTTAACCCATTATCTTTGTAACCTGTTCATGGAACCCTTTGAAACTTCCCTACTCACAACTATTAAACCTAATAATATTTTGTTTTGGTATAGGTACGAGTATGTAGATGATGTGATTTCCCCATGGCCATTAAAGCAAATAGATTTCTTTGATGATTTTCTAACAAGGTGAAATTGGAAAATGACAATTACCTACCTTTTCTTGACGTAAAATTTCTAAGAATTAATGATAAATCGTCTTTTACTGTATATCATAACCTACTAATTCTAATTCCTATATACACTTTTTTACATGTCATGAACTTAAAATAAAAAGTAATCGTAATATCTATGTATTTAAGGGCTTTTCGAATTTGTGACCCCTGTGTTTTACAAGATGAGATCACCTTCACAACATGCAAGTTCATTAAGTTAAAATAGCCACTCTATTGTATAGATTTAAGCCTATCCAAAGCTAGGGCAATATTCTACGGGCCTCAACAAAAAAAGCTAAAAAGAATTGCTTATCTCTACCATATTCACACTTGCTCAAAGGACTAAACTCCAATGTATTTCCCAACTTGACCACCTTCAAATATCCTTCCACTATCAAGAAGGTTTTCCGTTGGATTAAGCCAGAATCGCAAAATAAGAATACAGGTGTCTATTTAATTCCGTGTAAGGCTTCAAATTTCTCATCCTTATATGTAGGAGAAACCAGAAGGTCAATAAATAAAAGTATATAAGAACATAGGGGAGATATTCGTAGAGCAAGCAATGCTTCTAGTATTTTTAACCATGTGAAAAATGCCAATCATACAATAGATTTCCATAGTGCCCAAATAAATTACAATTGTAACGATTTTAATAAAAGAAAAATGATTAAATCCGCATTGATCAAAGAAATTCCCAATTTCAATCTGTCAGAAGGGCAGCATAAATGTAGTCCCTATGTATCAAACTTCATTCTAAAGGATATTGTCAATCACCTAAAGCTAACACATACAGATTAATCTCAGTTGCCTGTTATTACAAGTATTTCAGTTTTTTTTCGTGGATTTCCATTAGTTAGAGGCTGAAGATGATATGGGAAACTACATATCGAAACTAATCCCGTTTTATTAAACTTTATGCTCAAAAACAGTGTTTTTTTTATTGCCAGACTCTCTCTCTCTCTCTCTCTCTCTCTCTCTCTCTCTCTCTCTCTCTATATATATATATATATATATATATATATATATATATATATATATATATATATATATATATATATATATATATATATACATAGGTAATTTTGCGGCTTTGGACCGAAGTTGGTTGAAGACCGTTAGTGAATGGGGAAATAGTTATGAGTCCAGTGGGGGTGGATTATTATTAACTTTGTGGGGTGCTTTTTAAAACATATATTTCAGAGTGCAAGTTGGCCAAATATTAACAGGTAGCTGGTACGCGTTGAGATTTCAAAAGAAAGACAATGAAGAAAATATATCTTTACTAGCAACAAAATATCATTTAAATGTACACAAATATTGGGTTTAAATGGAATGGTCGTACAGACGGAGCTAAATGTCTACGCGAGATACAGGTGGTTAAATTAGGGGATTAAGGAGGTCGAATTTAGGTCGGTGATTTAAAGGGGGATTTTAAATCGGGGAGTACATACGAAGAATGGATCGATTTGGTAAGCCAGATTCTAGATCAATTTGCAGGCGGCAACGGTTACAATTGCTTACATGCTCGTTGCCGAAAAGGGGTCAGTTGGGATACAATGTCTGCGAAGGGGGAAGTCGGGTTACCTCTCGCTTCAGATGAGGGAGCACTTGTAGATGGCCTTCGAAGATGGAAGTCTTCGTCAGGTTCTCCCGATTGACTATGGCAGAGTTAACGGATGTCGATTTAGCCTTCGTCTTCGAATTGTAATTGCCGATGGGGGGAGGAAGGCGAGAGTCCTTCAGCTCGTTCGCTGTAGTAGGGGGAAAGTCTATTAATGCTTCTTACTAAACTGAGCCAAAGGATTATATAGACGCCCGGTGAGGTGTCTTTTGGTGGCTTTGACGGCCGCCTCTACACACACGTGTGATTTGGGGGAAAAGTCGGCGACTCCTAGGGAGGAGGGGGGGGGGAAATTTGTGATAACGTTGAAGTGATAACGGCGTAGGATGCACCCTCATCCTGGTTCAGCCATGCTTTCAAAGCGCCATGCGGTGATCTCAGGAGCACGTGGGTACAGAAGGGCACGTGATCGCCCTTCGATCTCATTCTGCTACAATATATATTTATATATATATATATATATATATATATATATATATATATATATATATATATATATATATATATATATATATATATATATTTATATATATATATATATATATATATATTAGGGTGACCCTTATTTCATGGCAATTTTGGTTTTTATATTTTACCAGGGACGGGTAGTTCAAATGTTCCATTTGCTCCGAAAACAATGTATGCAAAGCTATTTTTAAGAATATTAATATTTAGGGGTAGCTCAACGAATTTGAAGTTTCTTATTTTTTGTAAGAGGATGGTCATTTTCTTTGTGCCGTCATAGGCGATTTAGAAAACTGTTTGACACTATCAATCTAAAAGTCCCCTTATTTGATGTAATTATTATAGTTGTAAACACATTTCATTTCGCAGCACTGATCCTAGGTCCCCCTCTTCTCGAGTATTATCCCCTTGAGGGGGGGGAGCTCTCATGGGCGCCCATCTCCCATTAATTGTAGCCTAGTTTGAAGTCAATGTGGACTTGCGGGCGTCAGGGTAATTCCTCGGTGTTTCTCCACTACTTGGAAGAGGAACTACCTCTGCTCTTCGTCCTTTGTGAGGGGCAGGTTGAAGTCCTCAATCAGGGCGATGCCCCCTCAGTGAAGTCGTTCACAGTGTGCAGTTCCTTGACGCAGGAAGCGGCAAGGGATTATCCCTTATTATCGGGCCACTCAGTTGGGTCAAATACCAGGAAACTTGCATCCAACTCAAGGACCTCTAAGAAGGATGGCGTGGCAGAGGTCACAAAACTTGCAACAGTTTTTTCTGCAAGTGCAGTAGAGTTAGTTCAACCATTGCTCGTCGAGAAGTATCGTCAGAGCCCTCTTCCTTCTGCAAAGCATTCAACATCACCTTCTTCATCTCAATGGCCAAGTGATCATCAAAAAATGCTAGAGCAACCAGCCTCTCAATAAAGTACCAAAGATGGCGACCAAAGACTGTCGCTGTCGTCTTGGCCACTGTCGCCTTGGGGTAAGACACCAGCATCTTAAGCAGTTGGAGGTCTTATGCTGGGGCTGCAGCTGGAGATGTCTCGCGAAACCAAAACCCAATGTACGTCGAGATGCTGAAAGTGGCGAATCGTTGAACTCCAGGGTTTTTGCTTGCAGTTCTGATCTCATGCTTCGGCTGTACACCCAAGGCGATTATAGACAGCTCTAGTAACTCCTTGTAGTCGTCACGTGGCGTGTGTTCTTCCAGTAGTCGGTTGAACTCAATCATTAGGTCATTGCAACGCTAAAGGAGGTGGGGCAGTATGTTTTTCTCTGTGAATGGCTGAAGCAGAGATTTTTCCAAGTCCTTCCACTTGGTCTGAAATCGTTTAAAGAGAGCAATATCAGGCCCAGAAAAAGGGCCGATGCATGCTGTAAATGCCTTCTCACACACCAGTTCCAAGATGTGGTGAAAACATGCGAGGTTAAGAACTCTTCGATTGAGCCTTTGCTTGATTATGGTACATACTCCTGACAAAATCCCTGTGTTCGAAGCTGTGGTATCAAAGGATAGGGCAGAAATGCAATCCCTTATCCCCCAGTCTTCGAGAGCAGTCATCACGGCATCGGCCATTGCTTGGCCAGTGACACTTGGAAAGACTGGGACTCCCAATAGCTTTGCAACGCCATGTCCTGAAACCAGAACAGAAAGTTGGTCGACTATAGCTGCAGCACCAGCGACACCAAAGGCCTGAACGAGTTTTCAACTTCCTTGGCGGCTTCTGCATGAAACTTCCTCCCGTCTCGCCGGCACAACTCATGGTTTAACATCAGCTTTTGGGGATCATGACAAAGGCTTTCTGCAGCTGCTGCAAGTATATGAACTCCTGCACGATCGGATATCTTGGCACTATCCATCGCAGCTGAGTTGTGGATTAATGATTTTCTTCGAGCTCCTGGTGCGCTTTCTTGGGGGTATTATGACTGAAGATGGCCCTGAAATACCGCCGTCAGCATCCTTTTCTGCACCACGACACTGTAAAAGGAAATGAGTGGGACTGGAACTGCTGGAACTTGATGTAGAACTGGATGCGAGTTCATAGATTTCTTCCAGTTTACGCTTTTCAGCTTGAGAGCGCTTCATACGCTGTTCTTTTTTCTCTTAATCCCTCTGCTGTTGTTCTTCTCAGCGTGCAAAAGACATATCCCGTGTTGTTGACATTGTGCCTTGGCGAACCTCCTCCCTCTGGGCTCGTAGAAACTCCCTGTCCTCGGCGATTGTAATCATGGACATCGCATCTTCATGTGCGATGTCAAAGAGGTGATCTATGTAGAGAAGGAAATCATTCTCGTTCTTTTTTTGTTTTTCTGTTTGCCTATTTTTGTTCTTCTTCAGACTTTTCCAGTTATTATGTAGTTGTATAACTTTCTCTCTTGCTTGAGGCACTTTTTGCATTGAAATACGTGCGCGATCTCAGAAGGTACTCACTAGTTTGACTGTTTCCACCACTGATTCCTTTGTCTTCATCTTCTGGTTAAGATGGAGGTAGAAATAGTATTGAAGCATCTGTTTGCTTGATGGTAGCATAATCCCAATGATGGTAAGCTCGACTGAATCAACTAGGTAGACACTTGTCATAGCTCTGGTTAGAGACGCCATGGTACCTGTAACAAATAAAAAAGGAAAGAAAATGGCCCTTATTTTCTAGGCTGCACTGTACAACTGCGTGTAGTAGAGAGGAAAACAGCTCAGTGCATCCATCTCTCACAGCATCACCCAAGCAGCTAGACACTACGGCATAGTGGAAGCGGTAGTAGGTCAGTGTTGGGCATTTGACACATTCTGCCAGATGTTTGTGACACTAATGAAATCTTGTTAATGCTGCGCCTTATTTGAATTTTATTTATTTAGTTTTTCTGCATAAACTGTGTCAAGGTTATCACGGAACCCGGTTCACACGGTCCAAGAAATACACACATAAAATTTATAGAAGACTAGGGATCTAAAGGCCTACCAGAAATTCACCAGAATTAATCAGAACGGTACTAAATTATGAAGTATCCGCAACACAAAAAGTATTTACCTTATTATTTACAACAAAATTAAAATGAAATAAATTAACTGTTAACAAATTATACGGGGGTCATCAAACAATAAGAAAAGTCACAAATGCTTGACACCATCGAATGACCACAAGTCCTTTTAACCAGAAAGGTATTCACGCATAAAAAATGGGTTATATGGATAAATTGTTTAAAGCCGAAACGACACGCGCCACTGAAGATAAAAATAAGCTTCACTACTCTAGTGAGAGATGTTCCCGGAATAACTTACCTGTCTTACGTCGCTTACCCGAAGGCCCAAAATTACATGAATAACACTTATAACACTTAATTAATTTATAGGGGCCGTAAGAAGAAAGATATACTCCAAAATACCTGATACCAGAGCAGTAAAGCAATAACCCATGTCGGGAACCCAGGCCAAAGAGGCTCGGCGACGATGAGGGAATTCAACCCAAGTCGACACAGGGTGAATGCGATGGCGGTGGTCGGCGAGGAGAAACCCATAGACGGCGATATCGTGGCAAAAGGAGTCCGGACCACGGGAAACGATGATTCAAAGGGCCCAACGATCCGAGAGAAGGAATTCGAGATGACAGAATTCCTCAAAGAGGAGATGGCAAAGTGACTAGGGGAGAATTTTTACGTGCCCAGTGTGAACGGCTTCCCAAGGAGAACACTTTCAAACGTAACTGGAAGAGCACTTATCCTTGTCCGTCAAGGTAAGTGACAGACAACGATTCAGTGGAGTAATCAGGCAGAATCCTCGCAACAGAATAACTTAAAAGGGCTCACGGTCCCATTTATATCCTTCAGTCCGAAGGGGGAAAAGGAAAGTGGGGCACATCGGGGGGGATGAGTCGCTTCCCCTACGCAAATTAGACTGGTAGGTTGCAGAAGTTTAGGCCAAAAATGGTAGCCTCGAAGCGGGTCGACCTGCGCTAAACACCATAAACTATGATGAGAAAGGAAAAGCATGGGAATCCGAGGGCCTACCCTTTACAAATTAGTATTTTATTGTGTTGATTAATCTTTTACTTAAGATACCAGCCAAAATTTAATGTATGAGCTATAATTATAAACCAAGAACCATAGTAACATTAATGTGAAAAATGTCAAACTTTAAGCTCATTGAGCGACCTCTAAATATAAAGATTTTTCAAAAATACTTTACACACTGTGTTTTTTGAGCAAATGGAACATTCTGACAGAATGTCCCAGTTAAAATTCAAAAGTCACCAAATAAGGGTCACTCTAATATATATATATATATATATATATATATATATATATATATATATATGTATATATATATATATATATATATATATATATATATAGAGAGAGAGAGAGAGAGAGAGAGAGAGAGAGAGAGAAAGAGAGAGAGAGAGAGAGAGAGAAAGAGAGATTACAGACAGAGCAATGATACTATAACTTGATTTGGATACTTCTCGCCTACTGCTGCTAATTGAAGCCTGATGATTCCATAGCCCCATATCTCCATCCCAAGCTCATGTGGATAACCTTATTAATGCCTCAATACTTATAAGTGAATTTTCGGAAGTTTCAAAGAAACATATGGGAGACTTGCTTCCCTTTCGCTCCAAATACTTCCCATTTATTAGAACCTTCATATTCAAAAGACACAACTTGCACGCATGTGTTCGTGAGAAACGTAAAAAAATTTAAATCGTCAAGAAATCGATGATGTCTAATCGGAAACCTTTCATCATGACTCCTTTAACAGAGGTTTTTCATTCTTTCCCTTTTTGCACTACATTAACTTCTGTTACTTTGGTTACATTCTCGTTAATCCTGTAAAGAAAACAAGCAACCATCATCCAAATTTGAGAAGACTTTAGAAAATCCATTTTAGTCCAATCAATTTGGTAACGAATGGCCTGATCGAGAGAAGGAGGTTAATTATAGGTCCATCCGTTAAAGAACTGTTTAGATGATCATAGTAAAAGGTTGAATTTTATTAGATACGGCTAACCTCGAGGGGATGTTAATGGTTTTCATATGGTCTGAGTTTCCTATGATTTTTTAGTAGGGTGTAGTAAGCTATTTCACCTATGTGGTAAGTCATGAGAGTGAATATTTTCAACATATGATGCATATTTTACATTCTACTGTGAATCTTTTCGAGAAACGTGTGAAAAATAAAGATTCAAATTTGGAAATTACATTACTATCCTGGATTATTACCTTTAACTTCTAAATTCACACTCGAATTTCGATTTCTAGACAGGATTACCAAAACCCAAACTGTTGTTTAGAAATACGATTATATTTCTGCTTTTGATTCTAAAAGTTGAACTTAAATTTAATTTATGGACAGAAGTTGAAATTTGAACCGAAATTCGAAAAGAAAGCAAGAATCGAGAAAATCAGTTAAATAAAAAAAACTCTCTAGAATCATTAAATCTCTGCTAGAGTCAACCCTATGATGAATTTTAAAACTAGCTCTGGTAAGTGTCCTCATTCTCCTGGGTTAGAATTTAAACCTGGGACCAATCTTTATTTTAGAGACCCAACCTAATAACCCGATGAGTTTGAAAATTTTCCCCCGAAAGGTTAAGTTATATAGATTCATTGCTTCTTGACGCTCATGTGCGTCCAGGTCGCCTTAAATTCAGTTTATATTGGAAGATTTTGCAAATAATTTTATTCAATTTTATCTCATGGTTCAGTCATCTTCACCCCCTGAATATATTCCTAACAGTGTACTATGAGAACATAGATCATGGAGAAAGTGTTGGACCGAAAAAAAATCTGTGACTTTGATCATAGAAATATATAAAATACGTAATCAAAAAGAAAGGGGAGCCAATGGAACATTTCAAATCCTATTACCTTCCTTATGGAGTCACATGATCTATAGATTTAAATGTTTCTGATGTCCATTTTGCCCATTTACGTCGTCTAACCGTGTAAAAGTTTTCACTAATCTGTAGGAAAGTTGAAAATGACAGTCGATTGCTCTTATCATTTTTTACTCAGAAAGCCTTAACAAAAACCCTAAATTCTTCCTCTGAACCTCAAAACAATAAAAATTGTCTCCCAAAATCTTATAAAAGCAAAATTTAATTTATTGTAGAGATGACGCTTTCATTTCCTTTTTGAAGGAAAATGTTGGCTGTTAAGTCAACGGTATATCTGTACAGGAAAACTAATAGAAAAAATAAGTCCAGAACGACATTAAAAAAAACTTTGGTTATCTTTGGTCTGCAATCTAATCGATGAAGCGCTTAAAGGTTGCCTTTAAACAGATTTCGCTATAGGAACGAAATATTCATTTCAGCTTATCTTCCTAATGCCGGCGACTTATCTAGCAAATCCTAGTGATAATACGAGAAATATTCTCTGCGAATTTTTTTATCCCAAATAATCGCGCAATAACAGCAATAAAAGCATAATAATAAAACAAATGGGGAAACTTCTCTTTTCTATCTGGCATAAAAGAACAGCCTTAAGGAAGACAAAAAAATTAAAATTATTAATAAAAATAGTTGGGTCCAACGTAGACCTAACGCTTTTTTTTCTAATGGTATAGAGAAATATGTAAAGGAAAATATGAGAGTTAAATAATTAAAAACGGTGAAAAATTTTCAATAAATTTATTTCATAGGTGTTATTATGCGCCTACAAATGAGGCAAGTTTAATTGCTTTATGAAAACTGTGAGGAAAGAATGAGATTGGTAATCGATTGGATCATATGAAAGAAACTGGAAATCGGACTTATGGCTTCTTTTCCCCCAAAGTTATTAATCGAGAAAGTGCCAAAACTGTGCACGAAAGGCTTGTAGGCATATTAAGCCTATTTTATTAACAGATAAGGCGGAATTTATCTCTAATATTGAGTTTCGGATGTTGCTTTTTAATTTGATCTGTGCTGCAGTAGCCAGATATAATTTGCTGTAGGGAGCTTCGCTGCGAAAAAAATGGGCCGAAGTAGAGGAATATATATACATTGCTCTTTTGTGACAGGTTAAACTAATGAATGAATCTGCTGTAATGGCGTCAGTAGAAAAAGTATGTAATTGAGATAAAAGTTATGTGGAAAATATAACGAAATCGTAAACATTTGGACTTTGTTTCTCGTGGTAGGGACACTCTTTTATGGGAAAGAGTTAAAATTATTGATCCAATCAATACATGGGGTCTGCATAGTTAAAGTAAAATACATCTGATGAAAAACTTACCGGGATATTATCATAATGGAAATAATGATGGCAGTTCAGGTTTTAAATTTGTTCATGCAGGCTTCTTATGCAATAATACAACCCGTTTTAGCACCAATAATTATTTATTCGTAGAATATAGAAAGACAGAACACCTCAATTCAACAAAATATGTGGTTAATTTTATACCTAGGGGCTTAAATCCAAGTTTTGAACATAAATGTTTGTATTTTTATTACTACAACTAAAGGTGATAAGATGAACAAAAATGACGAAGGAAATATAATAAAGCGTTGCAAATAAATACATGATATTACAATAAATATGACAATCACCTAAAAGACAATGAGAAAGCATCCAAATTATACATAATTATTAGCCGTGGGCAGTTCGAGGCTAGAATTGCACTCTCTAAGTGAGAATTCTAATTGTGAAACAGGAAATGCATTGCCAGAATAAGAAAGTAATATTTAGCATATTTTTTCATTCAAATACGTTTTTAAATTTCGGGTATGGTGAAAACCTCCTAAGTCAAGGAGGTTTCTTTTACATTGAAAACCTGAAGATAAAATTCTAGTATTAATGAGAGTACCGTGTGAGGCTAGAATTCCTTGGGTTGCTAAGGTAGCCAGATTTCTAAACAATTGAGGAATATAATTTGCCAATTTTAAGAGGCTTAATTCTCTAACTAATTTAGGGAGGGTAAATAAACTTACAATCACTCCATTATTTACATATATAAAACACGGCGAAAATCGTATAGTAAATCTTAACGTAAAAGAAATGAGCAGGGATGAGCACAGGAAAGTTAATCCGTTATTAAGTTACGTTCTGAGTAACGGAGTAACGACCCTTTTCCTTTGTAACGGTTTCGGATCGATTAACGTAAGTGACTCATGTCCACTACTTCGCTGCTTTTTTATTCCTTTGGACCGTTAGTGCCTTAGTCGGTTCATTAACCCAACATCGTCGATGCCTTTGGCAATACCTCCTCTGTTCCAGGCGTCAGATAGGGCAACATGGACAAAAAGATCATGCATTTCTTCCGGTCCAAGATCCCGCCCCTTAAGCTCGTCACCTTTCTGTCTCTCGCCTAACTCGTCCCGACACTGAACCCCAGAGAGGAGAAGGACTGGGATGTTCCGCCGCACACTCTGAGGAATGAATTATAATCAACAGCTACAAGGAGCTCGTGCTGCGTGACATCTGATTTCAATCCAAACAGTATTATTATTATTTATTTTTCTAAAGTATTGTTGTTATTTACTTTTTTTAAACGTAAACAAGTACCAGTATCCGGGATCTAAAATTACTCTGTTTACTTCAATTTTTACTTGAATTGCAGACTGCTAAAGAACGTCCCTCGGGTGGCCAGTGCCGCGGACATATCGTCGATGCACAGTAAGTACCTTAGGATGACCCCGCCAGAAAGCCAGCTGCCAGAGCTTTAGGCTCCAAGGCCATGACACCTTTAAGGTCCATACTCTTACATGCTATGGAGGACGTCAAATATAATAACTATGAAAAGGTGACGACGAAGAAGAATAAAACAACGACCTCTTGAAGGCGTTCGTTGAGTTTGGCTCTGAGAGGTGCCTTGCTATAGCTTTCTACCCGAGAGTTTGTCGACTCCTCCTCGTGCTCCAAAGCCGAAAGATGCGAGATCAAGGAAATAGGGAACACGGAGGAGTTTCATGTCGATACTGTTGCAGAGACCTTGCTCAGTCCTTGTACAATGTAGGCGACGGGTAAAAACCTGCCCAAACTCATGGCAAATTTCGATGCTGGCAAAGCTATCCAGCTTCAGTCCACCCTTAATTGGGTTCTTCAACCACTCAGCTACAATGTACCTTGTTAGAGTGAACTTTTTAAATTGTGGGTGTGTCAGAAGATTGGTATGAAATTTATTTATATGCAGAGCATGTTTGTTTGGTGGTTAAAACACCACATAGAGAAGGCTCATGGTATGTGAAAGCAGCATAATCGCAGCACAATGAGGTATCGCAAGGGCTAAGGGGGGGTATTTTTTTCTTATCACTGGCTAATGTGGTTTAAACGTAATTAAATCAATTTAATGATGACATAAATGTGCCACTGTGGGGAAAGATAAGAAACGCCGAAAAATTTTGTTATTATCACTTCTTAACCGCAAAAGGTTTTTGACTTTCTTAAGTTTTTTAAGTCATTACCATTTAAATTTTTGCCATAAATGTTTTTTTAATCGTTTTCTTAATCAGATTTTTATATTTTTTTTTATTTAATATCTGAAAGTCAAGTACTAACAGATGGTATTTTAGAAAGGCCGAGCATGATCCACCTTATCGACTTAGTGGTAACTTTGGTAACCTTTTCTTGTTTTAATGCCCTAATGGCTAGAACGGGAATGGTTTACCATCAATGCTACCTAAATGATGATGGTTCTTAATAATTTAATATTATTTTCCCATAATTGTACCTGCTTTGATTGTGGTAACTGGAGGAGATACATGCCAGTTGCTTCTCATCTCTTTTACACTAAGTTGTATAATCTTTCACACAATTCAAGCTTCACATCAAAACATTTAGCACAGATTCTTCCAAGGTATTTTGCCATATATATATATATATATGTGTGTGTGTATGTGTATACATATATTGGGCAGCGGGTATTTTAACTCGTTGACAACAGTGAATTCCGTGCATGCATATTGTCTAACGTTGATTCTCATTTCTTCCTATCATAGTAGACTCAGTTTTGCATCGTCTTTGGAGTACAGAATACCATGGCTTAATTCAATCCGCCAAAGATTTTGAAAAAAAAGCAATCTGCGATTCTTGGTACTCACGCGAGGAGCTCTAATGCAAAGATCTCCGATTGTTTGGGTGTTAATCTAAAGATGGTACAGAAGATCAGCATTGAGTTGGATAAGTCAGGCTGTGATTACGAGGGTGCGGCAGACCACCCCCACACAAATCTGTCGCGGAGATCCAGGCCATTATTATCAACGATCAGAGCAAGTCAATGAGGTCCATAACCAGGGACAAGTGAGTGTCAGAAGCTCTCATCAGGCAGGGAGTGCATGAGGACATCGGCTACTACTCATACAAGGTGGGAAAGCGCCAGCTCTGTAGCAGAAGATGAAAGGCAAGTGGACAGGAATGTGATGCGTAGCTTGTGAAAAAACTGAAACATCCTGTCAAGCCTGGCATGCCCTTTTCTTCTCAGACGAGAATAATTTCTGCCAGGACCAGGTTGAGACCTCGCAAAACAACCGCTGGCTGGCTTGATGTATACCCCAAAGATGCAGTGAGGGTCAGGAATATTAAGTTCCCTCTCCGCATTATGATGGTGTTTGGGATGGTCCCTAGCGAAGGTCACGTTATACCCACGTTTAGCTTCACAAAGGGCTACAACAAGTGCCGAATGAGTTGTCGTTGACCTGGATCCAAGCGGTGGCTGTTGGAAGGCCGTAGAGGTGACAACATGACTCTGCAGCACAACACACAACCAAGAAGACTAGATTTTGCTGTCGGACAATTTCCTTGACATTACTCCGAACATCTGGCTTCCTAACTCCCCGGATTGCGCCCCCTAGACTATTATCTGTGTAGGCGAATGCTAAGAGCCAAACCAGCAGGTTCCTCCGCATCACTGAATCACCGCATTTTTCACCCATTTAAAGAGATAAACGTTCGAGAAAGCGTGCAGCAGGTTCCGACGCCCCTGGAGGCCGTGGTTGAGGTCAAAAGCGAGTTCATTGAATAAAATGAATTACTACAGCAATATATATATATATATATATATATATATATATATATATATATATATATATATATATATATATATATATACAGTGAGATGACACAAATATTTGCACACTTGAATATTCAATATTTATGAAATACTTCCTGCTTACGTCTGGTTATAAAACTATTAGGAAACACAGTAAACATATATTTAACAGAAAAAATAAAATAAGACAGGGTTTCTTTGTACATAACAATAATTGCTAATAAACAAAATTAAGCTGGTGACAAAAGTATTCAACTATTCTAATAACATGCAATATTAATGTTTGTAGCAGAATAATGTCGAAGGGCGACCACGTGCCCGTCTCTACCCACGTGGTCCTAAGATCACCGCATGGAGCTTTGAAAGCATTGCTGAACCAGGGTGAGGGTGCAGCCTACGCCGTTATCACGCCCCAGCTGTATTTGCTTAGGGACCGATTTCATTGTCTCTCATGGCCACCTTTCAGCCAACATTCTTGCCTTCTGTCATAAGATCGATGTCCGTTGAACATTCCACGCCAACGTTATCTCAATTTCCTCGCTCCCTTGAAGGAGTGGCCGACTTTTCCCCCAAATCGCACGTGTATGTGTAGGTCCACCAAAGTCACCAAAAGCCACCTCACAAGACGTCTATATAATCCTTCGACTCAGTTTAGTATGAAGCACTAATAGACTTCCCCCCTACTACGGCGAACGAGCTGAACGACTCTCGCCCCCCTCTCATCGGCGATTTCGATTCGAGGACGAAGGCTAAATCGACATCCGTGAACTCTGCCATAGTCAATCGGCGAGTATCTGACGAGGATTTTCATCTCCGAAGGCCATCTACGAGTGCTCCCTCATCTGAAGCGAGGGGTAGCCCGACTTCCCCTTTCGCACACATCGTATCCCAACTGGCCCATTTTCGGCAACGAGCACGTAAGCAAATGTAACCGTTGCCGCCTCTGATTTGATCTTAAATCTGGCTTACCAAATCGATCCTTTCTTCGTATGTACTCCCCGATTTAAAAATCCCCCTTTAAATCACCGACCTAAATCTGACCTCCTTTATCCCCTAATTAACCCACCTGTATTTCGCGAAGACATTTAACTCCATCTGTGCGACCATTTCCTTTAAACCCAATATTTGTGTATATGAAAAATATTATTTTCTTGTTAATAAAGATATATTTTCGTCATTGTCTTTCTTTTTCAATCCCAACGCATACCAGCTACCTGTTCATCTTTGGCCAACTTTCACTCTGAAATATATGTTTTAAAAAAAAGAACTCCGTAGAGTTAATAGAAGGGATTAGAGAAATAAGATTACATAGAAAATTGTAAATATCTTTTGAGGAAGGCCAAATGCATATAATATTGGTTTTATGAGTTTTTACCAAACCGTACATATATGGAAGAGAAGCATTGCTAGATTTAAATTTAGTAATTAAACTTTGCTAAGAGAACTTTTTATGCAACTGATAACCCACCGGTTTTCAATTACAAAAATTGTCCTATCTTGCCATAATTTGAACCATTTTTTTTGTCTCACCCATATTTTTAAGCAACCTAATATCTCTGTAAATTTTAGATATGAATCCACTTTATATAAAATGTTAGTCCACAATAATACAAGGAAAAAATGTGGAGTATATTCTATAGAATGTTCTATTTCCATTTACCTTACTTCGGGCAAACTGGTAAATCTTTATCTACTAGAATTTACCAACATAGGTATAATCTTAGAAGAGGTGAACTAAACAGCGCTTTATTTTTACATTTATACGAAAATAATCACCCCATTGACTGGAACTCTCCAAAATTCCTTTATCATCCCGCTGATTTCAGAAAAAGAAATATTGTCGAGTGTTCATTAATTGGCATCTTACCTAACATAAATATTTCCCCTGCCTTATTTAAACTTGACCCTGTTTTTAAAAAAACTTGTGCTAAATGAAATAACTTTATAATGCAGCTTGTCGTCACTCTTTATTAGTGTAATATCATTCGC